>JAKTPC010000018.1:66364-250001 GCA_030557395.1 Ambrosiozyma platypodis
TATTACTTCTTGAGGGGGGGGGGGGGGGGGGGGGGGGGGGGACGGTTTCCTGAGATATCATTACTGAGTTTTGTGGCAACAGTGAAGAAAAGGAAGGGAAATGCCTACACGAACATTCTGAGTGCAGTCTCTGTCAGCTACAAGTTGGCAATTATTAATACACCAAAATCACAATCATTAAAGTACATAAAATAAAAATAAAAGAAACACGGGATATAAAAAGGAAATCGTTCAAAACAAAAATAATTTGGAACTGATTGACATTCTCTATAGTAAAAAGAACAGAAAAGAACAAAACGAACTAAAACTTTTGGTAAAACGAAATGACTAATTGCATAGATCGGACAATCGATCTCTTATGTTGAGTAAAATATGGTAAGCTATGAGTAAATAAATTTAGGAAATTTAAATGAGACGGCATCTAACACCAGAATTTGTAGCATCTGTAGTAAAATGGTTGAGACTGGATAAATTCTTTTTCTTCATCGTGCTCTTGGTGAATTAGATCAATGTCTAATTCTCTTCTTCCTTCATCAATATCCATATCTTCAGCTTTAATCCATAATCTGAAATCCCTCTTCCAGACAGCGTAGAAAGCATACAGGAATAACCAAACTGGAACAGTTAGATAGTTTTGGAAAAAATCGACTGCGTTTGGTTTAGCATCAAATGGGAAAATGGCAATCCAGAATTGAAAAGCTAAAGTTAAAACACTGATAATAATACTGAAGACAGAACCAATGGTACCAGTTTGAGCAACGAAACCTAATTCATCGACAGTTCTACCCTGAGATTTCAAAAGCCATCTGAATCTCAAATGAACCATACAGATAGAAGACCAAGAGAAAACTGTAGATAAACCAGATAGGGATAATAACCAAGTGAAAATAGTAGCTTCATCTGGAGAAGCAGCTAAGAAACATAGTAAACCAAAAACCATTGCAACGATTAAACCAGCTAAAGGTCTACCTTCCCTGTCCATGTAGCCAAAAATCTTTGGGGCAAAACCTTGATGAGCTAAGGAAGCAACACATCTTGAGCATGCAAAGACGGCAGTGTTACCCACAGAAGTGACAGAAAGCATGATAACGACGTTAACAACAGATGGAAGACCCTTGATACCAGCATTCTTAATAGAAATCACAAATGGACTTGCTGAAGCATCTGCAGAATTTGAACCTAAAAGTCTATCATCATTAAATGGAACCAATAAACCTAACAATGTTAAGCAAACTAAATAAAAGATAACAACTCTCCAAAACACTTGTTTGGTAGCGGATGGAATGGATTTCTTAGGATTGGCAGTTTCAGAGGCTGCAAGACCAGCCATTTCAGTTCCTTGTAAAGAGAAAGCAGCAGTCAAGAAAACAGAAGCAACACCCTTAAAGCCATGAGCAAAAGCACCAGGAGTTTTCCAGTATTTACCTCCAATATAACCAGTTTTACCTGGACCACCTCCACAGTCTAAAACAATACCTAAGATGATATAACCAACAACACATAACAATTTGATTAATGAAAAGACAAATTCAGCTTCACCATATGCTTTAGCACCAAAGAAATGAATGAAAAAAATGAAAACATAAAAGATAACGACCCATGCAGCTGAATTCACTGATTCGTTCCAAAATTTGATGGTTAAAGAAGCAGCAACTAATTCTAAAGGCATAACAATCATCCAATTGATGGTGTATAACCAAGCGGTAGCAAAACCCCAAGATGGTGATATAAAACGGGTAGCGTATTGAACGAAAGAACCAGCTGCAGGGTATGCAACAGCCAATTCTGCAAGGGACTGCACAGTACAGTAAACTTGGATACCAATAAGAGAAAAACTAATCAATAATGCAGCTGGACCACCAGTTCTTAAAGCTGTACCGGTACCAATGAAAAGACCAGTACCTATACAAGAACCTAAAGCAATCATTTTAAGATGTCTTGGTTTCATTGATCTTTCCACTGGAGCATCTTTGGCAATCAAATTAGCTTTTTCTAAATCAGTTAGATTTGGATCAATGTGGTCCATGTTCATAGGCTTAAACCCATCGGTTAAGTTTGTAAACCACGACCTCTTAGTCGTATCGGCATATATTTCAGAACTAACTGGAGAAGTTGTGCTTACATCTAGATTGTTTGTCTCCTTCTTGAGTGAAGAATCATGCGATGTTTGTGGAGTAGACATGATAGATCTGTTGAGATGGAGGGGGGTTTAAAATGCTAGAAGGAAAAAGAAAACTGAGTCAAGTAAAAAAATTATAAGATAAGTGGGAAATGCAACTGATTTTATTTCAATTTGAAATAAATCAGAAAACCTTTGATGATCGTTTGCTGATTCCGTTCTGGGTTAATAAAATTCCATGTATGGCGTAACCGGCCAAAGCTCCGCAGCGCTCTCCGTTGATTGCATAGAGATAGCAAGGTTAACTGCAATACCATGCATAATATTGTGAATGAGTCTTATTTATGATTCATTACGTATGGTGGACTGAGCAAAAGCAATGCCTCCAGGTTAAAAAAGGCAAAAAGTTGAAGAGCAGAAAATAAGCAATTCGCAACAGAATTTGGACGGCTCGAATATTGTTCTGTCTGCGGCTGGTTTGCGGCAAGGGGTTAGTGCCCTTCTTGGTTATTGGCAATTTTGGCGTGGTAGACTATAATTTTAATTTTCCGAGTTCACGCTAACGCTCCATCAAGATCCTAGACTATTCAAGGACATGTTTATAAACTTTGAACCAGTTAGAGAATTTTCTATCGGGTCTTATGTAAGCTAAGCTAAGCTATTAAGTTCTATATAGAAATCAAGTTTAAGGTTATTTTGGTTGTCACTTAGCCTTTGCTTTCATTTAATACATCGAGCTGAAGAGTAGCTACGTCGCTGCTACCTACCTACATAAAGTTGAATTCAATGGACAGTAACGATATCTAAATTGCTATGCATGGTGGCAAAATCCATATATGGGCGGTATATAACTATCTATAAAGTGATGGTGATCAAACAATCAATCTTAAATGCTCTTGATTAGAACTATCGTGAATGGCAATATATTATAGTATATAAAGGCAATCAGTACTGGTATTTGAGGGTATATTTATAGTTGGTACCCTTTCCTTCCATACCTCTACTCAGCCAATAGCTTATAGCTTAATATGACCCTTCTTTTGAAGGGCTTCCCAAGCGAAAGCTACTTTTTCATTCACACAATTCAAGAGCCTATAGATGGAAGGATGGAATATACTTTTGTTGATCATCACAGTTAAATTTATGGTCATGACAGCGGTTAAGTATGGAGTTTACTATAGCTATAGACTGAATTTAGTCATTCCTCTTAAACTAGATGTACCTGATACCAACAATCGGTATTCTGTTAGCAATTTGATAGCCTCAGCAGACCCATACGCGCTTCTTCAACTGTTTGTTACGTTTAACTGTTTTAATTCAGTTAAAAAAACCTTCCCCCTCACTATACAGAAATATCCACACAATGTACAAATACTTATCAGTTGTTGTTGTTGCGTAGCCTGTTATAAAATGTGGGGAAGTGGAATCATATATGTATTAAACCTGACTCCCATAGGATACTTAGACTACGATTTTTCCAACGGTGATGGCTCAGCGGTGGACATTTTTTTGCCGGAGACGCCGCCGCACGGAAAAACCCTTTATGCGTGGCTAAAAGAAAAAAGCCGTCGCATTTGGAGACATCGCCGAACCTAAAAAAAAAAATAAAAGGTCAATTGTTCGACGCGACGAGTAAAAAACCAAAAGAGGCGCAGCAATGATGATCCGGAATGTGGCTGTGTACAAAATGTCAGAAAGCTCCATAAATATTTCTGTCTCGAAAAAGACTCCGTGGCCAAGCTGGTTAAGGCGTGCGACTGTTAATCGCAAGATCGTGAGTTCAATCCTCACCGGGGTCGTAAGTCTTTTTTTTGCTCTTTTTGTTGTCAATGTAATATATTTTGTTTAGTACCAAGCCTGCTTCCTTTTGCCCAATGCAGATAGATACACATACAACATATAACACAACCACGATCACGATCACTCTAATGAAATCAAAAGGATATCCAAGAAGGTACGGGACGCGTTAAACGTTTCCTGGTAGTAAACTCGGGTCAACAATGTGCCAAGATGCGGTTAAACTCTCGATTCTAGATCATTTCGTCCACGTTAATCTACCTTGCCAACCAAGCAAATTGAGGTGTGTATGTGTGTAACAACTGATGAACTATCTATTCAATCGTATACAAGAGTAAGGGTTCAGTCATAAACTATTAGGCGTGTTTTCAATACGTGTTCTTGGGCAAGTGAAAACACCTTTATGAGGCTTCTGTGAACTATAAATAGACTGAAATGATTTTCACAATTCACCACTGAAATAAAAAAAAATTAAGAGATCAACGTGATATTCTTCGGATTTTAAGCCTACTTGGAAATTGTGGTTTAGCTAAGGCTTGGAGTAGATTTCCAATTTAGGAGTATATACTCACTGAAAAGATTTGCCAATTTCTTACAACATGGTTCTTTTAGTTAGTCAGCCAAACGTATGAAATCATATAATGCAAAGGATTTTTGAAGCAGTGGTAGGCACCCAGTACATCAAGCTTAACCTGCCCGTCCAAAATCATAACTACAATAGACGGTATAAGATCAAGTGGTATTTCGCCATATACATTTTCGTGGTGGTGTTTCTCTTATTTACTTTCACTACTTTAGATAGCGTAAATACCACAGTGATCACCATACAACCAGATAATGCCGACACCAACTCTGAAAGCAAATTGGATTCCACTTCCCCAGATCAAGAGCAACAATCCAGTTCATCTTCAGATTGCCTTCGACTACCCACTGTTAGAGATCCTACTTCTCCTAACGTGAACACATTAGCTAGAGGATATAAAGTTAGATCTATAAAGACTAATAGAAGAGATGGTACGGTTCTTGCACTTTTACAATTAATTGGTGAGCCTACTAGTATTTACGGACATGATTACCAAACTTTAAACTTGAAAGTGGAATATCAAACAAATGATAGAATCAATATTAGAATCGAACCTACTAATCTAACCGACGTTTATATCGTTCCAGATGATTTATTAAATAGACCTCAGAAAACAGAAAGCTTCAGATTATCTTCGAGCTTGAAATTCACTTATGAACGGAATCCATTCAGTTTCAGTATCAAGCGTAGATCTAATAATGAGGTGTTATTTTCAACTTCACACAACCCTTTGATATTCTCTAATCAATTCATTCAAATAAATACAACGCTACCATCGAACCATAACATCTCTGGTCTTGGTGAATCTTTCCATAAATTCATTTCAGAACCAGGCTCGGTTCGCACAATATATGCCAATGATAGAGGCGATACAGTTGATGGTAACATGTACGGTACTCATCCAGTTTATTATGATGAACGAGCTTCAGGCACTCATGCTGTTTATTGGAGGTCTTCGGCTATTCAAGAAGTTGTTATTGAAGAAACAAGTTTAACTTGGAGATCATTGAGTGGTGTTTTGGATTTATATATTTATGCAGGTCCAACTCCAAAAGATGCAATTAGCCAGTTTGTCTCCAGTATTGGGTTGCCTGCTTTACAGCCTTACTGGGCTTTAGGTTATCATCAAAGTAGATGGGGTTATAAAACTCTTGGAGAGCTTAGAAGCGTGGTCACTAAGTTTAAAGAGGCTGATATTCCGTTAGAAACTGTGTGGTTGGACATTGACTTCATGGATGAGCGCAAAGATTTCACTAATGATGAAAAAAATTATCCCTTGGATCAACTCAAATCTTTTATTCAATCATTGCATGACAATTTTCAACATTTTGTTCCTATTGTTGATGCTGCTATTAGTTATCCTGGTGAAGAAAGCATTAATGATATGAATTATCCAATATATAATGATGGTTTAGAGAATGATGTTTATTTGAAGAATCCAGATGGCTCGTTATACATTGATGAAGTTTGGCCTGGTGCTACTGTTTTTCCTGACTTTTTAGCTAGTAAGACCAAATCATGGTGGAGTAGAACAATTCAAAAATGGTATGAAGATGTGAAGTTTGATGGGCTCTGGATAGATATGAATGAAGCTTCTTCCTTTTCTGCTGGATCCACACTAAGTAGCGAATTTAAGGAAGAACTAAGGGATTCATCATCAAATGTTGAAACTCCAAGAAGTATGCGTAACGTTAATTATCCTCCATACACAATAAACAATGTTCAAGAGTCTCATGATTTAGCATCTCATGGTGTTAGTCCAAATGCCATTCACTTTGATGGTACTTTGGAATACGATGTGCATAACTTGTATGGATATTCTGAAGCTAAAGTTACTTACGATAGTTTAATTGATATTATTCCAAGTAAGAGACCTTTCATCTTATCTAGATCCACTCATACTGGATCGGGTAGATTCACAGCACACTGGGGTGGTGATAATGAATCTAAGTGGTACTCTATGTATTTTTCAATTCCTCAAGCATTAAGTTTTGGTATGTATGGTGTTCCATTTTTTGGTGTTGATGCCTGTGGGTTTGGTGGTGATTCCGATGAAGAATTATGTTCACGATGGATGCAGCTAGCTTCATTCTTCCCATTTTATAGAAATCATAATTCAATCGATAGTGATTCTCAAGAACCATATGTCTGGAAGAAAGTTACTGAAGTTACTAAATCTGCTATCGAAATTAGATATTCGCTGTTACCTTATTATTATACCCTATTGCATGATGCTCATGACACTGGCATTCCTCCAATGAGAGCCTTATCGTGGGTTTTCCCTAATGATCCAAATTTGATTGGTGCAGATAGACAGTTTTTCGTTGGTGATGCGTTATTAGTCACTCCTGTTTTAGAACCCGGTGTTACTAGAACCCATGGTGTTTTTCCTGGCTCTGGTGTTGACGAAGTTTATTATGAATATTATACATTTGGTAAAACACATTTCAAACCTGGTGTGAATGCATCAATTCAGGCCCCATTAGGTTATATTCCATTGCATATTAGAGGTGGGTATATCCTCCCACTTCAAAATCCAGGTTATACCATTGCTGAATCTAAGAAAGGTAAATTCCAGTTGCTTGTTGCATTACGATCAGATGGCACTGCTGAAGGTCATATATACCTGGATGATGGTGAATCATTAGATCCTATAGAAACGTTAAGGGCTGATTTTGAAGTTGTTAATAAGCAATTGACTGTTAAATCTGTTGGCACGTATTTTGATTCCGAACAATTACGCACGATTACAATCTTGGGTGTTTCTAAAGAGCCGATGAATGTTGTTTATCATGAACATAATTGGGATGTTACAGATGTTGAGAGTTGTGGGTTTGTGTATGAGAATGGTCATTTGACTATTGATGATCTGGATAGCTATACTGATGCTGGTGCTTTTGCTGAAGATTTCACTATTTCTTGGGATTAAAGTCTTTTGGTATTGGTTATTTTTGTGTTTTTTTTGTTTTTTCTGCTATATTTGTTTACTTTTGTTGTTTGTTCTTTGTCATTAATTTTTTGCTTGCTTATATATTTGTTTTTGGTTTTATTGTTTCATTGTTTCATTGTTTCACTATTTTGTTTTTATACTGCTGTGTTGTGTTGTATTAATTTATTTATCCCGGTTTCATACATCAATCATAATTGGTTCGAGCCATGATTCGAGCTATAGATGGACCTAGTTTTAAGAAAGATCAATTCTCTTTTTTAATTTGTTATTACACTTTTTAACACAAAAACTAAGAGTCATGTGGACTAGTCAAAAATATATAATTTTCAAATTACAAACAAAAAAAAGAAAAATAATAGAATTGAAAATACTGATGAAACGGAAAGACACAAAGCAAATATTCCCAGAAAAAAGAAAAACAAAAACACACAAAACCAAAAAGAACCTCAGAAACAAATCTAGGCTATCCAGAACCAGATTCTTTCTAAGAAATTTCTTGGAACTCTAGGAACATGTTCCTCTTCTTCTTTCTCAGCCTCTTCCAAACCTGTGAAACAATCGATTTCTTCAGGTGAGCGAAACAGTTTCCAGTTTCTAGTCCAAAGCATGTGACCAAGATATAAAACAAACACAATTGGAATAGTAATATAAGCAGCAAAAAAGTCTGAGGTGTTCCAGTCAAAGAACACAGCATAACCATTGGTTAAAGTGACCAAACTGAAGAAAATAACAGATGCCCAAGCACCGAATCTACCTAATGGAGGTCTGTACATGACTCTGTCATTCAAATTGTGGAAATCGATAGCTGTTCTAAATCTCAGATAAGTAACACCAACAAAGATCCAAGAAATAAAACCAGAGATGGTGGCAATGTTAGACAACCAGGTGAACACGATAGTTGAAGAGTTGGAGACATTTAAGTAACAAACTAAGGAAATTGTAGAAGTTAAAGCAACTGAGTAGTATGGAACACCATGAGCATTACATTTTCCAAAAATGGCTGGAACTTGTTTATCAATGGCCATAGAGTGCAGGGTTCTTGAAGATGAAAAAATCATACTGTTACCACATGAAAATGCAGAAGTTAAAATGATAAAATTAATAATATGATTTAGAACCGGGATACCAGCATTTTGAATACCAATAACCCATGGGGAAGCAGCAGCACCAGAAGCACCAGAAGCAACAGCAGACATTAATCTAGAGTCAGTGGAACCAACAATAATACCAATAACCAAAGGACCAAAGAAATAGAAGAAGATCAATCTGTAAATAAATCTACTAGCAGCTTTAGGTAAGTTGACTCTTGGATCCTCGGCTTCACCAGCGGCACATGTAATCAATTCAGGGGATAAAACAAAAGCAAAACCAGCTTTAATGATACCAGTCCAGCATGCTAAGAACTTACCAGTGTTACCACTAGTTAAATGCTCAGTGAATGCACCTGGATGGTTCCAGTAGTGGAAACCTAAAACACCATGTTGATTTGGACCACCACCGAAGAATAGGACAATACCAAGAATGATTAATCCTGTAAGGGTAATGATCTTAAGCGAGCCAATCCAAAATTCAACCTCACCAAAGAACTTCACTGCTAAAAAATTCAAAGCAACTAACAAAACCCAGAAGATAGAAATCCAAGCGGCAACATTGATCGTATCGTTCCAATATTGAATGACGAATGAGGCAGCACTAATTTCAGCTGGTGCAATTAAAGCCTGTGCGTAGAAAAGATTTAAACCAGCAGCAAACGATAATGATCTATTTCCCGTGTATCTTTCAACTAACGAATACATGGTACATTTACCAGAAGCTGGAATAAAAGAAACCATTTCAGCCAATTGGTTCATGACAAACCAAATGAAAATACACAAGATTGCATAACCAACTAAAAGACCACCTGGACCACAAGTGGATAAACCAGAACCACTTCCCACAAATAAACCGGTACCAATGGCCCCAGCCAATGCAATAATTTGGATGTGTCTTTGCTTCAAACCTTTGTGAGTTTGGTTGTTGAACTCTTTGGGCTCGTAAGGTGTTGATGAAATTGATGTGACATCAACCATCTCACTTCCCTTTTGCTCTTTTGAAGACGAACTCATGATGATAATATAATAAATAAGGTGATGACTTTACTAAGTAGCGTTAAAAAAAAAAAAAATGGATGTGAAATGAAAAATTGAAAAAGCTGGGTGGGGGGGAAGAAGGATTGTATTTATACTCATTCAGCACAAAAAGAATAAGGATCTACTCGATCGGGAATTATAGTGCCAATTTTTTCAAAAAAGACCCCGTCTTCGAGGTATTAATGAGATATGATATATGATTATGCACCTCGAAAAATAATAACGGCTATAGGATAGGTCCACCCACTGTCTTATCAGTTAGACCATGCATAAAACCTTGACTAGTTAGATGCGTCTAAAGGCTTTGGTTCTGAAATAGGTATGGCAACCAGTTACTTGCCTATGGGTGACACTGGGCATCCAAATCGTGCCATATGTAATCTAATGTATATGGTGTAGATGAGTTGGTTGCATAAGGTTAAAAGTAAACTAATAGAGATAAAAGCACGAACCCGGGGGTGGCAGATACCACGATCCAGTCTAATTCCGTGCACCATATCCAGTAAACAAATACGGTACAGCCTTATATATATATATATGCAGTAAAAATGAAGTCAAGAAATCTAACAGAGGTCTAGTTAGATAGGTGCACATAAAGTTGAAAGATAAGATAGCATAGAACCCAATCTCCTGCTCCGAGGAAATGCCCTAGTTTCTAGTTCTGGTGTCCTGCCCATACGTGATAGAACCCGAAATGAATTTTTATTGATACTATACATCCATAACTGTACCAGATGGGATGCATACAGCAGTATTCTACTGAAACCCATCTCGTCGAACAAATCCTTCGAAATCGCCAATGATAAGCCCCAAAAAAGAGCCGCACCGAAAACTCTTATCGTAGAACTGTTATCAAGAGTGTGTAAACTTCAACTGCACCCGAAGCTCAGCAGATATATATACGTGACAAAATATCTTTGTGTGGGTGTGTGGTCTGTGGCTCCTTCATTTTATAATTCCATCAAGGCCACCTAGAAAGCTAGGATTTCTGCCAACCCGCCAAGTTCATGTCAGAGGTTCTAAGAGATCTGGGGAACGCCTACCAGTCTTATCGCAATCAGTAAGTACCTTCGAGGAATATGCAGGGAATTGGAACGATCCAACAATATGGTGTATAGATGTCCTAAGAAACACCTTGGACATTCACTGGGTCATTTATTACTTGGGGTTTTATACAACCTGTTTAACTGTTGTGAACTTAATTTTTCAAGGGAAAAAGTAAAAAGTAAAGGTAATCGGAACAGATACTTGAACGAGATCCAGAAATCCGCCGGAATCTTTCGACCCGTTATAGCCAAAACCTTAATTAATACTTATCTACAATTTGATGTTCATCTATATAGCTGTAAGTAGTAGTTGTCGAAAGAGAAAAAGAACAGCCTTCGAAGTGGTGCGCTAATGGTTGCCAACTCTACTGAAGTCGACAACTGGCTATGCCAGCTTATCTATGAAATGTCGGTGTAGGGGTGTTTTGTTGTGTGGTGGCTGCTGAACTGGTTAAACGTAGCAGAAATAAGTAACTTTCATTCATAACAGTTAGGATACCTTTAACTTATATATAATATAATTGTAACATAGAGTAGCATGTACATCTTTCCGGAGATATCTAAAGAACTCAGAAATTTCGAATAAATTGAGTTAAAAATATTAAAGTAGGTGTGCTTTAAATGGAAGTTAACGACTCGCTTATACTTTGTTAGAATATGAATGTTACGCTTAGTTTACTATGATAAAAAAAAAGTACAGCGATTCGGTTTGTGTCGCTGTTGACTCAAGTATGAAAACTACGTCGATCGACCCAATCATATATGTTTTCATGCTAGTATTGATCTGATCACATTACTATTGGGAGCCTGGGTATGGGATCTTACCCCATCACCCACTTTGAATTCATGTTAGAGGCTTTGGTAGTATTGCTTGTAAAACGTTAACATACTATGAGACATGTCAATGAATTGATTGGTTCTATATTCATTTTGTTCTTCCGACACTTCCTTAAAATCATGGGATTGGAGGTTTTCATTTGTCTTTCAGTAGCAAAGCTAAAAACACTGGAAGCAAAGTTACGTCGATTCTTGGAGTAGCGTCGCGTCGAGATCTCTTGCCATAATTCTTGTATGAAGCATTTGTGAGAGCCAAGATATCATATAGCACCAGTTTGGACTATAAATGATCATTATCATCTCATACAGCCTGTGCCAGTTACTAATATAGTGGCCAGCTGTACAAAGTTCAAACCAACTTTTTTCCAGCTTCATTGTTTAATCGTGTACTCTCTCTTATTGTCAATGCTATTTTGAACTTCCATTTTCCAGCTCAAAGCTTTGCGGGAATCTCTATTCGCAACACACAAAATGATGTTTTTCAGATCTATCCACATATTAGCCCTTTTACTGTTAACTTCACACACCGCTTCTTTTGAATTTTCCTATGATCTAGCCCTCATTGATGGCAACAAAACTGTAGTATGCAGTCAGTTTAACACCCATAGCTCGTTCTTTACTTATCCAATATCCCAAGGATTAACTCCTCAAATCATTGTTTTGATACCTGAAAGAGCAGTATATGCTAAAGGTACTACTGTTAAAGTCTCAATTGCTTCAGCTGCCGATTTAAAGAGAGTGAAAATAGACTCTAATAATACTCGGAATATGTGCTGTGATGCTACTTCTCATGATGAGTATTGTAGATTGATTCCTAATTTAGAATCAAACCCGGATCTAAATGCATACGTTAGTTTAGATGATATGATTTCTCAAAACGGTAACGAGTTCCCAGTTTCTCAGGCTGAACTATCACAAAATGTTGATGGCTTAAGGGTTTTGGCTTATAATGTCTCAAAAACCGGAGTCTATTGTGTCTCTGTTCAAGATTTTGGTAATTATTTTGAAAAATCCCTTCGTGTTAGAAACCATAATTCTATCTTTGTCACTATACAGCAAGATTATGGTTTATTAGAACCTATTCAATTTCATTACTTAATACTAGAATTTTATTCATGGTTAGCTCAGGTTGTTTTGATAATTGTTCTCGCTTCTTATACTTTCAAAAAAGGTTCTAATGATAAATCGAATGCTGTTGTCTTTTCAGCTAACTCAGTTTACCAAAAACTACTGATTCAATTCAAGATATTGATTTTCTTAGTTGGTTGTAGTAGTTATTGCTTCGTTAACTACCTTCGTTTGAGATATAAGAACATATATGGTCCAACTTTCTTAAACCTCAGAATTAATTACATTCAAGCTTTTATTACAATTGTTTTCTCGACTTGGGCTATATATAACTTTTTATTATTTTCAAGTGGTGTTTGTTTTGGATATTACGTGAATTCAAGAAGATTGCTTATAGTTAAGGTTATTTCAGTTGCTCTTTTAATTGGGAAAATAGCTGATGAAGTCACCTCAAACCTGCATTGGGTCCACCAATATAGACCTATGATTGATACAATTGTGTACTTTGGAGAATTGTTAGTTTTCTGTTTAGGTACATTTTGGGTTCGTGATATTTATAAAACGTCAGAGAACAGAATCTTAAAAAGAAAGTTGGCTACTACTTATCTTTTACTATTCTTGGTTTTCATCTTTTATTTTGCTTTTGCTCCTACCAAAACTGAATATATTTCCCATTATTATAGCTCTGTTACTTCTGAAGTGTTCACTTTTATTGTTTGTGCTTTGATTGCTTTTATTTGGAGAAATGCAAAGTTTGTTAATAACGTTGTCTAAAGTCACGGTTCAAAAAAGGTGGAAATTGTATGTATCTTATGTATAGATAAATCTATTTCAATTTACTGTATTAGACTTCTGGCAATTTAATAATGATAAATTTTACATCACATTTCTAGGATAATTCAGCTCCTTTGATCTACCTATTTGCTCTTTTAATTGAACAAATAGCTGGTGATGTTTTGAAAGAAGTGTTTGAGGTTTTCGATCATATAGATACGCTTCACTGGAATGTATACCTTGAAGAACTGTTATTGTTTTGTTTAGGTATATTTTGGGTTCGAGATACTTATAAAAAGTTAGAGAGCTGAATCTTGGAAAGAATGTTGGCTACTACTTATGTTTCAATATTCTTAGTTTTCTAAAAGTATGAGAATCTCTCACTTATGGAAGTGAAAGAGCAGCTACCTCTTTTTTTCAAAACACGCCATAGTTCTCAATCAGTAAGAACTCGCGGCTTCGCTTTAAAAGAACTAGCCTCACCTAGCTCCCTCTCTCGTGTAACAAACTGGCGTGTGTTGAAGTGTTTCCAGGTGGTGAGCGGCTCACCTCAAACATTAAAATCTCCATTACCTTTTGAATTCCCAGCTTTGAAGTCTACATGCTCAACTGAAGTCTAAATAACCTCTTTTGTTGGTATTAGAAACAAAACTTTTTTGGGCTTGGAATTATCACGGAATTATCACGGAATTCATTGCCAAAGTAGAATAGATATATCATTCAAAGGTAATACCGTGAGTTGCTGCTCAATATTAGACTATTAGCCATGGGCAGTGGACAGTGATGGATCTTCTCAGCGATCTTCTCAGCCCCCGAGTAAAGTAGCATAAAAGATCCAGGCAGTGAAACATTTCTCGGTCGTTTCATTTCGCTTATCATTCATTAATCGGTCAATACAATACTCGTTAGGAATCACACAATCACTTCTTGATTCTACGTCAATTTCGATTTTTTGAAGACTTCTGATTTTATGAACTATGACTTATAATTTGACTAATGAGTCATAGAATGAAGAAGTGCACACCCGCCAGAACTTTCCAGAACTTTACCTGCATCCGCCAATACCCAAGGCCACTTTAGTGGTTGGTTGGGTATCCGTAGACTGTGTGTTCTTGTTACTACTCAACCTCTTTAGGTATATAGATATTGTGTATTATATATATTTCAAGTTTACAATCTAAATTGTATGTAATCAATCTTTTAAGTGGAGAGGTGAGTGGAGAACTTTGGGGATTCTCGGAAGTCATTCTGTATGCGTGTAGCTAGCCGTTCTTCGGGCTTGACCTGGAACGTGATCTGCCGTTTTCGGAGAAAACGTTGAAGTAAATTAACAAACGGTAATTAATTAAATGATGGTTTTTCTGATGGTCTATTTAATTGCATCTCAACTTTCTTTTTTTTTTTGCTTTCAGCTGAATCATATAAAAGAACACATAATTCCTGCCTTTGACAAACTCATCTCCAGACCCCTTCTTTCCTTTCTTTCTTTCTTTCTTTATAGACAGACTCCTCTAAGTTCAACTTAATCAGTGTCACTATGAGTAATAAACTCTCCAGTTCTTGGTCTCCAAAGACCCCTCCTCCCCTGTCCAGTTCAGGGTCCGAAAAGAGTTCTGAATTAGTCATTAACAACCAAGATTTGATTTTTGAAGATGTTTTGCCTTCTTTTGAAATGCACAATTACATGTTTAATAGAACCATCCTTGATACTGAGTATATTAGAGATTCACAGGAAGCTCCTCCTACTTATGAAAATAATTTCCAAACGCCAACCACTTCAGACAATCCGATTGACTATAATCGATTCGTGGATCCAACCATGAATCCGGATATGTTGGTGTTGAATAATTTGGATAATATGCAATTTCTTAATTTGCCTATTAAATTGACGGTCATGTTAACTAAAAAGTTACCAGAGAAGGGTAAATTTTCAGAGAGAGAAGCCCCTTTGAAAGAGTATAAACCTGGCGATATTGTCACTGGGTATATTTTGATTGAAAATACTTCTAAAGTACCAATTCCTTTTGAGATGTTTTTGGTTTCTCTAGAAGGTACCGTCACTACTAAACCGCCCGGCTCCACAGATACCAAGAAACTAATACGGAACAATTTCTTGAAGATGTATGATTTGTGTGCTTGTTATCATATCGGTAGAATTGATGTTTCTTATGATATCTCTGGTGAAATTTGTCCTGAAACAGGTGCCGAATACGGCTTTAGGGGTAAGGTTCTTTTACCTGGTAAGAAGTATAAGAAACAATTTATGTTCAGATTGCCTACTTCTTTGTTAGATACTTGCTGTGAACATCAGTCTCCGGAACATCTAATGATGCCTTCTTCATTTGGTGTCGATACAGAAAGTTTTAATGGTAGAGCTGCACAAATTCAAGTTGACGATGCCTTTGGTTATGGCCATTTAGGTGATATTGGATCTCCCTTTAGAACAAAGGACTTGAGCGAGTTTGGCCAGTCTATTTCGTATTCAGTTAATGTTAGAATGATTGGTAGAAGATTGGACTTCTATAAGCGTTTCTATACCCCAAAGACGACACACGACTATGATTTTATTTTCCTTCAAGATTTACAATATTTTTTCAGAGTGTCTACAGCTGGTACTGACACTGATTCTGAGCATTGTGCAGGTCACTCGTCAAATTGGTATTTTAAGACGAACTTCACTGCTGATGAACAAATGGAACAATTACAAAAATTGGTTTCTGATAAAATAGAAGAGTTAGAGTTGACTAATGATTTAATTGAAGCTGGTGTTGATGACCCTGAAATACGACAAGCCATTTTAAACGATAGACCTGATAGTAAGAAGTTTCAGCAATTACAATTATCTGATGATGTTCGTAAAGCTAAACCATCAGGTAAACGGGAAATGAAATCTGGTGTTGTCGAGAATGTTACTGCCACAAATATTTCTAAATCTTTGTTCAGTAAATATGAAGGTGAAATGGTATTTGAACTATCAACGTCTAGTAAGAATTCAATTGATGCTATTGTTCCTGAAAAATTGAAAAAGATGTCTTATTCTACCACTGCTACGAAGTCTCTATCATCTGCTAAATCAATCAGTCCAACATCTATATTACATTCGAATTCTTCAAAATCATTTAAGTCATCTTCGAAGTCTACCAAAAAATCAGAAAGTTTATTTGATTCATTGAGACGTTCAGTCTCTCCAACTGCACAAACTGCACTTACTGAAGGTTCTCAAAGTTTCAATAATAAATTATCTTCACAACTCTCGACTTATTCTTCCTCAAGTCTTGGATCTATTAAAATTGCATCTGATAAAATTTCCATTTCTTTAACCTTCAATCCAAAAAGAGGCTCACCACCTCCTGAATCAATTACAATCAATCCATTATTGGAAGCTATGAATTTACAATCTGAAGTTGCTATTCCGTTTACGGTCGATGGTTTATTTTTAATGGAATCTTCATCTATCGAAACAGCACGTGAGAAAATGACTAATTTAAAGAAACTAATGCTAAACAATTTACGCAGATTACATGATTTAACGAAACAAAATGATTTAAAAATCCCAAAGACATTATATAACGACTTAATCTCCATCACAAGGCTAAATTTTACAATGAGAATGCTGTCGATTTTCAAGAAGATTCAAAAAGATAATTTGAATTGGGTCAAAGATGATAAATCTGGAATTTATCATGCCCACTTTGATGTTGATCTTATCGTTGATGAAAAGACAATGAAAGCTAACAAGTATCACATCATTCCAAATTTCCAGACTTGTTTATTGGATAGATTTTATGCGGTTAGGTTTTACTTAGAATGTGGAAAGAGTGAGTGTTTTGCTTCGTTGCCTATTAATGTTGTTTAGTGGATCACCCTCTTTTTATTTCATGATTTACATTTTTCTTTTTTTTGTTTTGCTTTTTCGTTTTTGTTTGCGTTTTTCTTTACTTTCATACTTGTAACTATCATAATTAGACTTTTTCTACGTAATTGGCTTACCTTAGATAGTGATAAACTCCACTCAGTGAGGGTTGTAATCTATTTTATAATGTGTTGATGTCACGTATTCCGATCTAATGTTTTAAAAAAATGGATACAGTTTTAAGACTATAAGTTCTGGAATTGTTATTCCTAAATGTATCATTTGGCTTGCTGTGACATTGGTGGTAGCAAATCTGTATCATGCAATGACTTTTCCTACCTACTTATTCCAGAAACTAACGATGGAACTAGTAAAGACCATTAAATATCACCAAGCAAGGTTCCCCTGCCAAGGCATAGCCTACTATAACGATAATCACCGAGGAAAACCAGTTTATACAACAAACTATCCATTTATAGAACTCTAACCTTTATAAAATCCGGAATGACTGCTGGACCTTA
This sequence comes from Ambrosiozyma platypodis, assembly GCA_030557395.1. NCBI lineage: Eukaryota > Fungi > Ascomycota > Pichiomycetes > Pichiales > Pichiaceae > Ambrosiozyma > Ambrosiozyma platypodis. Next base: position 84,042 of record JAKTPC010000018.1, read on the forward strand.
GAACCATTATTGGTGCTTTCTTCAATGATATTGCTCAATATTGGCGACCTCAACAAGTATTTTCGCCATACTGAGATCTAGTATGTCTATCTGGGAACGTAGATTGTTCCAATCAAAAAGGAGGGATATGATACAACGAATCACTTCTCGTGAGTTGGAAAAACCAGAATCTCATCTCGTGAATTGATGCTCATTCAAAATATTTGTGGCATCATTTTACAGTAAAACTAATTGTCATTCGAGAAATATTACAAAAGACAGTAAATGAAAGTAGATCAAGATACACAAAGAATCCATACAACTCTCACCTCTTCTGAGCCGTCAATTTGGGTTACGTTATTCACAAATTGAGCGTTTCTCCAAATAAAAGTGATGAAAGCACAAACAATAAAAGTAAACATTCTAGAAATAAAAGAAATCACATATGGGCGATTCTTTGCTACAGAAGATTTATCTCCTGTAATAAATTCAATTATGGGACGAGCAAAATGAAAGGAGACAACCAAGAATATTAAAACATAACTAGTAACAAGGTTCCTTTTAAAATTCTGTTCCCTAACCTTTTATAACTTTCCTGAATCCAAGATCTACATAACCAGGAAACTAACAGTATAGCAAAGTCAAGATTAAGCAAGAAGGTCAAGAAAACATAAGTTGTAACCAAAATTCGTTTTAAGATTCTATTCTCAAGCTTGTTATAAGCCATGAATCCAAAATGTACCCAAACAGAAAAGCAGCACTTGAGTAAAAATCAAAATAAAAGAAGAAAATCAAGAAAATTAGATTATAAGTAGCATCCAACTTTCTTTTCAAGATTCTTTTCCTTAACGTTTTATAACTATCACCAAACCAAAATCTAGCTAAAAAAAAAAGCTAATAGTTCTTGGAAGTACACAATCCGATCACACATATGACAACCCAATTCACAGATTTGTATGAGGGAACCCAAACCACTTCATTAGCTATTTGTTCCATTAATAGAACAACTGAAATAATCTTGATTATAAGCATTCTTTTTGAACCAACGCAATAGCCAAAAAACACACCACTTGATAATAATAAAAAGTTATGAATACCCCAAGTCGATAAAACAATTGTAATGATATTTTGAGTGTACTCAAGAATTCTGAACGTTAACAAACTTTGACCATATGTTCCTATATCTTAAATCAAGATAATTAACAAATTAATAAGTACTAGAACCAACTAAGAAAATCAATAACTTGAATTGAATCAATGATTTTTGGTAAATTGAATTAACTAAAGAAACAGCAGCATTTGATTTATCATTAAAAAGTCTTTTGAAAGTATGAGAAGCGAAAACAAGTATTAAAACGACTTGAGTTAACCATGAATAAAATTCTAACATTAAGTCATCAAATTGAGATGAATTTAATAAACCACGATGCCGTTCATGACGGACGGAGATAATATTATTGTTTAGTGCATTAATAGGGGACAATTGAAGATTATCACCAAAAAATTGAACAGTGGCACAGTAGACTCCTGGTTCTAAGATATTATAAATCAAAACTCTTACCCCATCAGCAGTCTGCGACTGTTTGGCCTGAGACACCGGAAATTCGTTACCGTCTTGAGAAATCATATCATCTAAACTAGCATATGCATTTGGATCTGGGTTTGATTCTAAATCAAAAAGCAAACTACAATACTCTGCAATAGAAGTAGCATCACAGCACATCTTCCGAGTATTGTTAGAGTCTATTTTCACTCTCTTTAAATCGGCAGCTGAAGCAATTGAGACTTTAACAGTAGTACCTTTGTCGTATACGGCATTTTCAGGTATTGAGGCTATGATCTGAGAAGTCAGTCCTTGGGATAAAGGATAAGTGAACAGCGAATTGTAGGTATTAATGTAAAAACATGATACAGTTTTATTACCACCAACAACGTATTCGTGGAAGATCCATTCAGAAGCAGATGTGGTTGATAGAAGCAGGGAGGGCTATTGTGAGCATACATCCAGAAAACATTATTTTAAATGCTGCATGCAGATGGGTGGCACCAGAGTAGTGAGATGAGCTGGAAGATGGAAGTTCAAAATCGCTTTCACAAGAAGTGAGACTCTTTGATGATATTATCAACAATAAAGCTGGAGAAAAGTTGGTTTAAATTTTGAGAGGCCGCTTTAAGAAATTTATGGTGATAACACTAGCCAATCACATTACATCATATCCTATTGTTTTTCACACCTCTACACGACGCAACACTCTAGAGATATCAATCATTTTAAACTCTCAGGTGAATTGGCTATGCTTATTTTTTTTCCAACCTCCATGGCCTCAACCTACCAGATGGCTGTGCGGCGCGAGCCGCAAAACTTTCCCGAAATCGGGTAATTGAATAATGCAGACCGGGGATCGATAAAAGTGATCCCATCAAGTCAAGGCATTCGTATTAGCCTACATCTGTCTATCGGGATAACTCACAACTACAGAACACTTAGGGAAAGTTATCAGCAGATTAATGAGTGAAGCAGAGAAATGGACCAGCAAAGACAACAAGGATAGCAAGAGACAGTTTGGGAAAGTTGTTGGATTCACAAATAACATAGCATACGATGAATTACTACCATCTTTTGAAATGTATAACTACATTTTTAATAGATCAGTGACTGGCCAAGGGGATGAAGACATTGATTTAAGAGCTCACGCACCTCCATATAACGTTCCTAAGAGAGGAATATTTGATGGCGATGATGGTGTTGGTCATCGTAACGTTACTGAAATGGTGAACAGAATATCCGATCCAAATATATCTGTTTTGAATAACCTAGATAAGATTAAAACCATTGGTGATTCACCCATTGAAATTACAATTGAATTAACGAAATCATTGCCTGTTTTAGGTGAACCTGTTGAAATCGAAACTACTCATAAAGAGTATAAGCCTGGTGATATTGTTGCGGGATATATTTTAATTAGGAATAAAACTCAAGTTACTTTACCGTTTGAAATGTTTATCGTTTCTTTAGAAGGAGTTTTAACTGTAAAGTCCTTTTCACCCACTGCAAAAACTGAGAAGCCTTTGCGAAAACTCTTCTTAAGAATGTTTGATTTCACTGCTTGTTATCATATTGGCAGTATTGAAGTTTATCCTACGGGTACAATCATGTGTGACAGTATTGATAAGATTGATGGAACGAAATATGGGTTTAATATTGATAAAATATTGCATCCTAATGAAACTAGAAAGAAATTCTTTGTTTTCAAATTGCCTGAATATTTATTAGATGATGCTTGTGATTATTCGTTTCCTGAACATTTAAACCTATTACCTTCTTTTGGATCAAGTGACGCAACTGAATCTGCTTCAACAATTAAAATCAATGAAAGTACTGGAATTGGCAAATTGAATGATGTTAGAGGTTCACCAGTGATTGTTCGTGATAATGCTTTACCTGGCCAATCTGTTTCATATAGTATTGATGTTAGATGCCTTGCTAAGAAATCCATTCTTGATGATTTAAAATTGATGAATAGAACAGAGTCAATTGGGTGTGGAGATGATTTAGTTCTATTTAAACCTACTCAATACTATTTCAGAGTTAGGAACAACGAAGTCAAAGAAAGTTTTAATTCTAATGTTTCCACTGAAGATCAAATCAAAAGCCTTGAAAAATTGGCACTACATACACTAGATGAATTATTAATTAAAAAGTCACAACTAGAAGCAACGACTACAACAAATTCAGATAATGTTCAACGAGCATTAAATGCCCAAATCCAACAATCAGCAGCTTCGAAAAAACAAGAACAGTTGAATCACTCAAGAAGAACAAGGCGAGATTACATTGATAAGACCATTTCAGGATCAGCAACAACAACAACAAGTCCGGAAAATATTAACGTGTATGTGGTTCAAGAAACAGAAAACAAGTCGTTCCTTAATGTTAAGAAAAATGATAATGCCTATGTTACAATCAATATCGTTACATCAGATACAAATTCAATTCAAAGCCAATCTGCACTACAACGAAAGGAAGAATCTACGATGGGTATTTTCCCACAAATAAGCAATAATTCAACACCACCATCTCTCTCATTGTCGTCAACAACCACAACCACCGCTGCCGCCACCACCACAACCAACAACAGCAACAACAACATATGTACCGAAAAGCTGAAGACAACAGTCCATGTCAGACAATCCACGTCCTCCAGAAGGCACAATAAAGTTTTTAAACCTCCGTCAACAATAATAATAAAACCAACTTTAAAACAGCTAACGATCCAATCACTCAATCCAATTCCCTTCTCGATTGACTCGGAATACTTCCTCACGTCAAGCACAACTAAACTGATCCATGAAAAGCAAGCACTGTTAAAAGTGAGGTTTAATTCACTGTTGCAAGATTTGATAGGATTGATTAGAAAGAATGAAGGGTATGAATTAGTGAGGCATGTTCCGAAGTTGTTGATCAATGACTTGAAATCTATCATAGGACTGTCGTTTTTTGAGAGGGCTATACCCAGTGTTTTCAAAGAAATGAAAATTCACATTGCTGGTGTTGGTGAAGCTACTGATGGTTGCGGTCCTGTTTGGAAGTATGATGAAGTAAACGATTGTTATTTCGCTGATTTCGAATTTGAGTTGGCGTTGCGAGAGCTGGCTGGTGGTGTTAGTCTAGTGAGTACGTTCCAAAGTTGCTATTTGAGTAGGCTGTATCAAGTCAAGTTGGATTTCGAGTTTGTTAATGTGAATGGGAGTAAACTTGGTTTTAAGAGTGGTAGGAAAGGGGTATTTGTTGACGTTCCTGTTAAAGTTGTGTGATTATGGGGTGAGAGGTGCTTTTGCATCATTTATTTCTTTATTTTTACTTTGGACTAATACATGGAAGGTTAATATTATTATTAGAGTAATTTAATTGCACAAATTAAGCGCTCCTTTTTTTATTCATAAAGAAGAAGATTGTTTCTGTTTTTCTTTAATAAAGGTAGTGGTAGCAAAGTATAAAATGGTAAAACTGAAAGCGATAATAAAAGAAGCACGATGAAAGAGGAGATAGAAAGCAACAGTAAAAGCAGTAAATATAATGACACACAAATAAAATGAATAGCAATGGGTAAGAAGATAGAGGGAAAAGAAACGTGTAAATGCAAAGATTAAACAAAAAAAAAAAAAAAAAGAATGATGATAGAAGAACACAGTTTAGATGTGAGAGGAATAGCTAAAGAAACAAAAAGTAATACAAGGTGAGAACCTAAAAGCAGCAAAAGTAAGAAATAATAATAAACGATAAATATAGACCGTTATTACAACAAAATAGTTTAAAAAAAAGTTAAATCAAGCCACCTATGATCTAAACAAATTGAAAATGCAAAAAAAAAACAAAAAAAAGAAAACAAGCAAATAAATTTTCACAAATATAGAAGCATCAAAGAAAGTCAAATAATAAAACAAAATAGTGCTTTAGAGAAATAACACTAAATAAATAAATAAATCAAGCAAGCAAATAAAATTCAAAGGCCAACTAAAGCAACATATACCACCTGACGATAAAATCACTTTCACAAATCATCGATCTCATTATCATACCATAGGTTAACCGAATTCTCAAACAAAATCTCATGAAACCCCTCAAAAGCTTTACCAGCCAACTGACTACTCAAAATGCCACCAGCCCGATTTTCACCACTTCCATTTCTATCAATATGTCCATTGCTAACACCTTTGCTAACACCATTACTAACACTACGATTAATCAACCCGTGGCCATTCAAAACCTTCCCATCATTACCTTCCTGAGATTTGGTCGAAGACACCTCAAATACATTATCATTAAAGCACTTAAATATCATTGCCAAATCCTTCACAAACACCGTAGAGGTTCCATCAAACAACTCGACATATCCAGCATTCAACACCTCAACGCATAGATGAATGTCGGTCTTGCAGTCCTCTGGATTCAACCCATCATGCGTCCTTGACATCCCGTATAACAGTGTCGAACAAAGAATCAAAAAACGATAAAGCGTGATCCAGTTTAATGGCAGGATGTTGGACGTGTAGAGGTTGTATGTGAATGAAAGATTCTGTAGTGTTGATTTCGAGAGGATTTCTAAATGTGCATCTGGTGGGGACGGGTATAAGTACGATGGTTTGTACAATAGCATTAACAAATGATAGTATCGTGATGAAATCCATGCAGTTGATAAGTGGAATGGAGTAGGGTTCATTAATGGTGTGGATGTTGATGATGGGCTTGTAGCTGGGGATGTTGTGCTGTTTACGTTTTTTATGTTGGTTTTGGATAGGGTTGGTGTGGTAATTGGGGGAATGGACATGGTGGATGATAAGACGCGGGACTTGTTGTTGTTGTACCAACTTTCAATTGCTTGTCTTAGTGACATGACAATGTTTTCTTTATCCAATGAAGTATCGTATTTATCTTTTGCTCTCATACAATGGACGTTAGATATAATTAAGCCTTCAATTCTGCGTAGCTCAATTATGTTTTTGGTGATCGATAAAGAAGATTTTTCTTCATCGTTAATTGGTTCAGGTAATGGAACACTAATGTCGTCGTCTTGGATAGCAACTGGACGGCCTAACGAGATTGAAATCAATCTATCTAAGTTGTAAATTGACCAGAATAACCTATACCTCATTTCAATTTCGGCGGATGACATTTTCAAAGATTCAATTTTCTTAACGGGGCGATTCAAGCCCATTGATATCGATAATCGTGTTAGTAAACCAACAATATTCCATGCGTACACTGTTGACTTGTTGAAGAATGAATAAATGCATAGTAAAATCAGTGCTCTGATGCTTTGGATGTCATTCATCGTAGTTAATTTGTTTGATAAATGTAATGATCTTGATGCAAAATAACTTGAACAGTAACGTTCTTTGGCCAATAATTTCATTTTTTCTAAAGTGATGCAACCTATGGCTAGCATCATGTTAACTTCGAACTGAAAACCAAGATCATCATCATTTGAGGAAGATAAGAAATTATCAAAATTGATGGATTCGATCTTAGTCTTGAATTCAAATTCATTTAAAATGTAATATGATAAGTGGTTGTATTGTAAATAGGTGTTCAAGAAGAATAGGATCTCGTTAGTTTCAAAGTGTTGATGAGGAACAGATAATGGGGAATATTTGCTTAAGCTGGAAGAAGAAGAACTTCCTAGTAGGTCATTGGCTAAAAATTTTAAATGAGCTAAGTTGAATGTAGATGTTGGTTCAGCAATCTTTAATCTCTTTGAATCGGAAGTGTGTGCATATCCAGAAGAGGCTGAACTTGAATTTAAGAACGGTGGCTGTTGAGAGGCCTGATAGTATTGCTGTTGTTGTTGTGAATTTGGATTAAAACTCGAAACACTAGAAGATTGTGAGTTGTAATTACTTCTGGAGACAGAACATTGATGGTGTAAAGAGCAAAGAGAATTAATGACGCATTCTTCAGCAGCTGAAGAAAAAACGTAATCAGGTCCTCTAGCAGGAGGGATTTGACGGAATTTTGACAAGTTTGAACTTGAAGTCAAGGAAGGCAAAGCAGTGCTAGCATTTGGCACTTCGTTTCTGATAGGAGGAAGAGTCGTATCGGTGTTGCCGTTGCTGTTGCCGTTGTCGATGTTGTTGTTGTTGAAGTTGTCGATGTTGTTCTTTATGTTATTACTCTCATTAAGTGGATGAGCAGGGTTCAAAACAGAGGTGAGGGACCCTCCTGGGAGTTGTGTCATGTCAGCAGAGTATCTTCGTTTGTTCTTGCGTTCGACATATTCACAAGGAATATGTTGTCTTGCACAGTTTTCACACTTGGGGATCTCTTTTGAACAACGTTTCTTCAATTTCCGGCATCTAATACAGGCGTACTGGTTGAGCTGTTTGGAGGAGTCCAAGCTGGGAGCAGGGTTTTGGAACATGGTTGTTGCAGGGGAGAAAGCCAGCAGGAGAAAGAACAAGGGCAAAAAGAGAAAAGAGGCAGAAACTACGGAAAAGCAGGAAAGGAGAAGATATAAATAAATAACACTTGCTGGAAGGAAGAGTCGGCAAACAGCAGAGAAGGCGGACAAAACCTGGAAAAATTTTCAGTGGTCACTTCGATCCAAATCAAAATCCACGTTTTTTTTTCGTTTTCGTTTGAAAGGTTGTACTACTTCTATCTTTGAGATGGATAGATGCTGTTCCAGTGGGTGTTTTGCTGGTGGAGAGCGCACATGATGTTGTGATTGTGTTGTTGATCTGTTCTAGTTTGTCGGGGCCTGTCTCGGCTGGAGACGTCATTGACGATAAGAACCTGGATCTTGTTATGTAGCTGCCACACCTACAGATTGCCACACGTTTTCAGCAATCTGTTATGATTACAAAAGTTGATATTTAGGGGAGGCATACCACATTCAGTTCTTCAATCGTAGCCCAACTGTGAACAACTCCACTAAAAGTACTACTATTCTACTAGTACAACTTATAAGCCAACTCGGAGGATGCGCGTGCGCAAAACCTCAATTCTCCGGCAATCCCTCTGCCCGTTTCTTCATTTTCTTCATTTTCTTCGTTTTCTTCGTTTCGTCTTCATTCTGCTTCATTTTTGTCTTATCACAAATAAAGCCTGTCATGGCAGGCTCTTTTCTAGAGGATTGCTGCCCTGTTGTTCAATTTTCGAACGTGTCCAAACTCCAATGTCCGTTGTCCGTAAATACGCACCCGGGCACAGCCACATAAGTCACGTGAACTACCCCTGAAACCTTTTTCAAGCCGCCTCGCCGCAGATGATTAGCTGTGGCCGACCACGCGTGGCGTTTCCACGGCGCGCCCTATTATTGGTCACGTGCTATTAGCCAATGGATGCACCGCCAAAACAATACGAGTCGGAGATTAGGGCAGAACGTGTAATAGTCGGACAGATCCGGTTATGCTATTTCTCCAATTCTTATCTTTAGGAGTTATGCATATGCAGGGTAGTATCCATGAATTGTAATTGGTAGAGATAGTACAGATATTATGAAGAGAAGACAGAAAGATATATATATATATTCCAGAGAAGAAAGCATCTAGGTAGTTTCAAAACTAAGGGTATATACGGCCACCGCTTAGCGTTTCATTAGAACCGCTAGTAGATCACTTCAAATTTGAAATCGTTATCAGCTACTTGACGCACTTGTTTATCAAATTCTTTTTCGCCGATGAGAATATGGTAAATGCGAACTTCGAAACGAACTTCAATATGAACTCATGGATGGAGTGAAATAAAGTTGTGTACGTGGTTTTCTATCTCATGATTTCAACATGGAGTTTCTCAGAGTGTGCTTGGTTTCGGAGTTTCGATTGAGCCTTGATTAGATCGAAAAAGAAGGAAAATTCAATCCTAGGCTGGAGATACTTGGTCATGCCTAGATAAACCGGGGATTAATTATTTCGACGTTTTATTATTGTTTCCCTCCTATAGCTATTTGTTTCAAGCCGAACTGTATGGGTTATTCATTTAAGGATCATCTTTGTTTCAGAACTTGTGTTTACATCCCACTTTGAGTGCATGTGTGTGTTTATCAGCGGCTATTTCAGCCTCCGTTCCAGTTTTAATTTATATTATGGGTCAGCAACCATATGTACTTGATCGATTAAAAGCTAATTTCTAAGGAAAGTCGAAATTTTTGCCATGGCGGTTTAAAAGTTAAATATATTATTAGCATGGCATTTATATGCTCTTATGTGCTTGCGAAGTAACGGAGGTAATTCTAGAAGCTGATACATATAAGCTTCATTCTAGAAAAAAGGATAATCAGAGCTGTCAGACCCTACTCAATACAAGTTTAAAAGGGTAAATGCAAATGCCTTTCATTTGGTATTGATGCTTTCAAAGGTCACTTCAATTAGGTGAATTGATTGGTTCACAGACTTATTCGAAACAAAAGGTGCCGTTGTTTTGGTTTCGATGAATTGTAAATGGTGAATTAGTACCTAATTTTTAGTAAAAAAATGACTATCTATAAAAAACTGCAACGATTAGAAAGTACATAATGATAAACATTAGATCTTGATTTCAAAAAGTACTCCTTTGAATGTCAGGTGTAGAGATGTCTACCGGTAGACAAATGACTAGGGATGCGATGAGATCATCACCTAAAGCCGCTCCCCTCTATTTTCCTAGTTGTGCTGGTAATTTGCTTCTCATAGTACTTACACTACTTGAGTCTTGATTATACCAGCTCGAAAAGATGGTTAAGCACAACCAGTACCCATGTTGCATTCCCGGCTTTTCAAGATATTTAAGTCGAAGAAGTCGCCAGGAAGTTCGAGCGTTATTAGAGACACCTCCAGTCAGTTTACTCAGATAGTTTCAAACTTACCCTTGGAGCTACAACAAGATATATTTTATTATGTACTACTCAATCATAAGGTTTACAGACCTTCCTCGGATATCTTTACTAGGCCAAAAGAACTAATAGACATTCTCCTTTTTATCTCTAACTATCCTACCATAAAGATTGAATTATTCCAGACCTGCTTTTCTTATCATTGTGATTGTTTTGGAGTTAATATCAAGTTTGTCTCCAGAAAGGGTGTCATTACACATTTGATGGACCGGAGAGACCTCTGTGAGTTACGGGAGTATATCAACAAGTTTGGATTAAATGAATTGATTATTCGTGAGGTTGGCCTTAACAGGAAACCTGACGCTTTATTATTGTTTGCTTGTGAATTGATTAAAGAAAATCCAATGCAGTTTACCGTTTTTTGGGACAACTGGCTTTTAGAATGGAACAATAGTATATTTGATTTGTTTTCAAGGATCACTTCAATTAAGCAGGTCAAGTACGAAACAATATCATTAAAGTGGGATTGGTTTCCCAACCTCAAGGAGTTAGCGTTTTCGCTATGCGTCAAGGCCCCATTTACTGAAAGTGATGATAGATTAATTACTATTCATAATATGTCCCTCGCCATTGACAGTATTGTGATCGGGTTAGGTATTGAGGTACCTGATTTATTCAATACCCATTTCAGAAAGCTTTTAGTCGAACATGAAGGAAGAATTAAGTTCCAAAGCTCCTACTATAAATGCATCATGGATGAATCGTTTACAGACTTATGGAAGTTCAATCATGACCAATTGTCCATGAACATCCCTGAAGGATTTAGTTCCTTTGATCTCTCTATCCTTCCTAAGTTGACAAAATTGGAGAGATTCATTTTGAATGTCAATGACATTGCTAGTTGTTCATTCAAAAGCAAATCAGTTAAGGATATGACTATTATTTGTAGAGGATTATCAGACTGTGACTTTAGCAATATGGTGTTATTAAAGAGGGTTGATCTTAAAGTCAAAGGTATTATTAGTAACTGTTCATTCAAAAGCAAATCAATTAAAGATATGACTATTTTTTGTAGAGGATTATCAAGCTGTGATTTTAGCAATATGGAACTATTAGAGAGATTACATATGAGAGTGAAAGGTTCTGTTACTAACTGTTTATTTGACAGCAAACCAATTAAAGATATGGCTATTTTGAGTGTGTAATTATCCAGATGTGATTGAGTTTGAAATAGATTTCCAACCTGGAAAAGTCAGCATGCTTTCTTGGAAAGTAGCTAATATTGAACCTTCACTTTATTCCATATTCTTTCTTTTCCCATTATATTTTGCTTTTCTTTTAATGAATATGAATTTAAAAGAGCTCTTTTGTGACTCGGTACTGGTGAAGCAGCAAAATTGCAACCAAAGTTCTGGTGTAGTGATGTGTAACTCATGTCTACTAGACTACTAGAGAGTAGGGATGAGCATGCAAAGAGCCTCTCAAATCAGAACTTCATAGAGTCGGAGCCATGCGAGACTTTTATTTGCCCAGTGATCGTTGTTTAATAATTCAAGCGATAATTCCATAAGAAAGTACGGTTATTATGGCTCAAATGCAAATGACCATCGACCAATAGTCATGAGCTTCAAGTGAATATTGACTTATCAGGTAAAAAACGTTAGGTATTTGGTTGTAAAGAATCCTTATTATTAATGGATATCTATCTTTTACTTCGAGACTACAAGTCCTTTCAAACGAGTTGATGAAATTAAAATTCGATGCTGAGCTGAGTTTCAATAGTGAACAAGAGGTCCTTGAAATTAGTTGCAGTTTATTAGGGGTGATTATGGTATCTTTGCTGATGCTGATGGTGGTGCCTCAAGATTCGGCGATCTATCAAAACTAACTGACGCTATTCAAAAATTGGATTTAGGAAATCTTGAAATAGGTTCTAGGGCCCATCCGGTTAATACCGATACTGTTGTTAAGTGATCTTTTATTAGAAATTTCTTGATGTATTCGTTTTTGGAATCCGTACTATTAAAGATACACAATGTGGGTTTAAACGCCCCACAAAATTATAGTGCAGACTATCTCCTTTTGTTATCAGTGGCGGCGCGGCGTTTATTGATCGATCCATTGAGACCGCAAGATCAGATACCAACCAAATCATCAATACAACGATTAATCCAATAAACGAATTTCTACTTAAATTTGGTAGTTTACAGACTTTTGGATAATCTCAAATTCATATATCTTTTTAATATTTCTATGAATGTTTGTTAATTGTTGAGCAATTTATTATTCCTCCTTTTCTTTTTAATCCCTTGCATTATTTTGTTAGCCTGCCTTTTTAATTTTCTCTTTACTTTTGAATTCAGTAACAGCTCTTAGAATTACCTCGAACTTTTCTTGCTTACACTTTAAGTATCATGATGTCACTATTTGGATCATGCTTGTTTTACAGAGAGAAATTACCAAAATATACATCCGTCAGATCCTAGAAAATAGAAGTTAAATTCAGTTATCCCGTTTTGAGTTTCGAATATGATTAGCCCTCGATCGACCAACTAGCAAGGAATGGCCTTGTTGTGGCCATCCTAGTCTGATGTCAATAACTAATCATTTAGGAGTTTTGGCAATCTTACAGTCAATTTACTGAAATTGTTTACATACAGTTAATTACCAACCGCTTATGCATTGTGAAGACTTGCATTGGCTTTTGATTAAACGAAATTTTTTTACCAACTGGAGCTAGTAAAATATCATATTAAAGGAAAGGGTTCATAGAAATGGGAGGATTATGAAGGAAATAGATTTATGATAATTAAGCAACTAAATCTTATCTTACTAGTTAATATTCAAATTAAACTCATAACTTATGGGCACTGAGGTAGTTTCGCCGCAACAAGCCCAGCCATAACCGTAAGTTCTTATGGAATTATCACTTAGTCCAACATAAGGCCTCATAGAAATTGGAAAGATAATTAGACATTCGGACATATATGTCATACGAAGATTTAGCTTGGTGTTTCTTGAGCAGCTGACAAAGAAGTGATGAGAATCAACTTTAGTGAATGAAGCTGGGATTCTTGAAAAATCAGTGGTATCATTGAGAGCAATTGCATTACACGTATTAGTAGTTGTTATCACTAACTTAAGTGACTTATACTTATCTCCTAAATTCAAATAAATACTCTCCCTATTCTGACTATTAATATAAAAATTTAATGAATCTATCTGGGGAGGTAAATTGCTCAAATCCATGTTATTGTCTAACTCGTTGGTGAAATTGGACCCCAAGGCAATTGTAAGCTCCCTTAAATCGGGCAAAGTAGTGAAAGCAAAGTATTCTAACAAATAAGAAGAGCAACTTAATGAACGTATGCAGGAAGGAAGGACTATACTCTCAACGGTGGATGTACTTTTCAGAGTATCAGAAGTACCAGCTATAAAAAATGTTTTTAAAACGTTCATATGGCTGAAATTACAGTTTGATATTCTGTCAAAGCATATATTCATCTCTTCAATTGATTTGCTTTCAAATGGACCACCAGTAAGATCTACGACATCCAAAAAGAATTTCTCCAACTTTGTTAGCTTGGGAAGAATGGATAGATCAAAGAATTTGCATTTTTTAGAAATAGTGAGCGACAATTTATTATCATTGAGCTTCCATAAGTCTATGAATGATTCATTTATAATGCAGCTATACTGATGGCTTTGGAACTTAACTCTTCCTCCGTGTTGGATCAAAAAGTTTGTGAAATGGGTATTGAACAAATCAGATACTTCACTTACTAAGTCAATGACAATGCTTTTAACGGCAAGGGACATATTATGAATTCTAATCAATGTTTCATCATTTTCGGTAAATGGGGTCTCGACTTGTAACAAAAAGAATAATTCCTTGAGATTCGGAAACCAATCCAACTTCGAAAGAATCGTTTCATAACCGATCCACTTAATTGAAGTGATCTTTGAATGCATTTCATTGGTCCATTCCAAAATTTTGGGGCACCAGAAAACAGTAACAAGTTTTGGGGTTTTTTCAATTAATTTAAAAGCAAACATCGGTAAAGCATCAGTTTCAGTCTCACAAACCTCCAATTCATTGAATCCAAACTTGTTGATATAATTCTGTAACACACAAAGATTTCTCTCTCTCATCATATGGGTAATGAAACCTTCCCCGAACATAATCTTGACTGTAGCTAAACTCCGATCTAGATGACGAAATGAATAGACCGTGCGTAATTCAATTTTGAGGGTAGGACAATTGGTGATGAAAAAGATAACGTCTATTAGTTCCCTTGGGTCAGAAAGATCATAGAAGGGCTTATCAGCTTGATAATTTATCAATACCAAACAAAATATCTGTTGCTGTAACTCTAATGGTAAATTGGAAACTGCTTGGAAGAACACATTGGTGCTTGCTTTAATAACTCTTGTATCTTCGGCTGACGACTTCGATTTAAACATCCTGAAATGCCGGGAATAAAACAAGTGAGTTCACTTTCCGATCAAGTATATGTAATAGACGGCTAAAACAATATAAGCAGAATGGAATCAGGAAAATAAATACAGGACAGGGAGTGGTTTTTTGTGTGTGGGATTCATTCAGTAAACATTTATCATATCACACGGCTCCGAGTCTATGAGGTTCTTGGCATGAATCCCACATGAATAGCACATCAATACACCAAATATTCAATTTACGCCTATGAGCCGACTATTTGCTACTTCTGGCAATTTCTCTATATAAAACAGGAGTGATCGAAATTAGATACAGTCAAACTTTTCACAAAATAGGTCATCCTTAAATAGAAAATGTCTCAGATATTGTTTGCTTATCTGATGAACATAGAAATATATACTGTATTAATTAAATGTCTGTATACATGCGTAGCAAATATTAGAGGAAATCCAGCCTGTTCACCAAGTTGGATGCAATATGTAAAAATAAACTCTACTTCTAAGTTCCCTTGTACTTTCATCAGTATCATCTTTGAACAAAGGAGACCACATTTCCATCTCAACAAACTGTACATCAAACCCATATTGCTCCTCAGCTCTTTCGAAAAAGTATAAGTCAGCATCAAGTAACTTAGGTCTATGGGGGGAGAAGGACACTAAAATCTGACCTCCTGATCTCAGTTTGTTTTTATTTTGTAATGGTGTAACTAAATCTTTACATGTCTTTAACAACTTCTCATGCTCAGAGTGATTGAATATAACATCACTTAAAATAATCAAATCAAATGTATCTCTCTTAACAACCTTCAATTCCCCAAGTAGTTCAGCATAATCATTACCCCAAACATAACCGACTGCGTTAAATTTTTTATCAACGCCAACATTATCCTTTCCGAAATTAACCTCCAAATTCTGTCTAATATTCACAATCAATTCACGGTCAGGGTAATCTGTGGCAACAACCTTCGAGGCGTTTAAATATCCACATAAAACAGAAGGCAAAGCACCACCTGACCCAACTTCAAGTACAGATTTATCTTTCACTATCTCCTCCGAATGGACTTCTAAATATTTGGAAGTATATCTGCACGCATGGGTTAAAATATGGCCATACAATGCTGACAAACCAATCAAATGAATTGGAATCGATTTAATACCTGGTTTTAACGTGTATGGTTCGTAAGTTACCGTTGTACCTTCTTGATTTATTGATGACTCTCTGTATTCTTCTGGTTCTTCAAACATATCAAGTGGCAATAAGCCGTAATCCTCTTCATGATCTAATGATTCAGCCGATGCCATTTCTAGGTCTTCCTGGTGATATATAAGTGTGTGTGCTCTATGCTTTACCATGTGAAGACGAATTTTCGATCATTGATTGATTTTTTTTTTCTTGGTGAGTCTCATGCGGCTGAGATGATTACACTGGAGATTACGTAATATTGGGTTTCATGGAGTCGTCTACAATTGAAATTTGGCCATACGATGGGTAAAGGCTATGTAATATACAAATATACCCATATACATTAATATATATATATATAACTTTGATTTTGAGAAAAAAAAGAACTAATGCAGCTGCTGTGCTAAACTGGTGCGGAAATTTAATTTATTAATTTAGTTTATCAATTTATATCCATGCATATTAAAAGTTCTTTCAACTAGGTCATGTACAGCTGAAATGCTCTTAATTACAACCGCTGTTGAGGTATACAGTAGCCATATATCGGATATATACCTATGTATCTACCTACGAACCAACCTCTTAGTTATTAAGTAAAACCGGATTATTTAAACTCCGTAGTATAGATTGACGAGATCTAACTTAGATTACAGCCTAATTGAAATCTGGTTACCGAAATTTACTCAACACGGACGGGAGTCAAAAACAAAAAGGCTCAATTTAAGTTATTTTAGATTTTGGAAGCGGCTCTGAAACCAGATTCGAAAATCCCTTTGAATTTCTTTTCCCACGCCATTGGCAAATTACCGGAAGTTATCGGTTTCATCTCTATCAGGCGAACAATTAACTTTTATTGATTGATCAGATAAAATGTGGCCTGTGTCAACTTTCAGTACCAACTTTCAGTACCAACTTTCAGTATCAACTTTCAGTGCTCTGTTTCATCCGTTTGGCGGGCTATTGTTCGAGTCGCTGTATTCCCGGAAGGCCAAGACTTTCTCAACAATCGAATCCCGTTACGCCAAGACCTCATCAGGGCCTGATTTAAATCTAGCTTTCTACCACTACAAGATATCCCAAATCTAAAGCCCGAGATACAGGGAAACACTAAAATGGATTATATTATATCAGCGTTGATCCAAGTTAACCAATAATGGTTAGTTGTGGTTAAGTATATCATGCGATTGCGCATCTTGTGGTTTGTAGCCAATAGACGCACGATAATTTTATTGAACTAGGGCTCAATTTAACCTCGTCCACACATAGTACATGCTAATTAACTAATTCCGTTGGCCTCGCCAAATAGAATTTTCTGATAAGCCCGAGTATTATTTTTGGCTAAGTAGTTGGGGGGGTTTATGCGGTGCTGCTGCTTCCAGTATAAATTGACTCGAATTTCCTCTTTTGCAGTTGAGTTAAGTACTCCATTTAGTACTTCTGGACTCAATATCACTCACTCTACGTCACATTCACACATACACACGTAGCATCAAACTGCTGAAAGGGTTCTTCTGCTTCTTATTTCCTCTGCTCGTATTACCAAGTCGCTTTTTTTTTCGTTACTGCTCCATATTTTAAAATCTCCACAAAAAAAAAAAATACAAAAAATCCTCACGATGAAGTTCACAACTTCACTTATTTCACTACTTTTGCTAGTTTCCTCATCTCTAGCTGAAACGCATGTTTACAATTGGACTGCAGCTTGGGCGGACTTCAACCCAGATGGTACATACACTAGACCTGTCGTTGCTTGTAATGGTGAATTCCCATGGCCAACTATTAGGGTCAACAAGGGTGATCGTATTGTTATTTACTTGAATAATGGTTTAGGTACAGACCAAACCTCTCTTCATTTCCATGGTTTATTCCAAAATGGTACCAATTTAATGGATGGTGTTCCTGGCCTAACTCAATGTGAGATTTCTCCTGGTGATACTATGATTTATAATTTTACTGTTGCTGATCAAGTTGGTTCTTACTGGTACCATTCCCATTCTTCAGGTCAATACATGGATGGTATGAGAGGTCCATTGATTATAGAGGATGAAGACTTTCCTTATGATTACGATGAAGAAGTTGTTCTAACGTTGTCTGAATGGTATCATGATACAGTTTCCGAATTGATTCCAAGTTTCTTGAATTTATACAACCCAACTGGTGCCGAGCCGATCCCACAAAATATTTTATGGAACGATACCAGAAACGGTACTTGGAACGTTAAACCTGATACCACGTACCTAATGAGAATTATCAATCTTGGTGGATTTGTTTCCCAATACTTGTACATGGAAGATCATACTTTTGAAATTGTTGCTGTTGATGGTGTTTATGTTGAGAAAAACGAGACTGACTTAATTTACATTACTGTTGCTCAAAGATATGACGTTTTGATCCATACCAAGAATACCACTGATAAGAATTATGCTTTTATGCAAGGTTTAGATGATGATATGTTAGACACTACTCCTAGTGAGTTGATGATCAATGGTACTAATTATATCGTCTATGATGATAGTGCTGATATGCCTGATGCTATAACCATTGATAGTTATGACGATTTATTTGACGACTTTTATTTAGAACCAATTGATAATTTCAAGACTGAGGTTTATGATGAACCAGACTATACCATTTCGATTGATGTTGTTATGAATAATTTGGATAATGGTAAGAATTATGCTTTCTTCAATAATGTTACTTATGTTGCCCCAAAGGTTCCAACTTTGGGTACTGTTTTCTCAGCTGGTGACGATGCTACTAATCCAACCGTTTATGGTACTAGTACCCACCCATTTGTTTTACAACAAGATGAAGTTGTGGAAATCGTTTTGAATAATAATGATACCGGTAAGCATCCTTTCCATTTACATGGTCATATTTTCCAGGTTATTGAAAGAGGTCCAGATTACGGTGATGAGGCTGAACCTGTTCCATACAATTCTTCAGCTCCGTATACCCCACCCGAATACCCAGCCATGAGAGATGTTCTTTATGTCAGAGCACAATCTTACTTCCGTATTAGATTCAAGTCCACTAACCCAGGTATTTGGTTCTTCCATTGTCACATTGAATGGCATTTGCTTCAAGGTCTAGCTATTACTGTGATTGAAGATCCACTTTCAATTCAATCACAGCAACAATTAACTGATAACTGGATAGAAGTTTGTGAAGGTTCCAACACCCCATACATTGGAAATGCTGCTAATAACACTGAGAATTATTTGGATTTGACTGGTGAAAATAAACAAGTTGCATTCTTACCAGCCGGTTTTACAGCTAAAGGTATTGTTGCCTTAGTATTTTCATGTGTTGCCGGTTTCTTAGGTATTACCATGATTGGTGTGTATGGTATGGCTGATATTCCAAACATTGAGCAAAGAGTCTTTGATGATCTAAGTATAGAGTCTCGTGAATTGTTAGCTAATAGTGACGAAGATGAACTTGATGAGGCAGACACAAAAGGTGTTGAAGGTCTCCAGCAAACAAGTGATCTCACTAAGGGCTCCGGATCGGGCACCAATTCCAACTCTGTGAACTCCAAATAAGGTTTGAAGCACTATATTTCAATATTTTAATACGTCCTTGCTTTTCTTGTTCTTGTTTCTCTCTTTTGTTTAATTATTATTTCCTCTTTCCAAACTCCTCTAAAAGAAATTGATATCATTCCCAACTCATTAAGGTTCTCAACTTTGATGTTTTCAATATTCTTTTTATTATTTTTTTTGTTTCTTCCCGGTCCCTCTTTTTTTTTTCTTCTTCTTTCCCAATTCTTTCCTAATATTTTTTTATTTTCCAAAATCAAGCAATGATCAAATGTATAGATAGGTGGTCTATTAGAGCAAGAAAGATAAGAACAGAAGATCCCCGACCTTTCAGTCTTTGATGCCGTGTGAATGTGATTCCTATGTTTATTTTGAAGTGCTTTTTGTTGTATCTTTAAATTATATGCAATGTCTATTTTTCTAATATATATTCCCCCATAATAATTAGAAATTGTATGATAACCCCTTCAAAGTTATTTCTGTGGTAGGCAGTTTGGCGAACAAGTTTACTATAGCGTGTGGATATATGTAACGTAACATTACAATTAGTCTATGGTATTTATGGTCTCAGTATAATCGATTTTCCAGAACGTATAGTAGATCCATCGTATACCCGCATAAAAACATTATCGAATTCTAGTTTCCCAAATTGTAGAATAGATAGAAAACTAGTATATATTTTATTTCAGGTGTGAATTAGGTTTGTGGAGTCTGTGGAGTCTGTGGAGTCTGTGGACTCAGAAGAGAATGAGACTTAACCAATCTCTTTCAAGCATTTTCAAGAATGCCTAGAATTGATAATTTTGTCTTTAGTACGTATAGGATTTGCGTGCTAACTTATAATAGCTCTTATCTCCAAGTAATATGTTATGGTTATTAAAATTGACCAGTGTTACCACAGAGCCGATCGAGCAAAATTTACCGAAACTAATCAAACGTTACGTTTTCATCCAGTGGATAACATATCCATAATTGAATAATCTCAGTATTTGCAAAACATGAACATTTATTCGTAATTCAGAAAGAGTGGATGACCTTGACTGCGTATTTGTAGGTTAAATCTAAGTGGTAACCCTATGCAATGAATGACCAATGCCGTTACATTTTCTTAAATTCTACAAGAAACGATAATCTTGGTTTTTCAGGTGGACGCCGATCAACTTACAGGCTAATTATGGATTTTCAAAGATCGTTATAATTGAAGATTTGATAATTAATAATAAGTTGATAAGTTTCATGAACATGCCAATTAATTTAACCACTACATGTTGTTATATCATGGCATGAAATGGACCAGAAAGCTTATTTGAGTTAATCAATTACCCAACACAGTAAACTAGAATGATCCTCTAGGTTAGTTTTTGAATTCATTAATCTGACCTACGTAACAATTTAACCTTTAATTCCGAATAAAGAATATAATATCATGAATCTAGAGTCCATAGGAAACAAACAATTTCAGAACGATGAAAGGGGGACATTATCAAGGCGTGTTTCAGTTTTTCCTCGCCCACTAAAAATAATTTCATTTGACAGGTAACAGCACCTTAACCAGGCTAGAAGCCAAAATCAAATGGGTTTTGTATTAGCACCACCCTAACGTTCCACTAAAAACTATAGACGAGAAATGATCAAAGCTATTACAGCGTTAGGACTTACTCATCAATGAGCAACAAGGTATTAGCACCAACAGAGGAACATCAAGGAGCGAAATGGCTGGTTTGCAGACGCGTCGACCGCGTTAGTCGTGCTTTCGAATTTTGGCGCCCGGCAGGAGGTTCACTTAGCTCCAGGAACGCTATTGTTCTCAAATGGTGCTAATGAGCTAGTTTGGAAGGAGTTTTCAGAACAGCCACCACTGGGTCCATTCATTGGCCACACCACCCTAGTAAAGACCCTGCAATAGGAGTTTCATAACTACATAGCTTGGTCCCAATGAGGTCTAAATTGGAAGCTTCGGTTAAGCTTTTAAGCCCAGATACTGAAATATTGAGATGACACAATGGACTTTGACCTTTGCATTTGTGATGGGTCAGTTTCATCATATATCTCCGCAAACATTATAAATACTTTCCATTTCCCTGATATTTTGGTCTTTCATCGAGAATACATTTTTCTTCTTTTGCATCTCTTTTCCCTCCAGAACATTTACATTCGTTTCCAATAACTCACCAAGAAAACCATTCCCTAGAGCTTGTCCAACTCTAAGTCATTCTTTATATATAAAACAATTATCCAACTTCTACGTTCTCTACGGAATTCTGCTTGAATTTATTTCCAACTACTACTTTCCTTAACTCATAGCTGTTCCCCCAACTACTTACTCTCTCTAAATTAAATTCATTCATTTACAATTACAATTACAGCTTCAAATGTTTTCTTCAACTTTGATAACCACAATCGCTAGTTCATTACTTTACTTAGCTTCATCAGCTACTGCTTTTGATGCCAACTCTCAAGACAATATTGCGCTATACTGGGGTCAAAACTCTGCTGGTTCTCAGGAAAGATTATCATATTACTGTGAAGAAGGTACTGCTGATATCTTCTTACTATCCTTTATGACTACTTTCTCAAGCAGTGATTCGTTACCAACTTTGAACTTTGCAAGTGCATGCAGTTCTTCCTTTGATGATGGCTTACTAAAATGTGATGAGATTGCAACTGATATTCAGACTTGTCAAGATAGCGGTAAGAAAATCTTATTATCATTAGGTGGTGCTTCTGGTTCCTATGGATTTGCTTCAGACTCTGCTGCTGAAGGTTTTGCTGAAACTCTTTGGAACATGTTCGGTGGAGGTAGTGCTGATGAAAGACCTTTCGGTGATGCCGTTTTAGATGGTTTCGATTTTGATATTGAAAGTGGTGATAGTACCGGTTATGCTGCGTTAGCCACTAAACTAAGAGAATACTATGCTGAAGATACCTCTAAAGACTACTATATCTCCGCTGCTCCACAATGTGTTTATCCAGATGCTAGTGTTGGTGATTTATTAGCCAACGCCGATGTTGATTTTGCTTTCATTCAGTTCTACAACAATGACTGTAATGTTGATAAGAATTTCAACTGGGATACTTGGGCCGATTTTGCTTCTGGAACTTCACCAAACTCTAACATTAAGCTGTTTTTGGGTTTACCTGGTTCTTCTTCTGCTGCTGGTAGTGGTTATGTTGATGTTGACACAGTTAAATCTAGTGCTTTGTCAGTTATTGCTGAGTCTTCTTCTAACTTCGGTGGTATTATGTTGTGGGACGCTTCTCAAGGTTATGCTAATGAAGTTGATGGTGAGACTTACGTTAAGGCCATGAAAGATTTATTAGCTTCTAGTTTCTCCGGCTCTGGCTCTTCAACTACTGAGGCTTCTTCTTCCACTACTCAAGCTGCTACTACCTCATCCCTATCATCTAGTGTTGAAACCTCAATCATTGAATCATCTTCTGCTCCATCTGAAACTACTACTTCTTCAGCTTGGGCTTCGGAGACTGCTTCTTCATTTGTTGTTTCTTCGGTTGGTGAAACTACCTCTTCACCAGCTTGGACCCCAACAACCACATCTGGTCCAATTTCTGAACCTTCTTCTTCTTCATCCTTTGATTCTTCTTTCCCTGAAACAACTTCATCCGTTCAACTTTGGAATCCACAATCTTCTTCAACTGATGTCGTTCCATCTCAAGTTTTAACAACTCTAACTACTATTATTGGATCTTCAACTGCCACATTAACTTTCTCCACTGCTACTGTTTTTGCAGCTACTACATTATCTACAATTGTGACATCTTCTACAACATCTGTGGCTGCCACTTCAACCTCTTCTTCAACATCTACTTATCAAGACTGTTCTTCATTGTCAGGAAAATCCAAAGCTCAGTGCTTGAACTCTAACTTTGACAATGGCTTATACTCAGGCTCATCCGACTCATGTTCCACCGAAGGTGAAACCGCTTGCTCTGCCAATGGTGAATTTGCCGTTTGTAACTTTGGTAAATGGGTTAA
Organism: Ambrosiozyma platypodis; assembly: GCA_030557395.1. Taxonomy (NCBI): domain Eukaryota; kingdom Fungi; phylum Ascomycota; class Pichiomycetes; order Pichiales; family Pichiaceae; genus Ambrosiozyma; species Ambrosiozyma platypodis. The sequence goes on from JAKTPC010000018.1 coordinate 107,508, forward strand.
TATGCAATGTGGATCAGGTGCGACATGTTATGCTTATTCAGTTGGCGATGATGTTGATGTTGGTTGTAATTACAGTGATCAAAAGTCTGGCTTTGTTAAAAGAGACACTACTAGTTTCCTAACTGATTTATTCAAAAGAAGTGTTATTTCTCATAGACATCATGCTCATTAGAAGAAATCGATTTCGATGTCTATTCTTCTTTGATTGTTTGTTAATTAACTCCCCTTTACTTTTTTTTGTTTCCAACTCATTTTTTGAATTGTTCAAAAATGGTTGCTGTTCGTTCAAGTTGATCATTTTATAATCATTGCTTGCTATATTATATTCTTTTGCTACATTTTTAAATCAAATAAACTTCTGCCTTTTTGTTATCTCATTCTTTATAATCACTGTTCTTTAGGTTCTTTTTCTGTATAACGTTATATGTATAAAACTGTTTTTATATAAATGAAAAAAACGTTTTTCTGTTTTTTTTTTACGAAAAGCTTATAAAAAGCATGTGATTTTTACTTTTTTGAGCAGTACTAAACTTATATAAACAGAAAACAGTAGTAATCATCCTATTAAAAACATAAAAGAATCCATTTGCTATTATTGCATTTTATGATAATAGCGCAACTATAAAATCAGAGTTCTGAGTGGAAGGAGCTGTTGTAGTTTCGTGAGTGAGTGAGTGAACGAACGAACCTTTTATTAGTTAGTACGCACAGGCAGACGAGACGGCATTCTCTTATCCCAAGCAGACTTTTAATGTAAAACCTCGAATCAGTGCGCACTGAAACTTCCAGTAATCTATGGGAATCTGAATTACAACTAGCACTTAGAAACCTACTACGAATAGTCCAAGTCAGCCAATGAAACAATAGATTATATTTTATACATATCACATTCTTAGTATTATGTATTAGAAGTCTTTTAATAAGATGATTTCCTTGAAAGTTGAACAGATATTACACAAAGGTCAAATATTCAGTTGAAATAAGGTACTCATAAAATCGCGTAGCAACTCTCCAAAACGGAATGGTTAGACTTTCAAGTCCACCTTGATTTTGGAAGACCTAGTAGCTTTGCTTGTCTCATACAACCAACAACTCGATCTCTGCGTTTTCGTAAATCCTGGAACTTTCACAGGTTACACTTGGCTATTTATTTGCGCAGAAATTTTTCATCCCTAACATCTAATGAATTTCAAGTGACAAGTCATTTTCAACCTTTGCAACAACACCCTAAAAAAAGATCCAAGAGACATGATGTATCACTTTATTCGAAGATTAAGACGATAATTTACCATGTGAGCCTATAGAAGTACTTAAAAGGATAAGCATCCCATCAGATGACCAACTCTTTTCCAGTTATACCATTCTCCAAATTTTACTAGCATCCCAGAATCACCCCAAAAAATGAATTTCTTAACAACTTCTTTGAACTTCCTATCAATGTCAACATCGAAGGAAGAAAGTACAACTCAAAGAAGATCGTTCAATCAAAGAGGACAGTTCAGTTGAAGATAAAAGTCCAACTTCGGACATGTGTTCAGAAAATAATGCTCGCTCATCTGATATCACCACAATCCAGGCATTCAATAAATCATATGAATTACATAAACATATTCTGATTCAGAATATTTGCTTTGAATATCTCAAAAGCAACTGGGAAGAGCAATATGACCCTGGATTTCAACTTGAATTTGAAGATATGCCTAACATCACACAAACCAGCTTTGAGTTAATTCTCAAAAGAATATACAACAAACCGGACATCATCGCAGAAAAGAGAATACCCATAGCAATGATATTCACCGCTGACTACTTTGGTGTGACCGATACTGTATCTACAGCAATTGATCAAATATATAAAATATCAACAATGGAAAGACTATGTGAATATATTAGATCTATTTTTGATGTCTGTGAAGAATCACAAGGTATCAAGATCTTCCGGTTGTTAAAATTCAAGTTTTTGATAGATGGTCATCGTAGTATCAAAGCTTTTGATAATTTACCAGTTTCTATAATACTAGATATTTTAAAAATGATCAATTTTACATTCCAAATGAATACGAACGAGTTTTGTTCATGGACATACTATGAATAGTAATCAACCTATCATCATTTTCAGTAAAGGGGGTCTCGACGTTTAAGGAAGACGTTAATTCCTTGAGGTTGGGAAACCAATCCCAGGTTGATGAAATTGTTTCATAACGTATGTGGTTAATTGAAGTAATCTTTGAAAACATATCAATTTTATCATTGTTCCAGCTTAAAATTGATTCACAAGCAAAACTTTTATTACACTAGAACTAATATTACTATACCTAGTGATCCATTCTGAGGAGATGCAGAAAGAAAAACTGGTGAAGGTTTAGTCTTACTTAATGGGGAGTATGAAATTGTTTTCAGAACGTTAAAACAATTTGCTGATAAATCAGAAGATTGAGATTGAACTGATATCTTGTTTTCCCTCCTTTTATTTTATAACTCTCTTCTTTTGTGCACTCTTTTGAATAAATATTTAAGCAAAAAAAAAATCTAAAAAGAATGATATAGTCAAATATGATTAAAGGAAAGAAAGAAAGAATAATAGAAAATATAAACGTCCATGAATAAGGAGAGAAACTACCACACTTGGGGTAACTAGTAATAGAACCCAAAACAAGAAATGAACAAACTTAAACACTACTAAAAAGTAGATCACTACAAAAGCAAAACAAACAGCCTAATCATCATTCATCTCAACATCTTCAGCCCTTCCATTGCGAAGTTCATTAATATCAACAATATTAGCCTGATCCATATACTCTAACAACTCTGAGAATACACCAACTTCATGGTCATCTGGAATATTAATGATAGTATTATCATCACCACCCATCTCAACATCAGTTCCTTCTTCATTATGTGCACGGCCCTGACCTGCATCATTGAATTCAGGTAAAAAACCATGAATATGATAACTATGGTAGGCTTCATTAAGAATCAGTTTACGAGTATATGATCTCAAAAATTCTGTGAAATGTTTCCTATTGCCAGCATACAACCATTCAGGGTGGTCGTTATTAAAAACACCAACTGGGTACGTCCACCAAGAGTTGGGGTCTCTGTGAACAGATATGTTGGGTTGACAAGTGTTAGGAAAGAAGACAAAGTTGAAGCGAGTAAATATTGAAAGGTTAAGGTTAGGATTGGTGTATGTAATATGAATACAATTAACGGCACCATGTTTATAATCAAATGGAATATATGAAGAAATATCAATATTAGAATTAGTTACGACACAATTATAGGTTACTGAGTCAACAATTATTTTCAAAAAGTCAAACGTATCACTTAGAATTAATTTGGTGTCTAGTGGCATTGTGCCTTCATTAAGTTCATCAAAATCGTAGCTTATGTAAACAACTTCTAGAGATGATGGTAACCCAGACAAATCCAGGGCCTTTTCTATTTCGGTGGTTAAGGTTTCAAATTCATGAGTTAACATTAAATCTATCCTTTTTAAATTTTTACAAGTAGTGAAATTGAAATAGTTAAGAAACAATGCTGGACAACGTAAGAATTCAAGTGATTTAGGAATAGTATAATAATTAGTTGGAGTATCATTGTGAAGGCCAATTGGTCCATCAATGGTTAAAGATCTCAAGCCTGAAGGAATGGAAAGCAAAGTTTGATCAGGAACGATTAAATCGCCTCCAATTTCAAGATTTTGAAGTCTAGTTAGTTGGGAAAAATCACAATTCCATATGCTTCCTTGGATACAGTTGATATTTAACGAAGTGATTGAACTATTGATGAATTGACACTCTTGAGCGTCTGAAGTAAGAAAAAGTTCAAGTCGCTTGGTATTTTTTAGCTTTGAAAAGATGGATAAATCTAGTAAGTCTACATCACCAAGGAAAGAAATTGTTTTAGAGTTTCCAAATGAATAAGATTGAACGAAATGAGAGTCTATTGAGCATCTGTACTTGTTACTTTCAAAAAATAAATTGTGCCTATGACTCGATAAAAAGTTTTTAAAGTGCTTATTGAATAGATTTTCAGTATGGATATACAGATGAAGAACAACTTCCGGCACTTTAGAGCATATTTGAGAAATCATAAATAGCCTCGTATCGTTTTCGATGAATGCCGAGTCTGCGAAATAAGCGATTTTCATTGACTGTAATTGAGGAAACCAGTTTAATTTATCGATAGTAACAGATTTATAATCTGGAGTTTCGATTGATGTTATGTACTTAAACCAGTGTTGTTCAGTGTTGGGGATCTTGATCCAGCCAGTAATGATGATTTCACTAGGACGAAAGAAATCAATTAGTTTTAAAAATAGTTCTTTATATACCTCTAAATCAAGGGCAAAATTATGAATTTTTAAGCTCGATAGACCACCCAAACAATGTATTAATTTGAATAAGACTTTGTAATCAGAATATTCAAGCATGAGTCGGAACTTTCTGGCTGGATTGACATTATTAAATTGAATTTTAATGACTTCTGCTAGTTCAACTGATATATTGGGAGCACTTGTGATGAATGTAATTATATCAATTAGGAGAGTAACACTGCTTAATTTGGGGTATTTGCTTAATATCCATAACATATAACCAAATATTTCTTGTACCAATTCATGGGGCAATCCTTCCATGATTCGAGAAAAGTCGGGTGAAATAGGGATAGCTAAATTTTGAGACATGGAAAAGGAGTATTTAGCGTTGAATGAACTATGAAATAGTTAGAAAGGCATTTACATATTTTCAACATCAGTTGGCGATCTGTAAATATGAAATAAGCAGATATAAGTATCGAAAAAAAATCAAAGTGTATACTCCATGTTCACGAAATTTGAAGGATTTTAATTGGTCTTATCGAATCAGGGTGGTTGCCAGTGGTGTTTTGATTTGAGTTTAGTTACCCCTCTGCCTATATACTCCGTTGTGTTTTAATAATTTGACACTTTTTTAATCAACTTGTGACTCCGTAAGAAAGCGTGAAATACACTGTCAACTCCATCTAATTTCTTTATGTTGATTTGATGAAAGGGAAACATAGTATGATAACTAGTGATTCATTTCACATCAGACAGGTAATCCCTAAAGTTAAGGTGATACATAATGGTAACTGCAAGGAGTTATAAAAATCCAGAAATTGGGGAATTATGAAGAGATATCTTAGCAACCCGAGAACGGTAATGGTCTCCTAACTGTGGATGAAGCTGGTCCCTTGACATGGACCAGTACGGGACCTCTTCAAGCTTGAAAGTACCAGTATCAAATTAAAGGATTCAAAACCGTTGTAGTTGATGGCACGACTATCCTCGTCGATCGACCTTGACAGTTCTGTTAAGTCATGTGCTATATATATATATATAGATGTACTTCTATTGGTTGGAAAACAGATCAACTATCCTTTAACATTTCCTAATTCACTATATGTCTGGCCAAGGTAAGATTCGACTATAATTCCTTCCGCTGTAAATGTACAACTCAAATTTATCGTGAACTAAAGGCATAAAACATTTTGAATTATTTTTGGTATTGCAAAGGAGTCTTTTAAAGATTTGTGTAACGTTGAACCCAGACGTCCCCAAACAGAAATATGATCAATCTCAGCTAATTTTATTTGATCCAATTTTGTTTTGTTTAGCCTAGAACCTTGACTTTTTTAATCAATTCAGGAAATCATTCTCTAGAGCTTAGATTCAGACAAATGAAATCAGCCTTCCTATATGGGCTACTGATACAGTCGAATATGAAATTGAATTAGTACTCACAGCCAACTCCTCACCCAAAATACCACTCCCTCAAACTAGACCCTCACGAACCCCGCTGCCCAGAAATCCTCGCCAACACAATTCAGGCTGTGCGCAGCATCGGTAGGCGCAATTACACCCTTGCACCACAAAAAGCAATGCTGACGTAAGCCAGCTCATAAACAATAAACGTCAACATTCTAATCACAATCCAAGAGATGTAGACCACATATCCCGAGAAGTCGTCTCCAGGAACACTAGTAGTATCATCTAAGTTACAACCTACAACACTAGTTGAACAACAGTTGAACAGCAAAGACCCAATACCCTCTCTGTTCATCTCTTTTTCACCCAGCTGAAAATTTGAAAGTGCACGCCGAAACTCGTCGATCTCCTAATTTTAGAGCAGAATTAATTGAAGGGCAACTCTAACAGCTTAGACTCTCTCTCAATACTTCCTGTCTATCTTCCTCCCTTTCTTCTTGAATTGACAACAATCCCATAAGATCATCTGGTCAGGCTTCTCTCCGTCTTCACAGTCTCTCGTTTCATCCATCCCAGTTGGCCTCCGTTTTTCACACAGCAACAACAACAACAACAACAGCGCCTCTACAATCAACTGATCCACCTTTTAATTTTGCACAGTCTCCTGCTTTTAATAGATTCTTACACGACTATTCCTCTTTTTCTAACTTAAACTTGTCTAATTCGTCTCTAACTGTTTACTCACTTATCATCTCAAGGAGTATATTCAAAACCTTGCGCAAGTCAAATCATAGCATTATATTCTCATCTAACCCTCAACATAAACACACACTACTAAAAAAATGAAGCTTCAATCGAACACAAACCTCATATTTTTTTTTATTTGTTCAATTATATTCTCATCAATAGCCCAAGGTTTGCCAGCTGTTGATGATACTACCACTACGGCTGCTGCTGCTGCTGCTGCCGCCACTACTGCCGCTACAACTGCTACTACTGCTATTGCAAATGCTGCTACAGCTACTACAGCTACAGCAGCTACTACCACAGCGGCAGCAGCAGCAGCAGCAGCTACAACAGCTACAACAGCTACAACAGGTGCTACAACAGGCGCCACAACAGCTACAACAGCTAATGCTGCTACTGCTACAACAAATACAGCTGCTACTGCTACAACAGGTGCAACAACGGCTACAACCGGAGCTACAACAGCTACAAAAGGGGCAACAACAGCTACAACCGGAACAGCTACAACTGCTAATGCTGCTACTGCTACAACAAATACAGCTACAACCACAGCAGCAGCAGCAGCTGCTGCTACAACAGATACAACAGCTACCACTGCGGCTGCCACAACAGCAGACACAACAGCATTAACAACGAATACAAACACTGATACAGATACTGCAACGGCTACTGCAAGTTCTTCTTTTACAACTGTTTGGGTCACTGTTTTTAATAATGGAGCTGCTGTCAGTACGGTTGCTTCATTATACACACAATCATTTGCATCTTTTTATACAACTGTTGAGACTCCGTCTACAGGTACTATTGGGCTAGGAACTCTCAGTGGGTCTGTTGGTACAACTAGAACTTATAGAACTATAACTATTGCTACTTCCAGCAGTTGATTTTCAAGGGACTTGATTTAAAAATTAAAGGTTTGAAGATCTTTTTTTAGATTTTTGTTTCTTGTTATTTTATCGGATTATTAGAGTTGTTGCTTTTTCTTTTTTTGTTTTCATTAAGTTGTATATCCTTAGTTTTTGTTCCTGTTCTATGTTGTTTTATTTAATTTTTGAAAAAGTTGTTATTTTAATGTTGATTTATTCAACATCATCATCATACTACCAATTTATTTTCAAGTTCCTGCTATAATATAAATATCTATAGTTATAAGGATTGGACTCACTTCCATTATCACTATTATATTAACACCAATTTTTAATGACAGCAATTTGTTACAATTTATAAAGTGTCTATGTTTTTATCTATCTCTCTTATAGCTTTTCCTCTGCCCTGCTGTCCCCGTCCGACCTTCTCTCTACCACTTACATGCATAACCCATCATGCTTTATTTCTGGTACTATTGATTCCCTTTTACTTGTTGGCTGCTTCCTCCTGTCTGTTTGATCAAAAGTTTTCATTTGTGTTTTGTTCCTAACTGACATGCATATTCTTGTTGTGTTGTTGTTGTCTTACCGATTTGTTGCTACTTCCTAAACTCCTGTCTTTCCTTTTATTAGCAGCGTTCAATCAGACAATGTTTTCTCCCCTTATTAAAAATGGATGATATCACTCCTTTCGCTCATTCTTTTGTTGATACTTATTGTTCTTTGTCTTGTTTTTTTCTTCTTTTTATGCTTTATAATTTACACTATATAGTAGTACTATCATCTGTATTTTTCTTTTATTCTTGTTGATGTTTTGCTACTACCACTTTGTCTATTTATCCTGTGTGTGTTATCTACCCCATATGACCTGTTGATGTGCTTTCTATATTTACAGGGAAGTGTCATATTTTTTTGGTTTTGTTGTTCTACCCTCTACATGTTAGGTAACTTATTTTACTCCTTTTATTATTACTAATGTTACTACCACTTTTTTTTTCCCTAAAGTCTTTGAATTTCGCTTGTGTTTGTTTGTTTGTTTGTTTTATTCTGGTTTATTTCCGATTAGTTGTTACTAAGAAAAAATATACATTAATTATAATTATCATTAAAGTAAATCAAAATCGATACAGGTTTACAATCACCTTGACTAGTTTGGCTGGACACTAACTAGCACCACGGACCACCCACTCTTAGAGAATTTATGGAGAGTCTGGACCCTAACTCGTAAACACATACCATTAGCAATCACAAGGCGTTCAGTAAAACAAGTACATATGTAAGCATTTGATTCAACTTAGAATTCACATACTACTTACCGTAGACGTGCATTATCTTAAGACATCAGGCTATAATATATATTCAGAAAACCAAACAGAGAAAAAAAGTAGATAGAACAAAGAATGAGAAGAAATATACAATAAATTTAACACAACTCGATACATACGAAAACACAACCAAGAATAGCAAAAAACATTCATTTAAAATAATAATCGACATTAATTTAATCAAAAACTTGATAATAATAGAAAAAACAGCTCAAAAAGGATAAACAAGACGAAACAAAAAAACAGTATAACTAAAAGTAAAGAAAGCAATAATAATGAGTTCCAACAACGAAAAACTATCGAAAACAGTAAAGCAAATCAATTGGAATCTAAAATTGGTGTTTTTTTTTCTTATCACAACTACTTTATAATATTCCAATCATAGTTTTCTAATCTCTTATATATATATATATATATTTCCCATTGGTAACTTTGCTTTGCTGTTTGTTTATGATGTTTGGTTTGGAGCTAATCATTGTAAATTATTTAATCAAAAAGAATAATGTTTTCAACCAAAATAAAACAAAAATATTATTCCGGATGTGTAGGTACTGGGATTGATTTGAAGTAAAAATAAGCTATAGTGAAAAAGAAAATTTATAAATAGAAAACAAAAAATTCTCTCAAACAATAACTAAAGGTTTTGGATTTCTATCAGTATCACTATGACTGAAAAACTCAAGAGATTCGGCATCGGATAATTTCAAAACCTTTTTTAATCTTTCACCAATTGGCTTTAATGTATCTGGATTACATGATTTAGTCCATAAACCAACTTTTTGAACACCACCTCTTCTAACACTTAAAACAACACCGTTAACTTCATTTTGATCATCTTCAATGGTTTCACCAATAACACTTAGTAAAGCTCTGGTCCAAATTTCATTGATTTCACCTTTTCTATTTTTGAATTGGTAAGACCATTTACCACCTTTGGAATTTTTGTCATCTTCCCATTCTGGTTTAATGTCATCTCTGAATAAATGGTAATCGGATTTTAATGGTAAATCAGTAGCTTTTGGAACAGCGTTAAAAATACCCCAAAATTCTTCAACGGTATTGAAGGAAACAACAGGTCTTAATAAATCAGACCAGGATTCATTCTTATCAACAGGTGGTTTAGTGTACCATAAAGTCCATTTGGAATTCAATGGATGTTTAACAGTGAATTCTTCCTTTGATTCCAAAATGCTCACATCTTCTTTCTTGTTGTCTAAAGATAAATCTTTAGTTGCTTTGGCTAATTCTTCAGACATCTATTGAAATACAGTGGAAATAGTTAGTATTGCCCAATATGATGGAATAAATGAGTGGTGTCTTGTCTCGAGACAACCACCATGTAATTGAACGTAAACGAGAGTTCAGATGACTCCGCAATGGACTTTAAAAATGAAGGTAACGTACCTTTGAACTTCCAGTATACCTTTAATGAACCTAGCAGCAATTAAAAAGACGTAGTCAATCTGCTCTTAAACAGAAGCTCTTCCCGAGCTTTTGCCCTAACAATTGAGTTTCTGGTGTTGTGAGCTGAGCTTTTGCTCTTGTGGAAAACGAGAAAACTTTTTTTGTGTGTTGCGCACGACGTTCTGGTTTTTTGATGGTGGTCTTTCAGTGTGTGTGTGGGAGTGTTAGCCTAAAATGTGTATTGAGTAGTTTAGAAAGCTGGTTGATATCACTGGAAGTTTAGTTGGCATTTTTGGTGGATTATTACAAGTTAGAAAAAAGAATTGGAAAGTTTAATAGTGTGTTTAACATTCATGGGCATTTATGAATCTTGTGGATTTGTTTTAGACTCACTTTTGAATGAAACTGTATGAGATCAATACCAACCGGATTTTATGTTAAAGGATATAATATCCAAAGCTTAAATTGCTGTATAAGTTGGTTCAATGTTGTTCTTGAAATTGTGTTGGATCATTAGTAGTTCCATGAGGAATATAAGCTTATAAGAATACTTACCAAATATGCCAGCACTTTTGTTTATGTTGCAACCTTTCTAATGCATAGATCTTAGTGACCACTTTTTCTAAAATAGTTCAGCTATTGCTTTTGCTACCAAGAACATGTTAAATGACTTTACGTGCAAGTCTGCTTCTCAGATTCAACCCCCCCAGAACCAGTAGTGCCCCAAGATGGCAATTTACAAAATTAAGAAGATTTAGCCAGATTGGATATTGAATATTGAGAATTTGATGTTGTTTCTACAAGTAACAGCTTTCTGCTTAACAAGATAAAGTCACTTGGTGTCCATACTAGAATATGTTCTGCATTTTTGTCAACCCCTCCAACTCATTCTCCATCTATTTAAGCACCACCCTAGAAATAGAGCAGCTAGAGCTTGAACCATTAATAAGAGAAATTGATAGCACTAATCTTAAGTCTAGTCAATGTAGAAACTTGATATATTACGATGTTGGGAAGTTCAAGATGAGTCATGGAAATTAACACATTTGGAGAACTCAGAATTCCATACAATTTCAATAATTCCTGAGGTTGTAATGAGTAATTGATATGTTTGATTTCAGAACTCTTCTATATATTTTCAATTCATCTTCTGGCAAAACCTGAAAGATCAGTTTTTGTTTTTTGTTTTGTAGGGGTAGCGTATAGGGTAAGTTTAGCTTCCATAAAATCAAACAAGAAATCAGCACATCATAAACTTTTCAAACAAACTTAAATTTAATTATCACTTTTTCAGAGTCAAATGCTATTTATCATTACCTGATACTTTTGAATTGCATGGATAAAATTACTACTTCGGATTCAAGCTTCGGAAGTCTTGCTCCGGTGCACGGAAGTCGCCTGTTCAATTTCAATTCGATTCCAAGACGGTTGATGGTAACGGGAGTACTACTATTACACTGTTGATCAGTCATCCAGAGAAGCAGTCAGAAGTAGTTCTCTGACTCACCCCCGTAATACAAAGAAGGCCAGAGCCCTTTATCTCAGAAATTAAGCGCCCGTATCAGAAATTACCGGATTAGGCAGCACTTACTCTGAAAATTTTGATTGACTCACACCCATTGTTGCAGCTTTTCACCAAATATTTTTCAACTCTATTTAAACTCAAGAACTTTCCTTCCAAACATCATTTCCTACAACACTCTCTACCGGAATACAATTGCCAATCATGCTGAGAACTACTCTAGCTACTCTTTCCAGATCATCTAGAAGATCTGTGCAATTCACCAGACTTCTCTCCGCATCAACTTCACGTTTCAACTCCGTGAACAAATCCAGTAAACATATCAATGAAAGAGATCTATATATTGCAACTACTTACTCAAGACCAAATATAGTGTTTGAAAAGGGTCAAGGTGCTTACTTATGGGATTTAGAAGGTAACAAGTATATTGATTTCTCGGCTGGTATTGCCGTTACTGCTTTAGGCCATTCAAATCCTGAAGTTGCCAAAATTATGTTTGATCAAGCAAATACTTTAGTCCATTGTTCCAATCTATTCCATAATTTATATACTGGTGAGTTATCAAAGCAGTTAGTGCTAAAAACTAAAGAGTCCGGTGGTATGCATAACGCATCAAAAGTCTTTGTTGCCAACTCCGGAACTGAAGCCAATGAAGCTGCTCTGAAATTCGCTAGAAAACATGGTACTTCAATTTCCCCAGATAAATATGAATTCATTACTTTTGAAACTTCTTTTCATGGTAGATCAATGGGTGCTTTATCTGTTACTCCAAATCCAAAATATCAAAAACCCTTCTCTCCTTTAATTCCTGGTGTTAAAGTCGCTAAGCCAAACGATATTAATTCAGTTGAAGATTTAATCTCAGAAAACACTTGTGGTGTTATTATTGAACCAATTCAAGGGGAAGGTGGTATCAGACCAATCAAGCCTGAATTTTTAGTTAAATTAAAGGAATTATGTGTCAAGAACAATGCTTTGTTGATTTATGATGAAATTCAGTGTGGTTTAGGTAGATCCGGTACACTTTGGGCTCATTCAAAATTACCTGCTGAAGCTCATCCTGATATTTTGACAATGGCTAAAGCTCTAGGTAATGGTTTCCCAATTTCTGCCACTATGATTACTGAAGAAGTTGAATCAAAATTAAATGTTGGCGATCACGGTACTACTTATGGTGGTAATCCGTTAGGATCTAGAATTGGTCTTTATGTTCTAGAACAGGTTTCCAATCCTAAATTCCTAAGTGCCGTTGAACAGAAAAGTGAAATTTTTAAAGTGAAGTTGAATGAATTGAAGGAAAAATTCCCAAAACAAATTAAAGAAGTTAGAGGTGACGGTTTATTGTTGGGTCTTGAGCTAACTGAATCTCCAAATCCTGTTGTTGAAAAGGCTAGAGATTTAGGTTTGATCGTTATCACTGCCGGTGGTAATGTTATTAGATTTGCTCCTGCTTTGAATATTGAAGATTCTGTTATAATAGATGGTTTGGAGTTGCTTGAGAAAGCCTTTGCTGAGACTTTCAAAGAGCAAGAGCAAGAAAATTCAGATTAATTGAAATTCCTTCGTTTAAGTTAATTCCGTTTCATTTTGTTATGTCTTTTTTATATATGTTACGAGATGTATAAAATTTTTTAAAAAGAACATTTTCTACCTGTACAAAAAAATGTATACCTTCTAATACTTATGACTAATACAAAAATTATTAAAACTTAACAATAACAAAGATAGTACAAACTTCATAGAACAGCCACATAAAAAAAAGAAAGACAATACTTTTCAGAACTCCAAAAGTTAACCAAAACATCGAAAAAAGTATACAAAAGATTAGATTTAATGATGCACTGAAAAATCAAAAAAAGAAAAAATCAAACAAGAGTAAACGAACGACTTTTTCTGCGACCCCTTTCATACCTACTAGAACAGCTCTTACTAGAAATCTCTCTTTGATTGTCAGTTTCAATATCATAAGAATCAGTAAGCTCAACCCTATTAAAATCATAAACATAAACACAACCTTCATCCTCGTTATAACACATGTTTCGTGGAGATGCGTCTCTATGATCAATACCTAATTTATTTAACTTCTGAATTTCAGGTACCACCTTCTCTAACCTACTTCTCGTGTTGGGTTTAATGCTTATAAACTCTAGATACTCCAAAACTAAGTAGTATCCTTTTGTTTCCAAGTTAAAGGTCGTTATACTACATATACCGGCACCTAAAAAATCCGGACTATGGATTAGTTGCTTCTCAGTAAACCCATATGAGGATAGTATGAGGCTGTTATATTGGGTTATTCTTCGGTAGGCTTCCAATTCGTTATTGTAACACTTGATACACCAATTATGGAAATCAACGTAGCTGGTATTAATCGTGCTCTCGTGGCTCCAGTAATAGTTCTTGATTTTGTTAAAGTCCAAAACTTTCATCACCACATATTCTATGTTTGGATTGAATGAAAATCTATCTATCTTGAATAACTCAATGTAATCAATCGCACGAAGTCTGATGACTGTTGTGAAACCTTCTTTACTGGATGAAAGCCTTTTGAAAACAAAAGGTTGGGTAATTAATCTTAGATCATGGAGTTCTTTAGGTGTTTTGAAGTCACTGATTCTATTCAAAGCTCTCTTTAGTTTATCTATATGAGCATTAACCTTATTGGCTAATTCTTGTTTTCGGAATTCGTTGTTAAGAAGTAAATGCTTACTATAGAGTATTGAAGCAATGGCACAGTTCATACTTAGTCCATGTTCATCTCTCTTGATCTTTCTATACCTAAAGCCAACAGTAATATGATCAACTTCTTCACCTGAATCAGAAACTCTTCTTTTCATAATTTCAGTCTCATTATGATCATTATATAAAAATTCAAGGAATGTAACATTGTTCTCATCACAAGCCATAATTATATCGGTTCCATTCATCAGACATTGAGCATGCAATTTATTCAAAATTTTTTGAGATACAGTACTAGAGCTCTCCTGTTCTATGCAACTCGATTTATTTGTAACATCAACTAACAAAAGTGGGGGGTTCGAACATGTCTGAATTTTATTTTCAAAAATTACAAGATCAGATTTCAAAGTAACGAACCGAGTCTTCAATTCATCTAACACAGAAGGACGAAATCGAGATGAATAATTTTCAGTTCCAGTTACTGAAGGTAGTATCGTTTGTTGTAACAAGTTTAAAACGGGATCTAAAATATGCACACCTACAGAATCATGTAGAGTTTTTGTTGTTGCGGAATATTCTAGTGTCAGAAGTTGTCGTGTGATTAGATTATTGTTTAAATCAACTAATTGTTTTTCATCAAGAGATTTCACCTTGGAAGAAATTTCAAAATCAAGAAGAGTCAAATCCTGAAAAAAATAATCATCAGGTATTTGACCTTTACTTTCAAAGTAGAAATTGGAGTAATCATCCAAGATATCAATGCTGTCGTCGTTTTGATCGAAGTATGATGATGGCCTACAAGTTTTAAGATTACTTAATGAGTTAAACAACCACGAAGACGATATATCTAGAGAGTTGTCACAATTAAGATAATAATGAGGACTTGGTAAGGCCATTAAAAGTTTGTAGATGTCTTTAGCATATTCGAGCTTATCGGAATAGGTACTCTGGTTTAGTAGTAGAAGGTCTTTTAGAAATTTAGTGTGATCTTGTTTAACTAAGTTTGCTGGCTCCGAATTGTCCGTTTCATAGCTGAGTGGAGTGATATGAAGGAACGACTTTATATTTTGGGGTTGGGAGTGATTTGGCGGGGTGGATGGTGTAGTTACGTCAAGCTTCACGAAAGTCTGTAACTTCTGTGTGTTCTCTATAAAAGGTGTTTCAAGTCCCTTCATCTTCTTTGGGGTAACAGAATATTAGGTTTCTAAGAATATTTTAAAGCTTGGCATTCTCTAAAAAAAGAGAGAGAGAGAAAAAACTTGAGGCTTGGGATTAAAAGGAGAAAATATTCTACCAGCGTATGGCAGAGAAACAATTTAGTAAACCTTTTTTTTAGGTGCATGTTGAAGTCTTTTGAACGGTGAGAGGCTCATGGTTTAAAGGTGTACGGATGTAGTCTCGTTCCCTTAGTTTTATTTAAGGATCTAGTTAACTTGTTTATCGCAAACAAAATTGTTACTTTTAGAAAGAGTGTAATATAATAAGATCGTCGTCTATTTAAGCGTACACAAATGAAAAGAAACGATTTGAGGAGTAATGAAAGGTATGAGGTATTATATATAACAAACAAAAACGCAACAAGAGAAGAGCAAAATAAAAACTATAAAGTAAAAATCAAAGGAAAGGAATGGACCGATGACATAATTTTATTATATGAATCTGAAACTGAATTACCAAACTGATTTATTCATCAATATGGTATAACGATGAATAAGCCTTTCATCTTCTCTCTAAATCAACCTTAACTAAAATATGAAAAATAAAAAAAAATGAATCAATATGCCATGAAAAAAAAAATTTGTTTGCAATAAATAAAAAGATAAAATTAATAGGAGTGTTTACCTAGCTTAGTTAGGAGTAACTAGATCCCAACCATTAGCGGAGACCCAGTTCTTCATCATGCTCAAGCCATTTGAATCAATCTCAATTGCAAAATAAGAACCAGCCAAAATGACAATATACAACAAGATTAAAATTGAACCTTTGAAGTAATTCGACTTACCTTCAGCATATATATAGGTAAACATATAAACGGCAATCAAAGTTGCGAAGAAATCCCAACGTGGGAAAATCAGAGTAAACATATTTTCAATGTTAGCATGTTTAATGTTACCATTTTTCCAACAAGAATACAAAACAACAACCGGAATTTGTAATAAACACACTTGTAAAGCATATGCTGAACCAATCTCCATTGATAATGCAACGTTACCATGCATTGCGAATGAAATAGCATTAACAAACTCCGTGGTTGATGGTACTAATGCAAAAACAGTCAAACCTAAAAATTTAGGATGTATTGGGAACTCAGATAAAACATCATCAACGACATCAACTAAGACTTCAGCAATTATAGCGTATAATAAAGTAGCAGATAACAAAATTGTAGTAGACTTAGTTCTTGACCAATTTGGTGCATCATGACCGCCTCCTCCACCGCCTGCTGGATCATCATGAATTACGGACGCTTGATGAGATGGTCCACTTGGAACAGATAAATGATGACCAGAATGTATTGAGATAGATGGTCTTAATTGTGGTCTTCTTTGTGCATCTAATGATAATGATTTAATACTTTGATCTTCGATGACTGGTGTATTCATGGAAATGTCTCGTTTTTCTTTATCTGCAGCAACAGGGGTACTCCAAATCAAAGCAGCATGTGTTTTTAAAGTAAACAATAATCCAATTGTATAAGCCAAGAACAAACCGATTGCACAGATGATAGTGAAGGGCTTCAAATAATTCAAGTATAATTTATCAACAACAATGGAAGGTTGAAAAAAATGACACTTTCTACAATCTGAACCACCATCTTCAGGAGAACATGTAAAACATTGAACTTCATACTGACCATAAATTTCATACAAAATGGTTGGAGACATCATTGCAAGCATGGAATACATTAACATTGTTGACGAAACACCAGCTGACGCAGGATTATATCTCTGTGTCTTTCTTTTAATAGCACCACCACACATTGAAGTACCTGGCAATAATAAAACACCACCTAAAACTGAGCCAATCATTGAACCTTCAACTAATTTACCTTTAGATTGTTCTAGAGCAATACAATATAAAAATATTTCAACAATGGTGGAGAAGAAAGCATTAATCACAGCACCCACACCCATCGATGTTTGAGCTGAAATAGAAGCAACTGCTTGGCCAATGAAATAAGCTAATGGAATGATAGAAACCAAGCACATGAAAAAAATCAATGAAGAATCAGTAATAAATGTATCGAGTTCCAAATATTCTTTTAAGACAAAGAAGTCAAAAATGGTGAAGATCACCAAAAACAATAGATTGATGAAGAAAATATTAGTACCATCAACTGTATATTTATAATAATGGACACCAAAGGATCTATATGTACATATTAGAATGGACTCAGTTATTGGATTTGAATTCAATCTCTTTAAATAATAATCTTTTTCAACTTCAAATTTCAAAGCTAATGGATGACGTCTAATATGACCATCAATAATAAATAGAGTCTTAGACATTGGAATAGTAAAAACAAACAGCCATTGAATGACACTAATTATAAAAGTCAAAGGTTGAACAATCAGATAAAAGAACAGATAAAAAACAAAACGGCCAACGTTCCATTGACCTCTACCAAAAAGTCTTTGCTTATATGATCCTGCGTTTTCTTCATCATCGTATGCTGATTCTCCCTCTTCTTCAGCATCATCATTTGGAGTAGTATAGCTATATTGATCAGATTGTTGTTGAGAGCCAGTTAATGGGGTGTTTTCATTATTTGAAGGTTTGTTATTGTTTAATGGAGCAGAGAAAAACAATTTACTTGATTCTTGAGATCTCCATCTTCTAAATTCAGATAATGAACTACCAACATTAGCATCCTCACCAATATAATGCTTATCAGTTTTCAATAAAACGATTTTTCCAAATGGAATAAAGAAATAATTACCCAAATTGAAATATAATTTTGCATATCTTAAACTTTCATCTCTTTTAGGGTTGGTGAAAACAGAAATTAAAGAAGTTATGGCACCTAAAATATAACAAACTACTAACAGGAACAACCCAAAAGTACATGACCAAAAGAAATTAAATAATAAAACAGAACCTGTGATCTTTCTAGCTGATTGAGGGGTGGAATGGATATCATTTTCAGCTTCAATTTCAACAGATCTATTTTTCTTATAAATGGCAGGCTTCCAAATACGAATACCAAAAGGATGTGTTTCATTGATTGCATCTTGTCTTTCTCTTAATGTAAAACTTTCCAGGGAATCTATTGAAGCATTGTCCGGAATGTCTCCATCCCCTTGTTGTTGTTGCTGAGGATGTTGTTGGTGCACGCTGTCTAGATCGTTAGCATTGGTAACAACGACTTCACGAATCGTGGAACTTGATTCATCATCATCATCATCACCAGCTTCATAATCAATGGATTGATCATGAATTGCATCCTCCTGACTTTCTCTTAAAGTATCTAAATCCTTTGAAGCAGCCATTAGATTATTTGCAATTTGAGACTCTAATTCTGAAGTTTTTCTACTACCAGTAGCACTAGCAGTAGTATTATTGATGGTTGGAACTAATCCAGCTGATGAATTCAAAGATTCTTCTCCGATTGGGGCCGAGTTTAAAGCAGATGGAACATTACTTGTGGCCTTCTTAAATCTATGTCTCAATGCATCATTATACCCTTCTAAATACTCTCTATTTAAATCATCTTCAATTTCATCTTCTTGGTCATCAACACTGAATATATATTTGGAACTTGACTGCTTTCTTAAGTAAGGACGGGGTTTAGCACCTCCCAATGTTCCTTGAGCGCCGGCAGTCAAATTGTTGTTGGATGTAGATGGTGTTAACTGTGGCGAAGTCAGCACAGACAAGCCTAAACCAGAATTCTGTTGTTGGGCTGAGCCTATATTAGTAGCAACTGGAGACAGGGCAGGGGAGTTTACATTGGAACCAGCTTTCTTGTCTCTTAGCATAACGTATCTGTGGTGAGAGGCAGAACCTGAAGAATGGTGCTGGAGATTAATCAGATTGTGGTTTGGAGGTAAAGGGGCAGGTCTGATGTTTTTGGCAGCACTGGACTTGTGTGACAGGGTTCTGGTAATTACTGGCTGTCTGAGAGCATTAGCAGAGCTAGAAGTTATAGCTGGATTGGGTGCTGAAGATGACATTGTTGGTGATAAGGGAGGTCTTTCTGCGCCTGGAGACAGTGGCATTGCTGTGGACTGGGAGTTGATGGATGTCTGTGAAGAAATGGTGGAGACGTCCGTGTGGTCGGGAAAGTTCTTGCTGTCTGGCATCGTGTTTCAGGTTTGACCAGTGTACCAGTTTACCAGTGATTATCTACTACAAGGCAAATGACCAGTCGTATATGTCAATGATCATTTAATTCATTCGAGTAAACAACGCAACAGAAGAGCCGAGCCGCGCGGTGGGCTTCCAAGCCTTAATTAGGCTTATTTAACGCTATAAAAGAAGATTTGGAGATAGAGGAATCAGATAAAAGACATATTTACTTACATGTATATGGATTGATAAATAGGAGTTTTGTGTGAGTGTGTGAGTGAAACTAACCGGATTAAACTCAACCACGTTTAGAAAATGAACGGAATCATGGCCTTTCTGTCCTCAGGATATTTATCACCGAATTCCTTCAAGTATCTTCCGTGTTTTTGTTTGGCCCACATCATCATAGTAGAAGTACCAACAATCCAGAATAAGTATGCAGCCCAGTTATTAACCATAATGGAAAAAGTCAACCAACCTAGGGCTTCAAAGAAATAGTTAGGAAAAGAAACATACTTGAAGAAGAAACCATATGGAATTTTGTGTTCTCTTGAGCCATCTGATCTCAATTGCTTTAAGATGTAGTGAGAATAGAAGTTAGAAAGTTGAAAAACTACCCATAAGCCACCGAACACTTTCAATTCAGTATCTGATCTATTTTCAACATGGAATGCATATTTCTTCCAACCATCGTATAATACATATTGAGGAGCATACAAACTGAAAGCTAAGAGGAATCCACTGACGATCCAGTAGTGACCAGAGTTTCTAAATAAGTAAGTTAATGGCATGGTATCAGCTGAGAACGAATGAATAAATACGGTTTCAAATTCTCTTTTCAAGAAATGGAACATAACCATATTGAAAGCTAAGATTTGAGTGCGAGTGTTAAAAGTAGCATCATAGAAGCCAAAATAAAATAAAGCATGGATAACTAAAGGACCTAAATACTCAATAAAGTAAACGGATCTCCAGCCAATTTGAGCACCAACGTCTTTAGCATACACTTTATAGCTTTCGGTACCAACAAAATCCAAACCATTCTCTTTCAAAGTACCAGAATTTTTCAATGTTCTTCTTAATGGTTTCTTGTTTCCATCCTTTTCAGTAGACTCATCGACATAACTGAACCTGACCCTGTTTGGATTGATACCACCGTTAACTCTTGAATACTCATCTATGATTTTCTGGACTCTGGTGTTTGCGTCCGTGTCACAAATGATCTTTTTGAGAGACTTTGATCTTGGAGTGATGATTAGGCTGACCATTGTGTGTGTGACTCGGTTGTAGGAAGCACCAAAATAACAGGAGAGTTTCATTGGGAGTTTCACTTTGCTTCTGAAATTCAATCTTTAGCACCTTTGGCCTTCGGAACTAGCTAGACTCTCAGTGCCTGCACAGCCACAAAGCATTACCAAGGGCTGCGTAACCATCGAGAGATCCAAAAGTTGGTTTTGTTTTTGACTATCTTAATGTTAAAGGTTTAATTAACAACTCTCCTATAGCAAAGTACTATAGCTAACATTTACTAAAATATACACAAAGAAATGAAGTTGGTCAGATTTTTAATGAACCTAGAGAATGAGAAAGTGCAAGTGGAATTGAAAAATGGTACTGTGATACAAGGAACAATCATCTCAGTTTCTCCAACCATGAATATCAACTTGAAAAATGTTAAGATGACATTAAAAGACAGACCAACACAACAGCCAAATCAGTTAGAATTTGTCAACGTGAGAGGAAACCAGGTAAGATTGGTCGTGTTACCTGATGATTTGAATCTTGATAATGTCTTGAAGGATGCATTGGGTAAGCCTAAGAAAACTTTATCTACCGTGGCACCAACTATTAAAACCCATGATGATCATACTAGTTCGAGTGGTGGAAGAGGTGGAAGAGGTGGTAGAG
Organism: Ambrosiozyma platypodis; assembly: GCA_030557395.1. Taxonomy (NCBI): domain Eukaryota; kingdom Fungi; phylum Ascomycota; class Pichiomycetes; order Pichiales; family Pichiaceae; genus Ambrosiozyma; species Ambrosiozyma platypodis. Next base: position 128,976 of record JAKTPC010000018.1, read on the forward strand.
GTGGAAGAGGTGGCAGGGGTAGAGGAAGAGCTAGGGCCTTTTAAAGTGGCCCTTTCTTTGATGCTCTGTTTGTTTTTTTGTATATTAGTCATTATTAATTCTTTCGTTGTTGTCATTGCTCCGTTATATATCTAGTATATGAACACTTAATCTACTACGCATTAATAACTTAAATAGAGTCTTTTCTATGGTAAAATTAAATACAAAAAAATACAAATAACAAATGATAATTAGCAAAATATTATAAATTAATCATCCTCTTCATCACTTACAAACTGATCTTCGAAGTCACTCATAACTTCACTTTCTCTGGGATCCAACACATCCTGATCTTCTAATTGAACCCTTGCTACAATTCTAGGCAACATCAAATCGCAAAACTTTGGCTTATTCAACAACCCATCGATAACTTCATCAACATAAGTGATTTTAGGTTCAGGTGTTAAATTATCTTTGATTATCAACTTCCTTCTGTCTTTCAATAACGGTTCTAAAGTCTCGTAAATTTCAACAGATGATTCAAACGTAAGTCTAACATAGACTGCAACTAACACAGTCAAATATTTAAAATCCTTCTGATTTAACAAATACAAAACAATTTCCTTCTGAGGTTGCAATTGTAACAATTTCAATAATAAACATACAAATTTTGTTACCCTAGTTTTATTATTATTTGAATATGTTCCAATTAATCTCAATTCTGTTATCTGATCTAAGATCGTTAAGACGTTTAAATGATGACAATCTTTCTTCCAATACATTGAGTCTAATATTCTTTCTCTTATGATTTTTTCGAGTAGAAAAACTGGATTAATTCCATGAACTTTAGAAACGTTATGAGCTAGCCCTCGATCTGTAATAATTGTAAGGTCTCTCGTCTTTGCTGTTGCTGACATTCTTGTATGGAGCTTGTTCTGTATATTGATTGCAAATAGGCTGTTCACAAGCTCACTTTTCTCTATCATTAGGAGCCAGCTAAATAGTAATTTAAGGTGAATTGTGCGTGATCCGGTTAACACACGCACATATGTACTGAGACGGCTGTTTAACCCGGACGATAAGAGAATGTTCTGAATTAAATTCTCAATTGATGTATTCAATTAATAAGTAAAGTATATAAAACCCATGAATGATGACCAGTAATAAAATCTCCATAGAAACAAAATGACTAAAAAAAACAGAAAAAAAAATGGAAAACAAACAGAACCGTGTAAAAAATGCAAGAAATTATAAAAGAAAAAGAAAAGTGTATATACAGATTTAAGATGAAAAAATGAAAATTAAAGATATTTCTTCAAAACCTTGAGAAAAAAGGAAGACCCGATTAGTCCTACAATGAAGAGATAGAGAAGTAGAATCTGCTCCGAATTCAAGCTGCTTCTTCATCAGTGCCATAATCTGTACTCTCACGAGCAGTTGCAGTCCCATCACCAAGTCTAATACTAGCTTTAGAAGTATTAAGCATATCGGTTGCAGTTTTATCTAGCTCTGTATTCAACGCAAACGAGACTCTAGTCATTGACTCAACAGAAGGGTTTGATTGAACAAATTTTGAAAAATTGAAATTCAATTCACTCATCCATTTTTGCTGATCAGCGTGTTTCTTGACATGCTGATGTTGTGAGATTCTCACTTGTCTTTCTTTAAATCGTTTAATCAATGCTTCTCGTTCTCGTTCACCTTGTTCAAACGAATCAGGTAATGGTGGAGTTGAACGTGGGGTGGTGGCTGCGTTAACTCTTTGCTGAAGAGTTTCCTGTGTCGATCCTTTTGCTGCTTGTGGTCCTTTTTCACATGGATTTACTGAAAATGAATAAATTAAATTCATGTCTCCACCGTCCATCCTGGTAGTAGCGGTAGTGCTTGCTGGTATCTTTTTAATGGTGGTTGCATCCGGTCTAGGTATTGTAAGTTCGACTTCATCTTCAACCTCCGTTTCTTCTTCGTCTGTAGTGTTCATATCTATCAAGGTCATACCATCAGACTGTAATTCACCTTTGATGTTTAGGTCAGATTGCTTGGATGAAGCGGTCGGGGTATAGTTGCCAGTAATAAAGGAGAAATTTAAAATGGGGTCACTTCTAGTTTTTCTTTTCTTATTTTCATTCTCAGTTTTGACTAGTGATGAGCAATAATCATTCTTTCTCTTCGAACTTCTATATAATGGTGACTTTATCTGAACTGCTGTAACATTTTGATTAGGATTATTATTATCATCACCACCGGATCTAGATCCAGATGAGCCGGGAAACGGGAATATTTGGATTCCGCTTGATTTAGGTGTGGTGAAAGTGCCCAATACTGGAAGTTTGGGCAACAAAGAGGGAAGCTGGGACATCTGGGTCGTCTGGTTATCAGCCATCATGATATAAGGTCATTTGCTTTGATATTAGTGTGAATTGGTGTTCAATCAAGTTGGTTGATCCTGATTGAGTGAGATTGGAGTGCACGACTCAAAAGTCCCGTTAACTGGGTTGAAACAATTTGAACTGAACGAATTATTTCCAGATCCTCCTTCGTCCTTATTAAAAACAGTTGAGTTGGTTTGCTATTCTGTTCAATAGTCACTCCATAGTCACTTTATCTTTATTTCTAATTTCTTAAATAGGATTGATTTTGGCAAAAGAAATTCACTTATTTATAATTAGGTATCTGCAAGTTTATCAGCTTTTCAAAATCTGTAAGATCATATGGACCAACTAACCTATCTCTAGAAATATTCAGTCCACTCACGACTGACAGACATAGCACTAAATAGATTACTCGCTATATCCACACAATACTCAATGGATTCGTCAATAGATCCTTTATAAACAAGACCAGCTGGAGTATTGGTAACTTTAATAGGTCTAAGGGCAGACGTGTTCTGGCTCATTATATGACATTGGAATGCTTCAAGTAAGAATATTCTTGAAGTAACTTACGTCCTTTAGAGCGTGAGTTAATCCAATGTACTTACTTTGAAACCGTGGTTTATTAGCGCTTCAACTAATGAATGAATTGGGTGGTCAATATTATCATTTAAAAAAACATTTTTGGCAATATCCCGTCCACTACTGTTAAGGTATTAGCATTCTCGTTTTGAAAGTACCAAGCTCCTTTTTCAAGATGTTTTATTAACTGTTATAACGAAAAATAACAAACACATATTTTGACATTGGCAATAGACAGAAGACTATGAAAAACAGCAGTGATAGTCAGCAGTGATAGTTCTTACCTAAAACCAAAATGTTATCAACATCAGTAAAGACTATGCTTGCATTCTTTTTTAAAAAATGAGAACACTTGTTAAAGTAAGGCTTTTCTTAATTATGTGCTCATTATGTAGATGACATGATTAAATAAGACTTAGTTAATTTATCAGAAAGAACAAGAAATATATAGAAGTACGAAAGAAAATAGGTGGTTGAGATTATCCTGTAAAAGAGTACCAATACAAACTTTAGAGCCAGAGGAGAAATTTTGATAAATGAACACCATTTTCGAACTTGATTCATGAACGTCGTATAACATGAATGTCGAAGGAAGAAAACAGATTAAAAATTTGGGAAAACAGAAGACAAAATATAACATGTTTTTTTTTGTGTGTGTGTAATTGTGACCTCTTTATTACGTATATTTATAAAGAGTTTAATTTAGCTTCTGATTTTGCTTAATTCCTATATCCTATCTAATGCAGGTTTCGTTTGTAATCTTTTCATTATCCATTTGCATGTAACTACAGTCGGTTATACGTTACCAAGACATACCATACCAAAAAAACCTTCAAAGTAGGCTTAAAAATAACAGCAAGATTATAAAGTAATTATTATTCATTAAATTGTTTAGGTATAAAGTTCTCTGACTTTTTAACGTATTTTTAGCATTTCAGATATATATCGTTCCTTGCCTATTCCAAGACCATACAATCACAACCAAGTATGGTTCAATTAAGACATGTGATTTCACCTTCGTTGGATCGAGATCATTCTATGCGTGGATCTAATCTACGTTCTTTCATCTATATGTCTTTTTAGTACCGAACTAAGAGAAATTGTGATTCAGATAGGCTTAACTTACCCTGGCACAGTTAGAAGTTTGTATGTTCTCTATTCTTTCATGATTTCAACCTCCCGATATGTATGAAAGTGAAAAGACAAACAATTGAGGTATTTTTAGTAGTCCTTTATAGTGATAAACCGCCAGCTACTCCGACTCATTGTCATTTGCAATGAAAATGACCCAGGCCATCAGTTTCTGAACATTAAAAGGGGCCTAGCGCGGCGCAGCTGCGGGAACAAAAAAACGGGCTCTATGGTGCTTGGCAGCCAAAAAGGAATTTTAATGGCTGGTGTTTGCCGTGACCATGTGAAACGAGTGGTAGCAATGTGTATATATAAGAAGGGAGGTCGCCAGATAGAGGAGATCCGTCTCTTTTGTATCATTCTGTTTTCAATTTCAATTATATACATTCACATAAAAATCACAAACCATCACTTAACTCAATATGGTGTTCTTCAAAAGCTTTTTCGCATTACCTTTCCAATTCATCGCTTTGGTCTTCTTAGTGGTGTCGGTGTTCGTCACTGCTCCATTCACTAGCAAGGTCTACTTAGCTCAAACAGATTCTTATAGATACGGTATCTTTGGTTATTGTGATAGATCCACTGGTGACTGTACTCACGAAAGCCCAAAAAACTGGGATCTTTCTTCATTAGACCAAGACACAAACTGGTTATCCAGCTCAGACAGAAGAAATGACTTAGTCAAGACATTTTACGTTGGTGCTGTTGCTGTCGGATTGGCTGCTTTGTCCCTTATAATGACCTTCTTTGGTATGTGTCTACGTGCTAGATTCTGGCATTTATTGAATGCCGTCGTTACTTTCTTTGGGTTTGTTGCTTCTGCTGTTACTACTGTTGTTGTGTTTTTAACTTATTATCCTAAAGTCACCTGGGCTTCATGGATTCTAGTCCCTGCTAGTGTGTTATTGTTATTATCCTTATTTTTGGTCATTTCTTCAATGTCTGAGTTGTTAAGAAAGCATGATGGTGCTAATGAGGATTATATTAAAGAAGCTGATAATGCTAATGATACTCTTAGTACAGATCACTCTTATGCTCCTCCAAATACTGGTTTTGTCGTTCATCCAAGAGAACAGGTTTAGTCATACTTGCTTATCGTTGTATTATTTCATTGTTAGTTTTGGGGCTTTTTCAAATACAACAATTGTGATTTTGTCTTTAAATTTAGTTTCATGTTAGGTTACTTAACATAAGGTCTTCTCTTTTTTGGTGCTCATTCTATTCTCTTTTCAATTTCTTCTTCTTCCGTTTTACTATACCACTGTACTGCTACTATATCACTTTTTGTTCTTTCTCGTGTATCCTTTTTAACATAATAGTTTCATATTCAACTCTAGAATAAAAATTAAAAAATTAAAACCAGTAAACAATGCGAGCACCACCAACATCGCTTACGTCATCCGCATCTTCTGAAACTCGGGGCTGTGCACGCTTCTTTGTCTGTTTTGGGAAAGTGTCCGATCCAAGCCTCCTTAGCAAGATGGTCCGACTTGATAGCAAGAACAAGCTGGATTGTTAGATAAATCGCATGTATTTAATAAACCACATAAACCAGCTATCTATATGTTTTTATTTCTCATGATTGCTCACAGGGGTTACTAGACCAGAAAGACAGTTAAAAGTTCAGGTAGAAATCAAATAATAAATCAGGGATTTTTCAGCCTACTTTTTCGGACTTACTTACTATATACTCATATACTCCCTAGCCCCAAAATGCTCAGCTTTGATAGTTGTCTTTGACTTATCACGGATTATATACTCAACACGAGTCCCACGTTGAACCATGATTGTCAGTCGTGGCCCTGTTGATAGACTTGGGCGATGACTATATCAGAACCTCCTCCTACTATTTGTGGTAATTCAGCTAGCTGTATGGTATTAGAGTGTGATGGTGCTTATTTCATAGGATTTCGGTGTTTGTTACATTGAATAAGGTTAGGTCAAATGGTTTGTGTGAGTTTTTTACCCCGAGACTTTCTATCCATTATGCTTAAAGGACAGTGAAGCGATGATATTTATGTATATCCTTCATGATTCACTTAAGTTGATAGTAAAAATTATTCAAGTCAAGGAAATTTGAATAATCACTTCGATTCATTAAAGCTCATTATTCATACATATTCATCATCATCAACATCATGGTCTCTGCCGCTAAATTAAGATTAGTTTTACTCTCACTGTACTTCATCTCAGCTATTTTATTAGTTCTATCGCTAGCCACTTGTCCTAGCTCCATATCTTTGTTTTTAGCTAAGACTGATAAATACAAGTACGGTATGTTTGGTTATTGTGAGGTGACACATGCAAAAGAGTAGGTTCAGGTCACTGGAGACTTTCCAAAATGGCTGATGATACAAACTGGACAGTCAATGATGAGACCAGGGACAGCTTTACTAGTGTTTTCAGATTATACCCTGTTCCATTAACATTCACTATCGTTTCGTGTCCAGAAGAAGCTCTATCATGTTTTGGTTTCAATTACAACGTTGATTGCCAGCATCACATATATCGTTCTTAGTGTGTTTGTCATTTTGGTGTTTAGTAATAAGACCAGTGGTGTCAGTTATGTCATCGTTGTTGCTGGTGTCTTTCTATTTGTTGGATTTGTGTTATCAATTGTGGTTGCTCATTCTATTGGAAAGCAACCACAACAACCTGCTATCGGCACTGTCAAACAGCCATTTGTAAATACACCCGTCTCTTTCGAAAATCCATTTGATACCAGTGAATACAAACCAATTAATAATAACCGTAACGTTCTATAGTTCCAAGTTAGTTTTGTATGCTCTACATATATCAAATAAACAACTCCGACACCGGGCTCTTCTCCGCGCCGCACCATCGCACTCGGGCAACCTCCCTCCTGATTATCTCAACCTCCTCCTTGTGTTTGTTTATTATCGTAAGTTCCGTCTCGAGAGGAGTTATCACCCAAAACTAAGGCTAGTAGTATAAATACCAGTCGCCTTCCGCTTTACCATGTTGTCCCACTTTTACTCCTTTCTTCTTGAACAGCCCTATCACCCGCACTTGCAATTTTATCCCACAAGGCATATCATAATAAAATTAAACGCCGATTAAGAATCCAGCATTGCGATGAGCTATATTGAAGATGATTGGCTATCCACTTCCCATCATTACAGAGAAGACCAGATGAAGTTTGATCTAATCATTCAACGTTTACCTTTGGAAATTGTGTTAATTGTTTACAGAGTTGTATTGATTCAGCAAATCGAAGCTCATACTAGCATTACCTCATTGATCGGGAAAGATGACACCGTGGATACACTTCTAGCTTCCATTCTCACAAACAAGACAATCAACAATAATGAAAACGTTTACAGTATTGGCGAGCTACCATTATGGAACGGGTTCAATCATTCTCATTTCTTGCATTTCACCTCCTTGATTAAACAGAAAAACATCATTTTCAAACAAGTTGAATTCAAGCCTGATCCAACAAACCTCACCTTGTTACACATAATTCATGATTTGCAATGCTTTGAAAAATTGGAACTTAATCTAAACTTGGCCGTGTTTAATAAAGCCATTCCACCTGACATTTCTTTGCTTTCTGATGTTTCTGAACTTACTTCAACAGAAATAGACGTTCACATTAGTCTGAACTCTTATATGACTACTCCGTTCGTTCCTATTATTTGGCGTTATGCGTTTGAAACTTTCAGTTATGCTATTAGATCCATTTCCATACGCATAGATGAAACGTTCATCCGTGAAATTGGGTTTTATTTCTTGAAACGTTGTAAGTTGTTAAGTTCATTAGTGTTGACTTTCAATCGTCATACTAGACTGTCTACAGTTGCTTTGAGCTTGGATAATGAATCATTACAACATCTTGAAATTAATTCCATTGATAAAGATTTCCAGATTAGTTTGCATGAATTGGGTGATTTGAAAGAGTTCAAGTTGACTAGAGTCTCTGACGAAGATTCATTGCAATGGTTGCTGTTGAATGGGTTGCCTGATTCTATTGAGACTTTGTTTTTTGATGATTGTAAATTTGATTATCAATCGTATTGGCTTCCCCTAGGTTTAAAGAGAATGGTGATTACCGCCTGTGATATGTTGCCTAATTTTACTAATTTGGCATCTTTAAAAGATTTGAATAGTTTGGAGCTAGAACTCAACGGTAAATTGGGAACCAGTTTTTTCAAATCATTACCTCATTCTCTAGCTCATTTGAAACTCAATGCTAGAGAACAATTTTCATTCAGATCATCTGAAGAATTATCCGATTTCACCCACAATAACATTATATATCAAGCAGACATTCTTGACTTATCAGTCATCCCTGAAAACTTGCAACAATTACAATTCACTTATCTGAGAGGCATGGCGGGTGACAGTTATAACTACAACTTAATGTCATTCATCCTGAACCTCAAACCATACAGACCAACAACAGCATACAACAGCAGTAACAAATTACTGCTACACTACGATGACTCATCGTCCATAATGCCTATGTTAACCATGGATTTTAACTGGTTTGATTTCAACACCCTGACCAGCGTTTCTATTTCACAACATGATTTCTGTAATTTCAATATCGTGCTCGATAACGTTCCGTATTCACTTGATGCTTTCGACATTGATGAAGGCATGGAGCGGTATTCGACTGTAGTTTCTGTTCCTAGACCAACGCAGAATTTGAAAAGGTTGGGGTTGGGGAAGTATATGGTTTCTCGTTGTGGTAAAGGTAGTGAGAGTTCGTTTGGGATGTTGAAAAGTGTCAGTGAATGTTGTGTCGTTAGGGAAATTGAGTTATTTTAGTAGTTGGGTTTTGTATCAATTGTTGTGTCAATTGTGTTTTCTAGTCTTGTTCTTGTTTCATTTTGTTTTTGGTTTGTTTGTTTGTTTGTTTGTTTGTTTGTGATACCTCTGATTATGGATGTGTTGTGCCTACTTCTTTGCTTATACTGACGTTCTTTAGTCTAATTAGAGTTTTTTTTATTATTTCGGTTTTAGAGTATTTAAAGAATTATCTTCAATCGTGTTGCATTATCCTTTTTGCATTTTGTTATGTATATATTTCAATTTAATATTATGAACTGTCTGTTTTTGTAAATGTTAGTTAATTTTATATCCGGACTTAAATGGCTGTGAAACCCGGATGACCGGCACAGCCCACTTTCCTGCTTGGGTGGGTCAGCCAATTTGTTAGGTGAGACATAGCCCAGTTTGTTTTTCCAACCTAATAAATTCTCAGATAAATCTCTGAGTTTGACAAAATAATGTATATCAACTCTTCTTCCTGACCAACAACACACTTTCACTGAGTTTTACCTATCTTTGTTAACTCAATTTTACAAAAAAAAAAACCAAAACTCCAACTAGACAGAGTAAAAGCAACAACATCATTTTCCAATCATGGGTCTGAGAAAGATGTTCCATAAGAAGAAAGAGGAGTTGTCTCATGAGCAAGCTCAAGAAGTGTTACGTAACAATGGTGTTCCAGTTAAAGAGCAATCTAATTACAACAAGTATTCAAAGTTTGCTGAATTCAACGAGTTTGCAAAGGAAAAATCAGAAGCACAGAGAAATAACCCTTTGAAACCTCGTTTAGGAGGTGGTGCCGCCGTCGCCGCCAGTACTGATGGGGCCAACAGCAGTGTTACTGCTAATGATCCATATTCCACTGATAATGCCACTACCAATACTAGTGCCACTGCATATGATCCATATGCTACTCAAGAACAAACTCAGGTATACAAGACTCAAACTCAGACTGAAACAAGCACCACTGCGGACCAAGATTTAGACTTGAATGACTATCCAGGTGCCGCAGCACAAACCCAGGAACAAGAACAAGCCTACGATCCTTATTCTGATGCTTATCAGCCACAACAAGAAGAGTTGACTGAAGAAGAACAAGAAATTTCAAGAATTACAAGACAAACAAAAGATGTTCGTGGTGAAACTACTCAATCCACAGCTAGAATCGTTAACATTTTATCCAAAACTCGTGATACCGGTGCTAATACGATTGGTGTGCTTGGCTCTCAAAATGATAAATTACATAAAATTGAATCAGGCATGAATGAAATGGAAAGTAACCAATACTACATTGATGGACATGTTAAAGAGTTAGAACATGCTCAACATATGGTTCATGCTCCTCATGTTCCATTTACTGGTAACCAAAGAAAAGCAAGAAAGGATGCCCGTTTATTGGCTGAGAAACAAGCGAACAGAGAAAGAGATTCTGAATTGAATGCATATCATTATCAAAATCAAAATAAGTTGGCTAATGGATTAAAAGAAGGTGATGGCACCACTACATTTTCATCCGATTTGAAAGAAAAGTATGATTATGATTCTAGGGTTGACAAGTCTAAGCAGAGCAAGTATTTAACTGAGGATTATGATGATGAAGATGCTCAGAATGAAGTTGAAATTAGTAGAAATATTGATACTGCGTATGGTCTGTCTCAAGATTTGAAAAAACAAGCTCAACTTATTTCTTCAACTTTGGATTCGCAAAACGATAGATTGAAGAAGATTAGTGAGAAAGTTGATAAAGTTGATGATAAGTTGACTGTTTCAACCGGCAGACTTAGAGGTATTTGATTAATTTGTTTGAAGTTTATTATTCTCCTGCATTTGTGTTTTTCAGTTCTCATTATATTCTTCTTTTTCTTTTTTTTTTTTAATTAGTTGGAATTTTATTTTACTCTATTTTACAAATCAATTTGTTATTACTTTGTTATTTTATGTTGTGTATTTTAATTAATCATCTGTTGTAGAGATTCGTTTGTAGAACAGTCGATTGGCTCGCGCACTACCAAAAATTTTGCGAGCGTTCGACTGACCTTGGAAAACGGTAACTTGTTTATTAATGGAGAAGGAACGATCACAATCACTCCATCTAAAGAAACTCGACAACCCCTTCTAATTCACATATATCAACAGCATCTGAGATGTCCACTACTAAATTATTCAACCTAACATCTCAACAGGCGTTCAAAAAATTGCCTCAAAAGCTTCAAAACTTTTTCACCAGATATCCACCAGCTCCAATTAAAATATATTCCAACAAACCAACGTTAACGAATGCACCAGACGCCAATCCATTTCTACCTAACATTCACCCAGTCACTAATGCTGTACAAGAGCCAGTGTACTCGTTAAGAAGACAATCTGATTTGTACAAGTTGGCTTATAAGTTTGGTATTGCTGATTTGATGCCAGCGTTAAGAAACGGTAAGAAATTCTATCAAGAGAAATACGACACTAAGCCAATGTTACGTGGTGTGTTAAGACCTAAGGGACATAAATGGGAAAGAACATTTGATGAAAGAAAACAAAAGATTGCTGATGCTTTGGAAAAAGTTGATGATATTTTGATTCAACATAGAGGTGCTAAGTACAAGAAGAGATTAGAAAGAAGAAAGAGTGAACAACAGACTTGGTATTAGTTAGGTAAAGTTCGTTCCGGTTGTACTGTATATATTATTACTAATTTATCACTACATGTGTGTATGTATATAAATGTCATTTCTTAAAAGAAAAGTTGAGACTTGATTTATTCGAAAATCATGAATTGTATTATAATTACACAAAAGTTAAATGTACTTACTATAAACAAGATTTAACACTGTTAATGAGAAAACCAGATGATGAAATATATGCATTAAAATTTAAAAGAAGAAGGCTCAGACTTTACTTTGACCTCCCGAAACACCACTACCCAGTAAATCTTCTTCGGTCAAAGCAGCACCAGCATCTTCATTGTCTGCAGCTTCGCCTTCTTCACTATATCCACCACTGTTAGCACTAGTAATCTTAGCTTGAAGAAGTTGAGTTTGTTGAATGGCATCTTTCTTCCACTTATTCAACACCTTCATTTCCTTTTGGAAACCAAAGTCAACTAATGATTGACCATAAACTGCACCAAACATTTCTGATTCTTCTCTGGTGATATTCATTTCGGCTTCATCTTGAATCTTTAATCTATAATATTCGAACTTTGCTTCTTCGTATGCTTCTAATAATGGCATTTCTGAATTTTTAGCTATGTATAGAGCTCTTTGGACCACAGATTCACCATCTAGCTTTTTATGAAACTGTCTTAATCTTGACCAATCCAATTTACCTAGATCGATGGTGTTTTCATTTTCAATTAAAGATTTAGGATCAGCTAATTCCCATGGATGTTGTTTATAGAATAAATTTCTTAATTCATCTTCAATGAATTTTAATTGTTTTGGTTTTATTAGATCACCTTTAAAATGTGTTGGTTTTATTCTAGTTATGAAAAAATCACCATTTTTAACGGAAGAATTAGGCAGTTGTGACAATTCATCCTTCTTAATATCTTCTAGAACTTCTCTTCTTAATGCTTTGGTTTGATTGTATTTTGGTGGATGGAAAGCTAAAACTTTATACCAAGATGGTTCTTTAGTCAATAAACCGGATTGTAAGTAGTCCGACGTTCTTCTAAGAACTTCAGTGGCACCTTTAGCTGTATTCATGTTTTGTGTGTGTAAGTGGTGTTGGCCTGTTTATTGATTTACGGCAATCTCCAATTTCTGAACGTTTCCCCCAAGTTATCTAACGATCGTTCAATTGGAAAGTTTTTTCGACAGAAACAGGTCGTGCGCGGAACCTCAAATTCGTTGGTGGCACGAGCAGTTTGGTGACAGATATCTACAACCTACGCGATATGGATCTGAAAGACTAGAAAATTAAATTAAATTGAATTAAATTAGATTTACGCTTTGAAAAGGATTATGAAAAAAATAAAGAAAGATTACGGCAAAGGAAAAATATTCTTAATTTTCAACTTCAACTGGCTTTTCTTCAAAGTCGCCTAAATAATATCTAATCAAAACTAAAGCACCACAAGAAATGATGGAGAAGCCTAGCATAACAACTAACATCATGTTAGAGTATTCATACAGTCTAGCAGCATCTTCTGGCCAGCCGCTGTATAGAGCATACGTAGCAACAACCGAACCTAGATTACCTAAACCAGAAACGATAGCAGCAGCAACAGCACAACCAACATCACCATATCTATGGAACATAATTTCATTAGCCAGAGTCATAACAATTGGAACAGTTGGTCCTAAACCAAAACCAGCAATTAATAAACCACCATATCTATTCCATGGGCCGTCCGCATATGTGGTAACAATCATACCAATTATGATAATAACGGTGGAACCACAGAAGAAAACTGGTCTCCATTTTTTGAATTTATCAGCAAACGGAGTAATAAGTAGAATAGCAGCTAAATCAAATAGCCAAATTGGAGCATATAGTAAGGAAACATCAATACCAGTTAAACTAGAATTATTAGCTTTAATTAAAGTAGTTGCAAAGACTGCCAAACCAAAACCAGTACCAACAACACCGAAATACATCATAATTAAAGGCCATGTTCTAATATCGGTTAAAACGTTAACAATGTCTTGCCATCTCCAAGTTTGGTCTTTGTATCTATCTTGCATATCAACGGCATGTAGATCTCTTTCATGTTCAGTTAAAGGTTGTGGAGATTTTGTCCATCTAGTTATACTTTCAGGTAAGAATTTTTCCAAAGTGGATTTATAATCCTCCATTCTAATTAAATGAGCTGGTCTATCTGGTAACCACCACACCAATGAAATACCAACAGCAATAGTTATAGATCCGTAAACAATGTAAAGCCATTTCCAGCCTTCGTAACCTCTAACCATATCCATCTTTTGGAAACCAGCAGCAACTAAACCAGCAGCGGAAGCACTTAACTGAGCAGCAGTAAAATAATAACCAATACGTTTAGCAGTTCTTTCAGAAGGATACCATAATGAGATATAATAGGCCATGCCGGGCCAAGTACCAGCACCGCACATACCTGAAATGAATCTGATTGCAATAATACCACCCGGACCAGTAAGCGCTGCATAGCATGTATAAACTAAACCAACAGTAATAACAATTCTTGAAAGCCAAACTTGAGGTGATAATTTGGTCATGGCAATATTCATAGGAACATCGAATAAAATATAACCAACATAGTATAAAGCAGAAGCAGTAGATGTATTATGAGAAGTCAATCCAAGAGACAGTTTCAAAGAATGTTTAGCTTCATAATTCATAGTTAATGTATTACCATAAGCTGAAGAACCGAATGAAGTTAAGAAATATAAGCACCATAATGCTGGAATAATACGTAGATCCAAACGTTTGTAGATCCTATCTAATTCTTTCACAGTACCGGGAGAAGTAGCGCCATCAGAAGCAGTATCATTTGTAGATATCCTTGATTCCAAATCATAATCTTCAGTTTTAGAAACTGGCTGATCTTCAACCTTGGTATTTGAATTTAAACTCATTTCTCTTTTGGATTAGTAAAGAAAGATTGATTTAGTAAAGAAAATAAAATACTTTGTATCGTGCGATGAAGGGTTTGAAAAATGAGAAAACAGGGCCTTAAATAGTACAGACCCTGGGGATCACGTAGGGCATTTGAAAAATCTGTGAACCCGTAGTTGAATCATCGTGAATCACCGGAGATGGGCTGTGAAGGGCTGTGCATAATTTACCCGGCTTTTTACTAGTGCACGGGTGTTAAGTGCTATGATTCAGCTGATGATTCATTCAACTTATAAGACCTTTCTTTCTCTTGCGAAATACTACGGTAGGCACAAGCAAAATCTCAAAGTTATATTATGAAGAAGCAGGGATCTGAATAATAATACCTGAAAAATAAAACTAATATGTGAATGTATTTGAAAGAAATAAACAAAAGTAAAAATAAAAAGTAGATCCATTAATGATAACCAGCTATGCATCGGACTTTCCTGTTTCTTTTGGAGCAGCTGAATTACCACCAGTTTCAATGTGGTTAGTTTCAGGCTTCATATCGATAACAATATCACCACCAGCGGCATTACCTGAATGATCTGGTGCAGCATGAATTCTACCAACTTCACTATGATCTGGTGCCAATTCATTACCACGTCTACCAATTAAGTACCAAGGTAAGTTGAACAAGTCTTCCATTGATTCCAATGATCTACCCGAAACTTCAGGAACAAAAAACCAGGTGAAGAACAAACCAGCAATTACAACAGCGAAGAAAAAGTAGAAAGTTCCATCATTTCCCATACCTGATAATAATGTAGGCATAGCTTTGGAACAAGCATATTGGTTAGCAAAGTGAAATGTCATAATTAATGCAGTACCTAAGTTTCTGACAGATAAAGGAAGCACTTCTGAGTTGATTAAGTACTGAATAGCATTCCATCCACACTAAATTAGTAAAAGTTGGGTATATGTTAGTATAGGTTATTGAGTTTATGTTTATCTTAAAGTTCTCCGTAAATCAGTGGTAGGAGAATAGATATTGTAAAATTATACGTACAGTCCAGGCAACACCATTGAGATAAAGAGAGGCCAAGGCACCTTCAGAAGCTCTAACTTCACTTGGAGACAAATTTTCAAAATCATGAACCGCTTCCGGAACAATAGTCATGAACGTGGCAAAATAAAGCATAGTAAGTGCTTGTAGTGTCAAACCAATGTATAACGATTTTCTTCTACCTAGGAAATCAATAATAAAGAAAGCTGATAAGTAAGCTGATGTAAATTTAACAACACCTAGCATAGCAGTCATGAACATCTTGTCAGTCTTGGAACTTTTACCAACCAATGAAAATAATTCTGGTGCATACATAGTAATAGTACTAGCACCTGACCATTGAGATAACACTTGAATAGCAATACACATGCAAATTCTGTATCTATTTGAATAGACACCAAATAGTTCCTTAAAGCTTCCCCATAGTGTAGTATTCTTGGTAGCTTCATATTCCATGGCAAGTTGTTCGTTAATGTCAGATATTTCACTTAAAATGTAAGGATGATCTTCTGGCAAATGTCTTAATTTTGAGAAATTCTTCAAAGCTTGTTCAAGTTTACCTTTCTTAATCAACCATCTTGGGGATTCGATACAGAATAAGAAAGAAGAAATTAACATCAGACCACCAACTATAATCTTCATTGATGTTGGAATCATCCATTGGTTATCATCATCATCGTTAAAACCGTTAACGGTACCTAAATTTGAAAAATAACCTAACATGATACCCAAATAAACAGATCCAGCAAATAAATTACCTGCTAACCCTCTAATTGATTTTGGGGCAACTTCCGAAAGATAAACAGGGCCACAGACCACAGTTAATCCAACACCTAGTAAACCTTCAATTAATCTACCTGCATATAGTTGGCCAATAGTTCTAGCTGAAGTTTGGATAGCAGCACCAATCATTAAAAAGACGCATGAAAACTGAAGAGTTCTAACTCTTCCAAGGTAATCTGATAGGTAAATGGATAACATAGAACCACCAATTGAACCAAGTAACACCATTGATTTGATATTTGATTTAAGTTGATCCAATTCGTGGTCAGATTTTGTATGGTCATTCATTCCGAATCTTGTTTTGAATGATTCTTGTGAAGTGACAGAACTAACGTAACCTTCATCCAAACCTCTCATGCAACCTAAAATACCGAAAACAGAAATAGAACAGTATAAGGTGAAGTTGAATATCTCTGGTGGTGCATTATCAGAATTAAATCTAAATTTTTTCCAGACATTTGAGTTTTTCATCTTTTCAGAAAAGGTTTTTGGTTGTGAAACATTTTCATTTTGTTTTTCATCTTCCAATGATTGTTCAGAATTTCTTGAGTGTAGTGAATTCATGTTGCTTTTTTTGATGGACCTATCTGAGGAGAGATATATTTGCGAATTGGAGTTTGTAGAAAAAAAAGTGGATGCAACAGCTTTTTTATAAGTATTCTGAAAGTCCAAAAAGCTTGGAAATTTGAATACTGTTGGGATAATGGAAACACGGAGGGTTAGAACTCATATTAGGTAAGAAAATCTGGAGAGACCGGTTCATAGTCATGGATGAGCGGAGTTGAAACGGAGAACAAATGAAGGGTAAAGATATTGGGCGCACGCTATTGTCCAACTCATGCACGATTGGTTCTCGAGATTCAAAACTGAAAAAATGGATGACCCTATGTTGACAAATCTCAGCTTTCTCAGCTTTCTCACTTCCAAGAAATTTTTATGGAAAGTAAATCCTGATTATCAAATTATAGTCAGGCGACGTCCATCCAAACCAGTTACATATGTATATGTTCAATAATTAATGAAGCGTGTACAAATTATAGCTAACAAGGATGTCAGAATTAATATCTATCAACCCAAGTAGATTATAAAAAATCTTGCTTTGGTAAGCAGGAAAGCCCAAATATACAAAATTAGACATACACTCATCGATATGCTGATGTGATGTGGGTTAGACAAAACCTCCATTTGACCTTGGAGTTTAGACAAGATCTGGGGTACACTCCTACGTAACTCTCAATTGTTCCGCTTCTAGAAATAATACTGTCGACCCTATATGCAGCCATAACGTCGATTTTATCATTTACCCGAACTACATACATAGTCACGTATACGATACGGTCCCTTAACAGGGGCACCTCATTGATGTGGTAACGACTAAAAGTGAACCTAAATAGATATAAAAAGAATTAAAATTTCGATATTTCTGTGGAGAGCATTCAATTATATTCATACAATTGTTATCAAAACAAGAGGAGTATCCCTTTATTATTAAATTGGGGAGGGTCATCAACTGCTGATGTATATATATATATATATATATATATACATCTTACATTAATTTCAAGTAAATAATTGAATGAGGACGGAGAAACTAGGAAGAACAGTTAATTTATCAACCCGGGATCTTGAAAAGAGGGCGTTCGATCTCTTTCTTGCATGAAATTGAATTCAATAAAGTTTCTGCCGGAAGCTAAGTGATAGGAAAACTCTCTAGGTGATTGGCTGGTCTGCTGCCAATATTCCTTATTATTACACCAGCCCCCACACTGGCCCCACACCGGCGTCTGAGAATTGCAGGTCACACGTGACACAGCGCCGCAAAATGGACCCTGAACACGCCCTTCACTAGGACCCTCAACTAAATTTAGTATAGTGTACATCATAGTTGTATGGGTCTAGTATACTATACTTTAATATGATTTGATACATTCTACTATATATGGCTATAATTGATAAGTTTCAAAAGCTAAAAACCAGCTTCGCCTTGTTCGTTTGGAATGCCTTCCCGGGCTCGCCATTGTTAATTCTGGAAGCCAAGAGCTCGATAAACAAAGATGTTGCTGGCTGCTTAAATTTTCACTATGATTACATTTCCACTATACACATTCAAGTTATGAGCAGACGGCATATGAGTACTACATTTCATATATATCTCTTCAGTATCGGCTATATAAAGATTCAAACCTGAAGAAACAGATTTAATACAACATGTTAAGCACTGATACTCTTTTCAGCTGAATGTGTTTATGATTCCACGACTCTATATCCATCCATATCCACTTAAAGATTTAAGACGAGATCTCAATGTTTTAAATTGTAATTTTTCAGGTTCTTGGATCCGATTCATCGGCATAGACCGGCCGGGGTTACAGTTTACATGTAATTTACGTCTTTTATCTATCTCCACAATCACTTCTCTACTTGATAATAAGTATATAAAAAACTTATAGTAAGATTGGTTTATTTTCGGCGGGGCAGGAGAATTCGGCTCCTTGTCCGGTAATGCTGAAAAAGGATCACTTCATTTAACCCAACAGACATATTTTTGTAAGCTTCGGATTAGTAGATTAGACTTCAAGTTCAATTGCGGGGAAATAATCAATATTGCTCACGTTTTCCCAGAGTTGATGATTAAAGAAATATTTTTCATTTTTTATTCGTTGGATTTTCACTTTGTTACGTGTTAGTGTGAATGCGAGTGTGAGTGTACTAAAGTGACTCATATGGAGGAAAGGAAAGTCAGAACAATCTATTTAAAAATAAAAAAGAACGGTCAAGAAGTAAAAACAAACGCTGTAGAAAAGTACAGAAAGGCAAGTAAAGACAATTCAACATCAATGATTGATATCAAAAACGGAAAGCAGAACTTTTTTAAATAACAGCTAACTCATTGTCAGTACCCCAAGTTCTGATATCTAAGTTGTCACCTAAAGAGTTAAACATATCACCTAAGTAGTTTTCAGCATCAAAAGTACCATTATTATATAACTCAAAGTTATCTAAAACATCGTTGATAAATGGTTCACCAGCATAAACCAAGTTCCATAAGGCAACTTTAGAACCACCTTGGGAAACTTCATTAAACAGATAGGTAGTTTCATTTAATTCAGTATAGTAATCAGCATACGTGAAATCAGAAGCTGATCTCATAATAACAATTCTTCCAAAATCAACTAAACCGTATTGAGCTGCTCTGATCATTGCTTCTAGAGTAGCATTGTCTTCTTGTTGAGTAGTACAGTAAGTGGCTGAACCGTTAGTTAATAATTTAGTGTAGTTAGAAAATGATTCATCAAATAAAGAACCAAACCAGTAAGTATCACTGGTCAATGTGTCACATGCAGTAACTTCTGGAGCTCTATTAGCAGGAGCATAGTCGAATAAAGCTCTGAAAGCAATATTAGCATCAGTACCATTAGATAAAGTAGCGGTTTGAGCCAAGCTTAAAGCCCTATCTCTTAAGTTTTCGTTTAATTCAAAAACCTCGCTACCGTAAATATTTTCAGGATATTGATCATAGAATGTTGTACCAAAAGGATAATAACCAGTAGTCCAATTGGATGGCATTTGTCTGGCATCAACTTCATATTCCAAAATTTGAACGGCAAATTTAGCAAACGTAACGTCACCTAAAGTACCTTGCTTTGGAGAGATACCAGCAATACCAGCAACAATAAAATAAGTTTCAGTTAAATCGAAAGATGGGTTCAAAGTTAAGGCGGTTATTGTGGAGGCAGCATTGACTTCACCTTCACCAGTAGTGATTTGACACAAAGTGTGGTTAGCATTACAGTGGATGTAAGGATAAACTGGGGATAAACCCGGAATGGTTAAGTTGTGAACTAAATTGAATGTTTCCAAGAATGGTGCTTCTTCTTTGGAGAACATGTTGATTATGAAGACTTGAGGCTTGTAAACTTCGTATTTTTCATAAATTTCGGCATTGAAGCCTTCAGTCTTCACAGGAAGTTCAGAAGTTGAAGAAGTTGAAGAAGAACATGGAACAGTAGTTGTGGTTGTGGTTAAAGAAGTTGTAGTCGTAGAATATGTAGTAGTTAAAGCAACACCTAAAGTTCCCGATAAGAAAGTGAAAGCAGATAAAAGAGAGGAGCACTTCATTGTGGAAATGATTGAAGAAGTTTCACTAAGTGGTGGGGCAAAATTATTTTCCTTTTCAATTGGGACCCTTAGAGTTAGGGAAAATCCTCGTTATTTATAGCTATCTAGAAGTAAGGGTTAACTGTTAGTCGGTTCTTTCTGAATTTGTATCATCCAATGAGCATCCATTGATGAAGGCAGTCGCCTACGGAGCTCAGGAGATGCATCCATATCATTGTAGTGCCCTTTGGTCGTGTGACTGCTGCCCCTTTGAGTTTAATTGTGAAATCATAAAAACTGTAATTAGATAGCAGTAAATTGGGCCTTGAATAGGCAATTTATTATATTCTGAAATTTTTTTTTCGGCTTATCAACGAGTAGGTGCAGCTGGAGTCAGACTCGGAAAAATCTAGTTCGACGGATACTTTATTACTTCTGCGCTTCTGTATGACTTAAATTCCACCTATAATTTTTCAGTTGGCAGTATGAGCTATGTATACATCCATCCGCTCAATTGATCTTGATATACCTCTATATACATAATATATGTACATCCTAGAATCATAAGAAAGGACAAGAAATTTGGTAGAAGTCACCTTGGCTAGGTCTTGGCTTGCCGCGGTTAAGCAACTTTTTTTTTGCCTTATCTGGTCGGTATTTTGCCATTAATCAACTGAAAAGTTTGATTCCTCCTTCAAATAGCAAATGTGAAACCATGCCGCAGTGATAAGATGGGTTTCTTGAATGTAAGTAATTTAAATTTTTAATATACCTGAATTCGGTAATTTAAACTACTGAATTAGGCGCGGAATCAACTATATATATGTATGAAAAAATCAGATACGCTCAAGCTTTGAAAGAATAAATGTGTACCTACCTATATAGGCGTTTGATAAGCTCACAAGAGAAGAAGATACTTATCAGTGGCAATATAACGTACTGGTTACTGAGAAACGGTCATCTCCATAGTTTTGAAAGAATTATTCATCCTTCGCTAAATAACTACGAAAACGCTTGATTTTCTCAATAATCCTCGCTCTATTTGTCTATCAGCTTTAGATTTACTCAACATGCATCAATCTGAACTGTATCCTTACTTTTTGCCAATCCTCGATTTTTACAAATGAATATCAATAAACGTCAATAAATGGCCAATTTATTTAAGTGTAGACAAATTAAAGATCCGGTGTTACTTAATCATATATATATGATGAGTTTTGCCATCTTACAAGAAAAGAGAAAAAATTAAGAAAAAAACGTCCTTAGCACAAAGCTTACCAATCCAAATGGGCTCAAGGCTTTTCAACTTCAACAACTTCACCATTAGCCTTAGAACTTTTCAAAGCAGCACCAACAATAGCTAAATGATGGAAAGCAACTTCAGGAGTAGCAATGATCTTAGACTTATCGCCAGTAGTCAATGCTTCACCTAAGACTTCGAATTCACGTTCAGTTGATCTGTATTCGTTTTCAATTTCAATTTCTTGGGTGTAAGATTCGGCATCAGCAGTCTTGCCACCAACTTTCAAAGTTAATTTTTCATTATGTCCTGGACCGAAATCAAAGAAGATAGAACCATTGTCACCTAGAATTTGGAAATAACATGATTTGTCAGTATTACCGAAAGCAGAACCATAAGTGAAAGTTCCAATGACACCAGATTCCAGTTCAGTTAATGAGTACAGAATGTCAACGTCACCACTTTCTTTTCTAACTTGTCTAGTGTGAGCAGACACAGTCTTAACATTACCTAAAACACCAGTTAATAAAGCTAATTGATGAACACCACCATCGGATAAGAAACCACCGATATGTTCAGGATTTTGTCTCCATGAAGTGGCTAAGTATTTATTGTTGAAACTGAATTGGCCTGTAGAATGATAAGTGAAAGAATAAACGTTACCAATTTTAGCTAATGCAGATTTCAACTCACTAACAGCTTTGAAATAACACCAGTGTTCAGCAATAGCAATAGTTAAGTCTGGGTTAGCCCTTGATATTTGAACAATTTCTTTGGCTTGTTCTAAATTAGCAGAAATTGGTTTTTCCAAAATGATGTTCTTCTTATGCTTGACGGCTAATTTGAGAGCATCCACATTATATTGAACCGGTAATAAGGCATCAACTAAATCAACTTTTGGATCTTCAAAAACTTCTTCCAAAGCATTGTAAATTTTAGTGATTGATGGTTCCTTAGCAGCGAAAGTCTCTGCCTTAGCTTTGGTTCTGTTGTAACAGGAGTATGGAGTAAAGTATTTTGATTTTTGTAAAGTTGGCAAGTGCTGAGAAGTGGCAAAAATACCTGTACCGACGATTGCAACGTTTAAAGTCATTTCTATGTGATCAATTGAGTAAAGTGGATATCTTGTGTGTAACACTGACTATAGGAAAAACCCAGAGGAGAAGCAAAAGAATAAAAAATCAACTGTGGTTTAAATATTCGTCACAGATGATCGGACATCACTAGCTCGCTTCGAAGTCACCTGCGATTACGCAGGTGACGTGGCCTAGGATTAAGACTAATGGTTCCCCAAAACTGTCACGTGATGTCTTCGCGTGACTGTACTGTTTTTGTTTTTCGTCTTAATTTTGTTTATGCGTGCGGCTCGCTGCTTCATGAATTTGGGATGCAGGTCCTTAAACAGGAACCAACCCCACACACATTGCCACTTTGTCTAATTACATTTGGCAACTGTAAGTTTGAATTAAAAAAATATTTCATTAACCGTCAAAAATTAGTCTTCAAAAGCTAAGGCATAACATGTTTAAACAATATAATTATTACAAAATTTTCACTCTTGGTAAAGTAGTGTTGACAGTAATATAGTAAGCAAGCTCTAATCATAATATTAGGTAGCAGCAGTAGCAGTAGCTAAGGTATAAGTGCCGGTAGTAGTTGAAGTGCTGTCAGCAAGAACAACCTTTAATAAACCTTCAGCATCACCGACAACACCAATAACAATTTCGCCGACACCTCCTGTTAAGCTATCAATAACTTTGTCTTTAACGACACCATCAACTAAGTCGCCGACACTAGAGACAGTACCGCCAACACTGCCAACAGCATCACCTAAACCAGAGAAGATACCACCAACATTGCTAACAATATCATCTAAAGCACCAACGACATTATCAAGAATGGCGTCTGGAGCTGGAGCTGGAGCTGCTTGGGAAGCAGAAGCAAAGATAGAAAGAACGGTAACGAAAACAGTAGAGAATTGCATTTTTGATTTTATTAAAGAGAGTGTGAGTATTTTGATGATGCTTTTAAAATATTTTCAAGTTGAAATTTAATTTTTTAAAAGGAGGAAAAAGACTTCTATTTAAATTAAAACATTTAGTTGATTTGGATTCTCATCTCGAAGACTGGTTGATCCACCGTGTTTGTCTAAGTAAACTATAGAGCATGGCGTTGGTTTGATTTGCTCATCTGTCGGGTGGCCTTAAGCTTAAGATCTGTCACGTTCACTGTTAACTATTCAGTGAAGCTCCCTTACCCCGTACTTGCTGGTTGTGTTGCTGATCATTTCTAAGTTTTAAGGAACAGCCCCATCCTAACATGCATTTGATTACTTTATAGAGACACAAGCTGCTGACTGACTGGGCTTGTGAGGCTGTCATCTGAAAACCCGATGATTTGTGTTACTACAACAAAGTTGGAACTAAAGTTCTTTGCCCCCTCCTACATGATGTTCATGTTTTTTGGTTTGATTTGATCCCTCTTTCAGTTATTGGTAGCAATAAACTTAGTGCGAGAAGGTCTGCGGATTAATTTATGTATAGAGCCCAGTTGAATGTCAATAACAGTTTTAATCTATATAAATAAGATCAAGTGCCGGTTTCAGTACATCCAAAGAATAACTAAGAAATTCCACATGATTTCATATCAATGTTTAATTGACCAGAAGTCATATTTCTGGTTTTAGCAACATGAATCTCACCACAATTCATGCCACTCAACAAATTTTATCATGTAAACAGAGAATGATGGTATAGCAAACCAAGATCTCTTTCTCCAATCATGGAATGAAATCATGCTGATTATTACATGAATGATTGAATACAATATATGAAAGTCAAGGAAAGAAGAATATCACAGGGCATAATTCTGAAGTATGTATGTATATTTAGGTATGGATGACACTAAACCATTTTAATAAGAGGAAATTATTACAATCGGTATTTTCAATTCAAGTGCGACGATCGATGTAGCGTGCTCTTTCTGAGGCTGTGCACCAATTATATTAGGTCACGTATGCCCCGTTGCTTAAATTTTTCCACTTACTTAATTTTTTTCATCATGCCTCATTGGCATATTCTTAACCAGCACTTATTATATATATGAGTTGATAGTTCTTAAAGAGGGGGTGCCTGCAAACGGGCGAAAGTGATCGGCAGAGCACGAGTCTGACTTGATTGCTACGCTACGGTCCCTCTTTTTCAGTTATCTCGATATGCATTCAACTGAAAATAGCTTCCCCTCCTCATTACCAGTTATAATTCCTCCATTTCTATGGTGTTGGTACTTCAAATCCCTCAAACACAGTAAAAAACATCGGTTGAATGGTAAAAGCAAGAATCATAGTAGGATCAATTCCAATTACGTAAAAATAACTTGAAGTAAAGTGTGAAAACAATAAAATGAGATGGGTTAATGGGGGGGGGGGGTTAGAATAACCAAATAGCTATAAAGCTTTGGAGAAGAAGCTAAATAAAAGCCATGAACCAACTATATTGGTAATATCAACAGAAATAATCAGAACAAAATACAGCAAGAGAAATGACGTGGTTATTAAGTTTAAGGTAATTCATAGAATTATGGAGGAGCTAAGTTAATCAATAGTTAGTTCAAGTGAACCTTTCACAGTTGAGTATCCCATTTGAAGAAAAGCAATGGAAAAAAACATTAAATGGTGTGGTTCTTAAAGTATAAGTGTGTTTTTGAGACCAGGCGTGCTCTTCCTGGACTCGGTCGACTGGTCGGTAGACTCCAGGTGTCCAGTCGATCGACTTGTACAAGTCTCCGACTGGTTATGAGATTAGAAAAGAAAACTTAAACTTATGATTCAACGCGTCGCCGACGCATAAACATTCCTGAATAGGCAATTGCCTAATCAGGCCTAATTGCGGCAGGCGGCTCTTCAACAACTTGCTCTTTTCGCCTCGTTTTTGCCTCTTTTCAGCAGTGGAACAAGCCCAAAACTACTCAAAAATTGCACCAAAGGTCACCACTTTTTTTCTAACAGTTCCACATAGTTCCACACGACTCCACTCACTAGTTCCACTAGTTCCATCCTAGTAACCAGTGCATTCTTCTTCCTTCTCCCTGCTCATCGTCAAAGGCTCTTCCATAGAAAAGAAAAGCTCCAACAAAGGTCATCATGAACGGCCACTACAACTCGTTGGAGAGTCCTAATGACGCTGAAAAGCAGTTTTTCAACAGTCACATCCAATCAACTTCCAGAATACCTAAAAATAGACACAGATCTGTGTTTTCGAAGCAACTGCTGATAACCACTGCGATTTTACTATACGGTTCTGCCTTTTTGTTACAGCAAATTAACAACTTATACAATAATGTTAACAGTAAACCTCAAATACATCATCCTATAATAGCCAGCGTTTCTACTTCACCTAATGTTCCCGATAGTTACTTCGACCCTCCATTTTTACACAAATCCAAGACTCCTTTGACTTTTAAAGAAACCAGAAAAGGAACTTTTATTCCCGAAAGAAAAAGTGTTCAATGGATTCAAACTCCAACTTCAATAACTGTTGATTCTGGTGATTATGTTATTACAAAAAATAAAAAATACATTTTGAAAACCCAATCAGATAAAACTTTCGAAAGAGTTTTATTTGAAGGTGACGAAATTACATATAATAAGGAAAGTTTCATTATTGAGGATATTACTTTTTCTGATAATTTGTCTTACGCTTTAATTATCTCTAAAAAAATTCATAATTGGAGACACTCTTTCTTTGCCACTTATTTCATAGTTAACTTACAACAAACTGGGCCTAATAACATTCAACCATTATACGACTTAGATTCAACTTTAAATTCCAAAATCGCTTTGGCTAAATGGTCTCCAGATTCTAAAAAAATAACATTTATTTTAGAGAATAATGTTTATATTAAAGACTTAACAGATTTTAATCATCCAACTTTGAAACAATTAACTCATGATGGTGGACCTCAAATCTTTTATGGTAAACCAGATTGGGTCTATGAAGAAGAAGTTTTTGAAAGTGATACTGCCTTATGGTGGTCTCCAAATTCAATGTATTTAGCTATTTTAAGATCAAATGATACTGAAGTTCCTGAATTCCCAATTCCTTATTTTGTTCAAGATGATCATGCCAATGATTCTTATCCTGATTTAAGATTAATCAAATATCCAAAATCAGGTTATCCTAATCCAATCGTTGATTTATTAGTTTATGATTTAGATGAGCAATCTTTAAAAAGTTTACCTTCTAATGATCCATTTTATAATGATGAACACATTGATAACGACTCTAGATTAATTACTGAAGTTAAGTGGGTCGGAGATTCAAACATTTATGTTAAAATCACAAACAGATCATCGAATTTAATGAAGATTTTTATTGTTGAATCAACAGATGAAATGAAGTCTGAACTATCGAGATTTGAAAATGGTCAAGATTCAAACTCTTGGTTTGAAATTTCTCATGATACCGTTTTTATTCCAAAATCAGAAACCAGACCTTATGATGGTTATATCGATTTAATTGATGTTGATGGCTATGATCATATTGGATACTTCTCTCCACCAAATGCAAAAGAACCTGTTATTCTTACTTCTGGTGAATGGGAGGTTGTTGGCGGCGCTTCCGCTTTTGATTTTGTCTTAAATAAATTGTATTATATTTCAACCGAGAAATCTTCAACTGAAAGACATTTATATTCTGTTCATTTAGATGGTTCAAATAAACAAAATATTACTAACTTGGATGATCCATCGTGGTATTCAGCTTCTTTTTCAAAAGGCTCAAGATACTTGCTGTTATCGTTTGATGGTCCTGAATTACCATATCAAAAATTAATTGATTTACATACAAATTCAGAAGAATTATTAACTTCAAATGATAACTTGAAAGAAGCATTAACTCATTTCGATATACCTCAAACTACATTTGGTGAAATAAACTTAGGTAACAATGTTACTGTGAATTATAAAGAAACATTACCATTAAACTTCAAATCAGAAAACCAATACCCTTTGTTATTTTTCGTTTATGGAGGTCCAGGTTCTCAACTAGTTCAACAATCATTTTCCATTTCATTTTCTCAAATCGTTGCTGCTGAGTTAAATGCGGTCGTGGTTACTGTTGATGGTAGAGGTACTGGTTTCAAAGGTAAGAAATTTAGAAACATAGTTAGTGAAAATCTAGGCCACTATGAAGTGATTGATCAAATAGCAGCTGCACAAATATGGACAGAAAAAACATACATCGATTCAGCAAAGACTGCAATTTGGGGTTGGTCCTATGGTGGTTATATGACTTTGAAAACATTAGAATCTGATCAAGGTGAAGTTTTCAAATACGGTATGGCCGTTGCACCAGTTACCAACTGGCTATTTTATGATTCAATATACACAGAAAGATACATGAACACACCACAATTAAACCCAAACTACCACAATTGTTCAGTTCATGATGTTGATGGCTTCAAGAAAATTAATAGATTTTTAATGATGCATGGTACTGGAGATGATAACGTTCACTTGCAAAATTCCTTGAAATTGCTTGATTTATTTGATTTACAAGGGGTTGAGAATTACGACCTTCACGTTTTCCCTGATTCAGATCATGGTATTAGATATCATAATGCTGGATTGATTGTTTATGATAAGTTGTTTAATTGGCTGAAATTGGCTTTTGATGGGTATTTCGAAGCGATCAGTACTGATGCCTTTGATGTGGAGGAGGCTAAGAAACTTGATGATGATTATGTTGATTTGTATGGTTAGTTAACTTGACACAGGTTTTTTTTTGCTTTAAACAGTTTATTGTTACGCTTTTACTATTTCAGTCATCATTTTATTACCCCTAATTTGTTACAACATTTGTTCCAACATTTAGAAAAAAAAAAGATTATTTACTAGGAACTGTTTCACTATTCAGAATGGTTTTGTTTACATTTATTTTTCCAATTGTTTCAGTAGGAAAATGGAAAATTCTTAATTAATTATTATACAATTTGGTTTTTATTTGTTTTTTTTATTTATCTATTGTTTTGGTTTTCGTCTATATGTCTTGTTTTTGCTTGTTATTTTAAGGTATTCTTTGTCATTGCTGTTGTTACTGTTGGTTTCTCTTCGTTAGATTATATAGTTTCGGTTTCGGCTACTATTAGTTTACATTTTTAATTTATCCCTTTCTCTTTTTTTACTAAATTGTTTCATTCGTTTCGTCGTTTCGTTTTTTTTTTTTTTATTTTTATTTGTTTACCTATTATTATTATTCTTTTACTATTTACATGGATTTTTTTTCTTCTTTGTGATTCACGTACAATCACAAGTACAAAAACTTAATACATTTTTCTTCAAATTATACTACAGTAGCAGCATTTACTATCACTACTCTTTATTGTCTCACTGACGGTTAAATACCTTGTAATGGAATTAAATTAAATTAAATTGAAAGAAAGAAAGCCATAGAGGTACAAAAAATACAACAAGGAGAGTTGGTTCAAATATGCATTTAGATTAACTTGATCTCGTAAAAGAGAAACACAACTACAAATGGAGAAAAGAATACAAAATACGCAGGAAGGACTCAGGAAAGAAGAAGACAAAAAGTTTAAGAAAAGAATATAAACCAAAGTTTTAGCAACGACAACAAAGACAATGAATGTTACTCAAATATTTAGCAATAACAAGAGTATATGAAAGACATCACAATTCAAAGAAAATGATAAAAACATAAGAAAAAATAGTAGTAAAATACACAAAAAAATAAAAAACAGTACTAACAGGAGCAAAAAAAAACAAAAGACAAAGAAAAAAGAAAAACAAAATACGAAGATTGAGAAAGCAAATAAACATGATAAAAGAGGATATGATAGTGAGAGTGATCGTGGCATGCAAGAAGAGAGTCCTAGTAAAATTGTAAAGTTCGTATAAGCAAGCCATTGGAAAAAACAGATTCCTCTGGCATCAATAACCACGGTTGTGTTAAAAACCATCATACATTGTAATAATCAGCGAATAGTCCATGATTTCTCTCCCTTTCTCTTCATGCATTGAACAAACGGAAGTATGCAATATTAACAACAAAATAAAATGTCAAAAATTAAAAACACAGGTAAAAACAACACTTAATACGATTTCTATCAAAAAGAAAAAAAAAATGCTCAAAGCATAATCAATTAAGTTCATTGTCTATAATTACCAAACCCATCTAATCCAAACTGTAACTCCTGCTCTAAGTTCAACGTGCCACCAGCTGGATTTGTATTATGTTGAGTGTTGTTAATGCTGCTTCCAAACAAAGCATCCATTTCTTCTGGTCTTGGAGGCATTTCATAATCACCTGAATTAAACAAGTCATTTGATGTTGGTGTAGTTAGC
Organism: Ambrosiozyma platypodis; assembly: GCA_030557395.1. NCBI lineage: Eukaryota > Fungi > Ascomycota > Pichiomycetes > Pichiales > Pichiaceae > Ambrosiozyma > Ambrosiozyma platypodis. The sequence continues at coordinate 158,894 of JAKTPC010000018.1, forward strand.
ATACCCACCATTGCTTGCTGTTGCTGCTGTTGTTGTTGAGCTAGCTGTTGTTGATATAATTGTGCTTGAGCTGCTTGAGTTGCTTGTTGTTGTTGTAATAATTGTTGTTCTAGTAATTGTTGCTGTTGCTGTTGCTGTTGCTCTAGCAGCTCATCTTGAGTACCGTAATTATCACTCACTATTTCTTGTTCTTCTAATGGTTTTCTAACATATTCTCTAAATGATTGAATTTCATCTATTATCATTTGTCTCATATCTTTAATGTCGTCAACTTCTTCGAAAGCAAAATCGAACTTCTTGGAACAGGCAGGTTCATCATTAACATCATGCCATATTTCTAAATAAGGATGTTCTAACGCTTCTTCAACCGAGATTCTATGACGTGGATCTATAGTTAACATTCTAGTTAATAAATCTATTGATGCTGGCGTTGCATTTGGAAATTTAGTTTGGAAAGGAATAGCAGGCATATAAGGTAAAGATCTAACATAAGCTTGGGCTCTTGTAGATTTAATGCTTTGTAAGGTTTCTTCATCTGGTGTACCTAAAACCTTTAAAATTTCATTCAATTGGTCAACATAATCTCTACCTTTGAATAACGTAGTGCCACCCAATAATTCAGCCAATATACAGCCAACAGACCACATATCAATTGCCTTCGTATAGCCTTGGAAAGATAAGATTATTTCAGGAGCTCTATACCATCTAGTTGCAACATATTCAGTTAGAAAACCTTGATTCTTTTCGGGATCAGAGGAATAACCTCTAGCTAAACCAAAATCACAAATCTTTAACTCACAATCTGCATTAACTAGCAAATTACCAGGCTTTAAATCTCTATGTAAAACATCAGCAGAATGGATATATTTTAAACCACATAAGATTTGATAAATAAACGACTGGTAATGAGAATCAGTCAACGGCTGACTCGATCTGATAATCTGATGCATATCACATTCCATTAGTTCTTCATACAGATAGATCTCATTAAAGTTTCCCAAAGAATCATTTGGAACTATATCCAAATCATAAAGACAGGTTATATTTTTATGACCTCTGAAATGTCTTAATAATTTAATCTCTCTTAACGCTCTTTTACACAAGATTTTCTTGGAGAAAATATTCGTAACCTTCTTAATAGCAACGTTGCCTGAGGATTCATCTGCAGGAGAAGAGTTATCTGGATCTGAGTATTTGGCAGAACAAACTATACCATAGGCACCCTGGCCTAACCCTTTAATTAACTGAAAACGTTTATCAACGACGAAATTCTGTTGGAAAACACGGAATACGTGATATTGGTCCATTGATTGCTTGCTGATGACTGAGGGCTGACCGGAATTTGCAGATGGGATTGACATTTTGAGTAATATCGGTAATTGGGAATTGGGAAATCGAGGAAATCAAGATATTTTATAGTTGCAGTTGAAAAGTGTTGAAGCTGTTTGTTTAGTTTTAGGTGGTGCTTCTAAAAAAAGAACCGAGATTAACAATTGGTGGTGCAGGGGTTTTCTGATTTGGCGGTTCAGCGTTCAGCTGGGACAGGGGATAAGTGATAGGATAAGGTTATGGTGGACGTTGGAGAACTAATGTATGGTGATGGGTCAGGAAGAAGGAGACTTCTAGGTATTGATCATATAGTTATTGATTGGGTGGCACAGCTGAGAAGCAAACTGGGGATGAGTAAGAGAACTGATTGGGGGAGAGGGGTCGATCTCTAAGCCGATCGTCGTGACCGTCAAATTAGTATGGACGCCGCAATCGCTATTATCCTTATTATTTGGTTGCAATTAACAATAGGTAAAATGTTGGGGGTTACAGCTAACAATATTAAGTAGAAATTCCATCTTCATGACAAATAAAAATTACGTATATAAAAATAGTAACAAAGGTTACAAAATACAGAAGTTGGAGTCCTCGGACCTAGCATCCGGCAGAGGTAAGTTTCACCATCACTTCAAAACAACAGTCGTAAACTTTCTGATAAAAAATTTTGTACGACCCACTCTGAGCACAAGCATAAAAAATGGTGTCATTTCCTAAAGCTAAATAGTTATCATCGGTTAATGACCAGCCAGCAGCATACAGTGTTCCTGCTTGGGGTGGAGGTCCATCGAATTGAAATTGATAGTTAGAAGCAACAGCTCCAATTCTCCCGGCTTGATCATATATAACACCATCTTCAAAATGAAATGAAAATGATGAATTAGAACTGCTACTGCTAGAATCACAAGCAGCTTTGGATAGTTTTCCATCGTCATCGTAAACAGATCCAACCACTTTACCATATAATTGGCCATCTGATTCTTGGAAGCTATCTCCAGATGAATTGGTCCCGGAAGCTGGGCTGGTACTTGAAATTGGTGACGAGTCAGGATTGGTAGTTGTACTGACAGCGTTTGGATCGGCAGATGATGTTGTTTGACGTTGAGGTGTTGAATTGCCCGTAACAGTTGAAGGTGCATCTGATTCACTTGTTTTTGTAGATGCTGTAAGGGTTAAATAAGATTTAGAACTAGATCTACCCTTAGTTGTATAAACAGTCAATGATTGGGTTAAAGTAGTAGTCTCGCTATCTGACAACGTACCAGATTCTCCTGTTTTTGCGTAAAGAGTAACACCTGTAATTAAAGTAGTTGTTCCGTATGCTGAATTTCCAATAACTGTAGTAAGTGTAGACATTCCCAGCGGAGTTCTTGATGCAGACGCAGTAGTGCCTGTCTCTTTGTTATACATTGTAACAACAGAATAAAGTTTTGTAGTGCCCACTGATTGCTTAATGATACTAGAAAGAATAACCGAAGTTCCAGTAGTATTGTCAGTATTTTCACTAGTAAATGACGAAGTTGACTCGCTCAGGCTAGCATCTGTATTCTGTGTTAAAATCTGAGGATCACCTTTACTATTAGTAGTACCTTCTCTTTTTATTTTAGCAGCTATAGCTTTATTAACAGTATATCTGGAAAATCCTCTTTTTAACAACTTATAATCTGAATCAAACGTTTGTAAAGCTATTGCATAAGTACCCGTAGGGTTCGAATTTCCTGATCCTGTGACACTTGGTGTTAGTGTTGAATAATCAGCATCGGAAGTATTTGGATCCCAAGGACCACCAGAAACACCACCAGCAGAAATTAAGGCAGAAGCAGCCATAACCAAACTATCACCACTTAATAGCCACAGCACAGTAAGAAATTGAAGACGTCTCATGAAATACATGAATGTATATACCGATAGGATAAAACAGAACCAACCCTGGTTACCGTTCATACAGAAGCAAGAAACCTACAAAATCCATCAAGGGATCCTCCTGCTTTTGGAAGTAATATTTTATTGAAGCTTGTTTAAGTTCTGAAACAACAGAACAGCTCACGTAATATTAAAGCAGCTTTTCACAAACATAAAGCTTTTTGAAAGAAAGTCACAGCTTGGAATTACCATAGTACGCAAAGCCTTGAGAACCTCATATGGACCCAGATGGGCACAGTCATGGTAAAGGCGTGTTGCTTGGGAGACATATGCTTTTGAGACAATCAAGTGCTAGTCTGTATTTTTAGGTGGTTTGAACGGTATAGCGTTAACATAGTTTTGATAATAGAGAGAAAGAATAAGATATCATTAAAGAAGAGATCCGGGATCAGAATCCTAGTATTGGTGCATATGTCGGACAAATTTCGGAAAGATGAATTGCCGAATTCTGATTGATCTGCGGTTCATGTAATATATATAAACCCGAGCTTCATCCGTCGGACTATATTTGATATTTATTAATAGTACAGCCATTTACATGGACCTAATTAATACATTCAGAAAAGATGAATACTGAAATTAACCAATCATTGAAAAGTGAACAATCATTGTTTACAAATGGATGCGGCAACTTATTAATAATTCCGTTTCCCTGTATTAAGGTTCTTATAAAAAACAAAAGTAAAAAAAAACTTAAGCCTGCCTGCCTGCCAGTTTAAAACAAATGATAATAAGTACTAATAAATAAGTGATAAAAAATATTTGCAAAGTGTATAAGAAAAATAAGGTAATGATCAAAACCTTTAACAAGTATCATCAATATAATGAACCTTAATTAAAACTTCAAAACAATGATCGTACAGTTGATCATAATATAATTTATAAGAATCACAAACATCACCTAAGGCTAAATAATAGTCTTCAGTTAAAGACCATCCAGACACCGGCTTGTGGTGGAGGTCCATCAAATTGGGATTGGGTATTATCAACAATCGAGTCAACCCTTCCATCTTGATCATAAATGACACTGTGGTCGAAAGTAAAAGTAAACGGAGAAGCAGAATCACAAACTGAAAGAAATATTCCATCATCACTGTACACTGATCCTATAATGTTAGCATATAATTGAACATCAGGTTCTTGAATAGATAATGTGTCCCCTGATGGAGGGGTCCAAGTAATTGGTGGCAATGAGTTTTGGTTTTCTGGTGGCTGTTTGGTGCTTTGATTGTTCTTTGGTGGCTCTTTAGGTGGATTAGGGCCTTGAGGTGAGTTGGAACCACTATTCTCATTTCAAACTTCGTGAATACCACCAGTATTATTGTTTTCACCTTCATTGTTATGACCGCCTGGAATTGAAATATGACGGCCAGATGGAGGAGAAGTAATAGGCTCACAAGAGGCACCAGTACATGGAGGTTGAGTAACATATGGGCAATTAGTACCACTGGTGCATTCAGAAATACAATCAGGGTGATGGTTGGGGTAGGATCATTATAGTATAGAGTTGGAAAAGGTGTAATGTCTGGTCTTAGAGTAATTTCAGGTTCATCAACAGGTTCATCAACGACTGGAACTAGTTCTTCCGCAGAATCAGCATCCTTTCTATTTGAAGTTGTACCTCTCACGCCTTTAATCGATGCTCTACCACTAACACTTTATTTGATGATCTACCTGTAACTCCTCTTTTCTGTTTAGCAATAACTTTAACAACATTAAGGTTTTGAAGAACCTTTTTTTGTACAGCATATAATCACCATCAAAAGTTTCAATAGCAATAGCATAAGTACCAGATGGATTAGTGTAATCAATGGCAGATTCACTTGGAGATAAACTGAGGTAATTAGCACCTTGGGTGTTGGTTTCCAACCAGCAATAGCTGAATTCACCAATGATAGTCGTGTATATTAATAGCAATTGTGTTTTGGAATTTGAAGGAGAATTCTTGTAACTTATAAAGTTGTAAGCTCTTCATAAAAACTAAAGAGGGTAACAACTCAAAACAAGAGTATATATATAGAAAGGGACTTGTGCAGTTGAATCAACTGTGAAAAATAAGGGTAGGACCCTTAGTTTGCTTAGCCGACAGGAGGTCTGGGCTACTTACTCTTTAGATCGGCGTCGTGGATTTTTGAGTCTTTGGTAGTGGAAACAGCTGGATCTGGGCATGGTTGTCGCGAAGAGGCCTTGAAAGCATCCGTGCTGAGAAGGTATATGATTGGTGAAAAAGTGTACAGCTTTTAACTTGTCGCGGATAGGGTGTGTGGGCTCTCTATATTCATTCTTTGGTGAAGCAGAGGTAACCACAATATCTTTTGAGAAAAAGGAATGAATAATTTAAGCTATATGTCATAAAAAGATAATTAGAAAGGGTGTATATAAATGATTATATACAAAGTAAACGGGCAGGAAGAAAGTCTAAAGGATTGTGTAGAAAATACTGAAATGAAGAACGAAAAGGAGTGTATATAACGAAGCCTAAAAGCAAATTGAAACTATGAAATGCAAGTAATATTTTTGTTTTAAATTGAACTAAATCAAATTAAATTAACGTCTTTGTATTTGATGCTTTAACAACTATCATCAAGAATATTAGCTTTAATCAGAACTTGGATACAAGAATCATAAGCTTGGTCCCAATAGATCTTGTAAGACTCATCTTGGCCACAACCATAAAACACAGTAGTATCACCCAAAGCTAAGTAGTTGTCATCCGTTAATGACCATCCGGCGGCATAAATAGTACCAGCTTGAGGTGGAGGCCCATCAAATTGGAACTGATAGTTTGAAATAATCGAACCAACTCTACCATCTTGATCATAAATAACACCATTATCAAAATAAAAGGAAAACGAGGCAGTGGAAGAACAGACTGAAGGTAATAATCCACCATTATTGGAAGAGGAATCACTTGAAAAATCAGCATACACTTGACCATCACTTAATTGGCCTGCACCTGAATCACCTGGAGTTGAAGAAGCAGTCGAATTATTATTATCACAAACAACTGGATCAGAAGTAGAACCTTCTGAGCCGGAATCTGGATCCGGAATAGATGAATAGGTAAGGATGTTACTACAAACGCAACTTAATGTAGAAGATGTAGAAGCTGGTGGATCAGCTGTATTCAACTCTCCCAATATTTGACCATCTGAAATCTGTGAAACAACAGCTTCATCATCTCTCTTGGCAATAGCAAACGAACGTTTCTTATGTTTGTGTTTGGGTGTGTCTGATGGTTTGTAACTCTCCAATGCAAATGCATAAGTACCAGTTGGATTAGTATTACCTATGGCTGAGCCTTCAGTTAATGTGGAGAAGTCGGCCCCATTGGAGTTTGGATCCCAACTAGAGCCAGAAGCATACCCCAGTATTGTTGCCAAATATGTGATAACGTAGCAGGAATGGTAGTATTTGAACTTCATGATCTTGTTGAATTAGTTAACAGTGGTGGGTATGGTATATATGACCAAAAATAGAAGATTCATGACACGTTGATCTTTCTGCAGCTGTAAAACTGAGGATATGAAGGTGTTTTTATATTTCCCAAGTCGTATACCTAGTCCAGTCATGTGGTGGTTGATTCAATGAATTAAAGGAGTAACTTTGTTCTTCTCGAATAGGAACTGGGCCGACTAGTTAGCGCCTACTTTTTGTTACCCCCTCCCGCATAGCTCACTCACTTTTTCAGCAGTAATCTCAGCGTTTAACGCTCTTGTGTCGAGATCAAACCAAAGAGTATAGTTTGTATATACCAACCCATTTCCAGTAAAAGCTCGATGTGATAGATACAACACATACATATAACGAGATCAAATTGACACAAGTTTATAAACATGACGAAAGGGGTATGAGTAGATGGACTAATTGGCGTCGTCGGCATGACAAAAAGACGGATCTTGTGGGCGAACTAAAAATATCTATTTAGCTCATAGCGATGGTATATACTATTTATTGTCTGGATATAATAACTTGCTTTATGTTCAAAACTGAAACCATAAGTTCAGAAGGATCTTTGGAGAGTTGCGTATTCCCAGGGTGTACTGAAACCATTACCAATTCTCAGATAGTTAGTTAACTGACTCTATATTCAGTTAATTACCAATAGTACTTTATGATTTGTCAAATGTTGGTTGGTTTCTGTGGGAGAATAGGAAACGTTGGCAGGGCCTGAGAGTTGGGGCGGTACCTATTATGACTTAATATGGCTTGTCCTTTTATTAGCTTAGTGCGAGTTACGGATAACGAAATCCGTTGACCATAGACTTAAGACTGAACCATATTGCGGTACGAGTATGCTATTGTCTATATGAATAGTGCCACCTTGCTCCCATTACTAGTTGCAGCAAGATGAGTGGTCAAATGAAACTCAGTGTTCCAACCAGGGGTTATGAAAGATGTGATCCACATATGCCATTGAACTAAGATTATATTTATAGAGGCTGATCGATACTATTTAGGGAGGATAATTATTCGACAGCAAGCTGAACACCAATTAGTATTCAAGATATAAACCCAAGACAAATTCTATTAAACGTTCATAGTCTCAGGAAATTTATTACAACTCCAAATGGAACAGTCGTTATATGTAAAGATTTCTTGAAACTCCAATTAAAGTTGCCGGATGCAACTTGGATGTTCGAAAGATTGACCAAATTCGATGGAGTACCTCTTTCGTATTTGGGAACTCCTCACCATCAGAAAAGTAGGGTGATCTAGTGAAACTTGCCAACTCAATTAGAATAATATACTTAAACTTCTCTGGCGTTAGTTCAAAGACTGCTAGACCGCCCATTATTCAACATCTTAGATATTTACCCCCCCCCCCCTCTTCTATCAAAAGGGACTACGAGCGCTATTTTGATTTCAACACGATACCACAGTCTGTTAATGATTTAAAAAGTTTTGGTATAGCTGAATTTACTCTTCCCAGTATGTGCAAAGCTCCTAAATCTCTTTGAAACTTTGTTTATTTTTTTTCACTGGACTTTAAATTGTGTTTGATTTTAATGAGTGCATAGAGAAGAAGAAGATTCGTTCGTATTCACGTGCCCATTTATTATAAGTTATTTGAAGAAAAATTTCAGAAAGCCCTTCCGTCTGAGTTTAGAGTTGGGTGCTTCTTCTTCGGTAAAAATGGAATCTTTGGAGCTATATACCTCGCTGGAATGGAATATCATTTATGCTAATCATTTGACCAAATCCAGAGAATTAAAAGAATTAGATTATCCTAAAACAGCTCCTTCACTGTTTTCTGTTACCTCAAATGGATTATCAATTTTTGAAATTATCTTTAACTCGAATTCTACTAACTAAATTTGGGTTCTCTAATTGTTCCTAACTTCGAAACACGCAAGTACAGTTTTTTACTGAGAAACAAGTCTAGAGTAAGACTTTTTGAGCTTTACACGCGTCAAATTGTTTTTTTTTTATTAACGTTGGCTGGCTAATAGCACCAAACACTGAAGGAAGGATCAAAGCTATCGGAATCAAGTCATTACTGCAGTAAATTAGTTTATTATAATAATAATAACTAGTATTTATTGACCGATATGACCCACCTAGGTTCTATCTGATCCTTTATTGTTGTGCCGCGTGTGCCACTACTTAGGAAGAGGTGGTGCTGCGATAATCGCGCGCACTCTAGGTTCTAAAGATATGTTTAAGAAAAGTCCTAGTACGGTATAAGTACCTACAACAATTTTCTTTTTCATAAAGGACATCAAATCAAAGTGGCATCAAGCCAATAATATTTCGTCGTACATATATACACACGTACAAAAAAGTTTTTAAATTCATTTCAAAAGTAATATCATGCAAGTCATAAAACAAAGAAGACACTAAAACAAAAATAGGGTTTCATGGGACACATTAGACGCATTAGTTGTAGTCGATACCTTTCCAAGAAGTAATGACGGTTTTTGGTTCAGTCAAGAATTTGAAGGCAGATGGACCATAGAAGTGCAAGTCACCTAAGAAAGAGGCCTTGTTTGAGGTGAAACCATGATTAGCATGGCCAATTGGAACAACAGTATTAACACCAACTTGACCAATATTAACCTTACGTTGGAAATGGTTAGCAGCAGCACCATTCTTGGTGAATATAGCAACAGAGTTACCAAACTTGTTGTTGTTAACGTACTCAATAGCATCATCCAGGGTAGCAACTTCCATAGAAGTGATCATTGGACCGAATAATTCTTCATCGACACATCTCATACCTGGTTTAACCCCTTCGATGAAAGTTGGACCGATAAAGTAACCATCCTTGTAAGTTGGGTCAGTTGGCTTGTTGTGATTTCTACCATCAACGTGAACCTTAGCACCTTTAGCTTCAGCATCGGCAATAACGGCTTCTAATCTTTCCTTGGATTGTCTGTGAACAACTGGACCAAAACTACCATCTTCGAAACCTGGCTTGGCTTGCAAACCTTTAACGGTTTCAATGATATCTGGGATAAACTTCTTAGCTTCACCAACCAGCAGTAAAATATCAGTACTTAAACAAACTTGACCAGTAGAGGAGAAACCACCAGTGACAACAGCCTTCAAGACAGAAGCTTTATCGGCATCTGGTAAGATAATGGTGTGGTTCTTAGCACCCAAGTTAATTTGGACTCTCTTTCTGTTCTTGGTAGCAACATCGAAAACGTAATTACCAGCATTGTTACCACCAACAAAAGTAACAGCTCTGACTCTTGGGTCGGAGATCAACTTGTTAACAGTGGCATGAGTACCATGAACAATGTTAACAACACCAGCTGGGACACCAGCTTCACGGGCAAGATCGGCAAGGATAGGACCGGTACCTGGACATTGTTCAGATGGCTTCAACACAGTGGTGTTACCGGTAGCAATGATGTATGGAATGGTCCAAAGTGGAATCATAACTGGGAAGTTGAATGGTAAAATGGAACTAACAACACCAATTGGCTCTCTGACAGTCAAGGTTTCAACATCAGTAGATAACTCCATACCTATAGTTTCGGTTTCTTTGGTAACTTGGGTAGCATGTTCAGCACATTGGATACCTCTGTAGACATCCGCAACTGCAGCACTCCATGATTTACCTTGTTCTGAAACAATAGTAGCGGCTAATCTATTTTTGTTAGCTTTTAATAGTTCAATGTATCTAAAGACAAGCTCGTTTCTCTTGACCAATGGAATTCTACTGAAAGTTTTGAAAGCATCAGAAGCAGCTTGAATAGCTGAGTCCAGTTCTTCTTCGGTAGATTGTGGAACTTTAGCAATGACAACGTCAGTGGCTGGATCACGAACTTCCAACCATTCGGCAGAGTCGGACTTGAGAACTTGATTGTTAATGTAAGTACCAATCAAGTATGGCTCAACACCTGGCTTAGCATGCTCAGTTGGGGTTGCTGGTAATGATAATGTTGATAAAGATCTAGCTGCTGCTGCCGCTTGAAGTCTTAAAGTGAGAAACTTTCTACCAACGAGGTTGATTGAAGCCTTAGATCTGGCACTTCTGGTAACTTGAGAGAGCATGTTAGGTTGATTGATCGAGGGAGATTAAAAACAAAGTGTGTAAACAAAAAAAGAAGAAGCTGATGCTGAAAGAGCAAAAAAAAAAAAAACAAAGAACAGAGGAATTGGTTCCTTTAAATAGTGTTTGAAAATCAATTGGTTTAGGAAACATGCTTTGGACCTTTTAGATGTTCAATGACGCATGACCCTACCGGTAATGAAAAATATAAATAATATAGGAAAGCAACAACCGGTGTCATGTTTTAATTCAGCCACATCTTAAAACCGAGCGAAAGACCAGATAAAACCCGGGGTGGAGGAAAAAAGAGGAGAACCCCTAAAGCCCCCGCTGATAAGCAGGATGGGGGTGTGAACGGAGTGGAAGAGTTAATTGAACTCTATTCACGATTACTAAGTGTAAAATATATTATGGATACATATCCAGGAATAGATTTTACATATATTGACTTGCTGAACAAAGAGCATACTTTTCAGCCAGACTGATGGATTGAAAAAAACAAAAAAAAAAACAGTGTTGTTGTACCTCAGCCACTCAGGGCACAGTTCGGATGGATGTAGCACTTTATATTCAAGTATTCCGACAAGTCCATTGGCCCACTCCGTTTTGGTTTTTTCGTTAACTGTATCTCTCTATATATATCACGGGATGCGCCGAGATTACGGAGATTAGGACGTGTGGAACGATTTATTTATTTATTGAGTGGTTCACGCCCCAGTTTGAAAAAAAAAAAGAAGCTTACATTCATATGCTTATCGTCAATGAATATAAAACATACGATATCAGTGTTTTGTTGGATCTGCTATTCTCAATTCTGCTCTTGGTTAGTTACTTTAATTTCCTGCCCGCCCTCAATACATTGTTTAAACAAATTAATCAACCCATTTTTCTTTATTATAAACTCAAATATAATTATCGAACTCAATAAGTATAAATATTACCCGAGATTTTGTGAAGCACAAAAAATGGAAATGCTACTATAATTATTAAATCAAAATCAGGAAAAAACACCCAAAGTGAAATGAAAGTAAAAGAAAACGAAAACGAAAACGAAAACAAATAAGTATCATAAAAGCAATACCCAACAGGATACTGCCAGTAACAGTACAAAACGATAATTGTCTGATAAAGATCAACAACTATCATCTAACAAATTCAACTTTATCATGACTTCAATGCATGAATCATAAGCTTGATCCCAATAAATCTTATATGAATCGTCTTGAGCACAAGCATAGAAAAGAGTATCATCTCCCAAAGCTAAGTAGTTATCATCGGTGATACACCATCCAGCAGCATAAACAGTACCAGCTTGAGGTGGAGGGCCGTCAAACTGGAGCTGGTAATTATCAACAATTGAACCAACCCTGCCATCTTGGTCGTAAATAATACCATCTTCAAAGGTAAATGAAAATGTAGCAGCAGAGGAACAAACAGAAGGTAGAGATCCATCGTCATCATAAGTGGATCCTGTAACATCAGCATACACTTGACCATCCTCTTCTTCCCATGATGAAGCACTTGCAGTTGCTGATGCGGTTGGGAAGCTTGAACTTGGAGCATTACAAACAGCAGGAACAGTAGTATAAGAGGTGTAAGACCCAACCACCGTACTACCTAAAGACTGGCTATTTGTAGTTTGACTAGCAACAGCATCTTTCTTGTGAGCAGCTTTAGCAAATATATGACGTTTGTTACGTTTTGCTTTAAAATTAGCAGCTGCAGTTACAGTTGCAGTGGATGTGGATTGGGCGTCACAAACACCATAAACAGTAGAATAAGAAGTGGAGCTAACAGTCACCGTACTAGTTTGTTCGGAACTAGTAACAGGAGCCTGTATCTGACCATCACTGATTTGTGTAACAAGAGCATCAGCGGTGGTTGAATAAGCATTAGCAGTTGAAGAGCTAGTAGTTGAAGAACTAGTTGTTGGAACTGTATTTACACCACCTTGAATTTGTCCATCTCCAATTTGCGTGACAACAGCATCTTTCTGGCCATTATTAGCTTTTTGCATTTGCTTGTTACCTTTGCCATGCTTAGTAGCTTTATATTTCTTACGGGTTTGAGATTGTTTATACTTTTTATCAGCAGCATGCTTTCTAGCAGCTGCAGCTTTATGAACGTTCTTCTTAGTATAGCCCCTCCTGTGTAAAGCATAGTTGCTATCGTATGTTTCTAAAGCTATGGCATACGTACCTGTTGGGTTGGTATTACCAATAGGCGAACCTTCAGTCAAAGTGGAAAAATTGGCTCCATCGGTGTTGGGATCCCAGTCAGCAAACGTTTCACCTAGTAGTGCTAAAAGTGGAATAATGTTGTAGATGAGTTTCATGAGTGGACAGGCTGATACGCTGATACACTTGTTCTATATATGGGTGATTCGATTGAGCTCCTCAAATAAATACATGGTTTCCTATAGTGGTATAGCATGCATTGGAATGCTTTTGTATTTATAAGTGAAAATCAAAGAAACCATGCCCCTAAAAGAAATGGGGACTTGCTGGCGTTGCTTGGTTGGGGACAGGATGATTGGCGCCTCAGCCTTGGGGATTTGCGATCTCAAATTCCCAACGGTTTTTTAGCCAAGAAAACACCTTACTTATTAAATAGCGAATGCTATAAATAAAAATATCAAGGTGAACTGAAATACACTATATTGGAATATAAGAAAGAAAGCAATACATTAATAAAAATAATATGAAATAAAAAATGAAATTGGTGTTATATTAAACTATATCTAACAACTATCATCGACCAAATTAGCTTTGATCATAACTTCAATGCATGAATCATAAGTTTGGTCCCAGTAAATCTTGTACGAATCATCTTGTGCACAAGCATAGAAAAGAGCATCATCTCCCAAAGCTAGGTAGTTATCATCAGTTAAAGACCATCCAGCGGCGTAAATGGTACCAGCTTGAGGTGGAGGGCCATCAAACTGGAGCTGGTAATTATCAACAATTGAGCCAACCCTGCCAGCTTGATCATAAATAACACCATCTTCAAAGGAAAATGAGAATCCAGAAGTGGAAGAGCAAACAGAAGGTAAAGATCCATCGTCATCATAAACAGAACCTGAAAAAGAAGCGTAAACTTGACCATCACTTTCTTGTCCCGAAAGAGCAGAACCAGAACCAGAACTTGTAGCAGCTGGAGCAGCTGGAGAGGTAGTGGTTGCAACATTAGTAGTTGTAGCTTGAGCGGCACCAACTTCTTGACAAACAGTAGTTGTACTGAAAACTGCATCTTGGTTACATGCAGGGCCATTACACCAAGTTGTATAAGTACTATAAACAGATTCGTAACAGCTACCAGTACCAGTAACAGATGTGGTTACAGCCCCTTGAATTTGTCCATCATCAATTTGCGTAACAACAGCATCTTTCTGGCCACCTTTAAGAAGCTTATAAACTATATCACCATTTGCTTTTTCAATCTGTTTATAGACCACCACTCTACCAGAATCTGAACCACCTTTGGCCTGTTTATTTCTTTTATCAAGACCACGCTTTCTGGCAGCAACTTTATCAACGTTCCTCTTGCTATAACCTCTCTTGTGCAAAGCGTAATTGCTATCGTAACTTTCTAAAGCAATTGCATATGTACCTGTTGGATTAGTATCACCCATTGGAACACCTTCGGTTAAAGTGGAAAAATCAGCACCTGCAGTATTGGGATCCCAGTCAGCTAGTACTTTGCCAAGTAGTGTGATAATCGGTAAGATGTACGTGAACTTCATATTGATTGATCTATTTTGAGAAGGAAGTGGAAGATTTGCAGATTTTCTTGCTTAGGCTCATCCCCTCTAATGTTTTTATTTTCTGCCTATATTGGAGATATCATGCTTACTTTATGTAGGTTTCTATGGTAGATCTCAAGTCGGTACCAAGGATAAAAAGTGGTCCGGGACTTGTTTTATACACTGAAATAATTGAATTTCCCACGCGGCTTGAAGCCAAGTTTAGCCGCACCCCCATCCCACTTGGCCCAGCATTAATACTTGGGAACGGGAGCCTAGTACTGTTTTTGCACGATACGATGAAGCCCTTATAATCCACTAGTTTATTGATGTACATTATTAGTTTAGTATTGAAGAAGATAGGGAAATTACCTATAATTAATATTGAAACTGATAAAGAGATAAATGGTATATGCAAACTAAAAACAGAAAAAGAAAGAGCTTTGAGAAAGAGCTTTGAGAAAGAAAAAAAGAAAAGAACCGGAATAAATAATAGAGGTACAACTTTAAAGTTTTTCAACAACTATCATCGACCAAATTAACCTTGATCAAAACTTCAATGCATGAATCATAAGTTTGGTCCCAGTAAATCTTGTACGAATCATCTTGTGCACAAGCATAGAAAAGAGCATCATCTCCCAAAGCTAAGTAGTTATCATCAGTTAAAGACCATCCAGCGGCGTAAATGGTACCAGCTTGAGGTGGAGGGCCATCAAACTGGAGCTGGTAATTATCAACAATTGAGCCAACCCTGCCAGCTTGATCATAAATAACACCATCTTCAAAGGAAAATGAGAATCCAGAAGTGGAAGAGCAAACAGAAGGTAAAGATCCATCGTCATCATAAACAGAACCTGAAAAAGAAGCGTAAACTTGACCATCACTTTCTTGTCCCGAAAGAGCAGAACCAGAACCAGAACTTGTAGCAGCTGGAGCAGCTGGAGAGGTAGTGGTTGCAACATTAGTAGTTGTAGCTTGAGCGGCACCAACTTCTTGACAAACAGTAGTTGTACTGAAAACTGCATCTTGGTTACATGCAGGGCCATTACACCAAGTTGTATAAGTACTATAAACAGATTCGTAACAGCTACCAGTACCACTAACAGATGTAGTTACAGCATCTTTCTGGCCACCTTTAAGAAGCTTATAAACTATATCACCATTTGCTTTTTCAATCTGTTTATAGACCACCACTCTACCAGAATCTGAACCACCTTCGGCTTGTTTATTTCTTTTATCAAGACCACGCTTTCTGGCAGCAACTTTATCAACGTTCCTCTTGCTATAACCTCTCTTGTGCAAAGCGTAATTGCTATCGTAACTTTCTAAAGCAATTGCATATGTACCTGTTGGATTAGTATCACCCATTGGAGCACCTTCGGTTAAAGTGGAAAAATCAGCACCTGCAGTATTTGGATCCCAGTCAGCTAGTACTTTGCCAAGTAATGTTATGATCGGTAAGATGTACGTGAACTTCATATGTTTTGTTATTATGGAATTAAAAAGTGAGTGCAACTAATTGAAATTTGATTGCGATGATGTTCCAGTTAGCCTATCTGAGACTAATCATATCTATATTCAATTAAGAAAAGGAAAATCTTGAAGTATTTATAAGTAGAATCTGGTGTATGGCAAATATTAGCATAATATATATCATGAAAGAGGTGTGGAGTGCAGCCAAAAATGTCCTCGGATTCGAGCGTGATTGAAACAGCTCCCACCCCTTTTGGGCCAGCATACATAGAGCGAGTCCCTGCCCGTATTTGAAGTTGCTGAATATAATCAAAGGATGGGAGAGGGACTGGTTAGCACTTTACAACTTTGAGTATTTTGGCAGGGCAGATGGGGAAAGGTTATGAGATACAGTCTTCATCTAGTGTTTATTTATGAACAGAATAAATATATTGGGCTTGTATATAAAGATGGGCACATGTACGGGTGAAATTGTTACCCCACCAGATTTATACTATTTTACTAAAGACAGGCTGGTTTGACGTTGTGCCACTATTGGGTTTTTATTTAGTGGCGTAGCACTAATGTTAAGTGGCTGGTACTCAATTGGTGTTATATTCCGATACAGTTTTCGATTCAGTTTTCAATTTTAGGTTTAATATAATCAAAATTCATTACTAAATAATTCGGGTATATACATAAGGAGATAGAAAACTTCAAAAAGGTAAAAGAGAAAAACTTAAGCTAAAATATAGTAAAGAGAAGTAGCAATAGCTAAAGAAATTCTGGCTATCAAACCAGTTGAAGCTGGTAAGCCAATAGCAGCGTTATCATAAGTGCTAGCGGTAGCTGTTGATGAATCAATATAAACAGTAGAAATGGAAGAAGAGTCATCTGATTCATCATAAGATCTAGCTTTCAAAGAACTGAATAGGGAAAGGAAAGAGCTGATTAAGGTTTCCAAGAAACTTGAGCCATCAATTTGATTAGAAAGAGCACTGGCGGCATCCCACATCATAATACCACCAAAATTGGAATAACTCTTGATGTTACTGGACATCTGCTTAATGATTGTGGCTGGACTAGCATAACCAGTATCTCCATCTTCTTGAGCACCCAAAACACCTAAGAATAATTTCATATCTGGATTCTTAAAAGATGATGCCTTATCAATCCAATCATTAAAATTGAACTCATCGCTATCAATAGAACAGTAGTTATTATAAAATTGAATAAAGGCAAAGTCAATGACAGCATCGGTTAAAACGGTGTTTAAATATTCATCTGGTAATGGACATTGTGGGGCACTTGAAACATAATAAGTCTTTGAAGTATCGTTTTCAAAATTTGTTCTTAAACGATTGACAAATTCAACATAACCGCCAGTTTCACCACCTTCAATATCTAAATCAAAACCATCAATAACAGCATCACCAAATGGCTTACTAGATGTATCGGAATTCGACCCTCCAAATAAACTCCATAATAAATCAGCAAAACCAGATCCATCACCTTTAGCTAATCCGTACTCATTGTTGTACTGACCACCTAATGATAATAAGACAACTTTACCATCATTCTGGCAGGTTTTGATTTGTTTACCTAAGCTTGTACAATCAGGCATACCATTGGATAAAGTATCATCTGAACAACCTGATCCAACATCTAATGTAGGCATAGTATCACCATTTGAAAATTGATCAATAAATGATATAACCAAAATATCAGCTAAGTCATTTTCACAATAATAAGATAAATCCTTTTGACTGTCAGATTGACCCCAGTATAAAACTTTGTTTGTTTTAGAATCCGCATTGAATGATAAAGCAGTTGAAGAGAGCAATGAAATTGCTGTTGCTAGTTGAGCGAAAGTAGATTTAGAGAATTGCATTATAGTAAAAGAATGTATAAGTTAGTGGAAAAATAAAAGAGTGGATAAGTAAGTAAAATAAAAGAATGAATGTAAGTTGGGTTGGTTGATTTTAACGAAATATAAAATCAAATCATGAGTTGGAATTGGAATTCAAATGTTGGAAATAGGCTTCCTTTTATATTGAACTTCACCAGGGTTTAGAATAACCACCGGAATCAATCATGCATAGACATCCTATGCATATGTTTTGTGTCATTGGTGTCCGTAGTTGTGTAATCTAGGGTCTAGCCCCACTGAGAAGAAGTTGTTTCTTTTGAACAGCTCTAATCCAAAGGCTGAACAAGATCAAGTGCGCGCAAACCCAGGAACGTATGCCTGTTTCTTTTTGTTAAAACTGAAAATCTGGAAGGATTGCATAAGAAAGCCCCACCTTGGGAAACGGTTCTAGTCATTTGGGGAAATATTGTGATGCATCATTAGATGTAGGAAAAAGAAAATTACAAATGTTGCCAAAATGTTAATTATCAGACGCGCCAACATAAGATAAGGTAATGAAGTTATATTCAGCGAGCTGTCGGACTACTACTATGTGTATATGATTATACACTCTAGAGAAATAAAGTTAAAAAGAATACTATAAGAAAAAGAAAAAAAAAAGTAAAAGGCTTAATTCAATAGAACGTAAAAGGCGGAAGCAAAGGCCAAAACCAAGTGATTAAATAAACTATTAGAAAATGGTAATGAACCAGCATTAGTATAGGTTTCTACAGAGTAAGTAGTAGCAGCTAAATAAGTTGTAGTAGTGATCTCTTTATAGTTTCTAGCCTCCAACTCAGGAATAGCTTCATCTAATGCAGTCTTTAGAGTTTTTATGAAAGTAACAATATCAACACCAGTTTCAACGGCCTTTTCTATATCAGAAATGCTGATACCCGCAAAATTTCCTGATTCTAGCTTAATTATAAACGGAACTAACCAAACTAAATCTAAGGCTAAGTCAGTAACTGAAGGTTCCAAGTCATCAACAACATCCAAGAAAATACTGACATCCTTATTTTTAATCACTGAAATATCTCCAAGTAATGAAGTGACATTAAAATTTCCAATTGTAGGAATGGTATTGTTAACTAATTCAATAAAAACATAATCAACTTGAGTATTAGCGAAAACTTCTCTAGCAACATCTGTAAGTGGAAGACTAGCAATAGCTGAAATAACGAAATCCCCCACGGTTTCACCACTAAATAAAGTTTGTAATTCATTAATAACCTGAGCAGTAGTAGTAAAATCTGATACAGCATCACTCAAATCAAACCCATCTAAAGAAACATTACCAAAAACTCTACTAGTTGAATCTGAAGTGAGGATATTCTTAGGACCGAATGTACCCCAAATGGCTTCGGCGATTGCAACTGGATCTTCAGATGTTGTATCAGATAATAAATCACCAATTGATAACAAAACCGAGCTACCCGCAGCTTGACACTTTTCAATCTGTTGACTTAATTCAGAAGGGTTGATCTTAGCGGTATTGGTTAAAAAGTCAGAAAAGACAGAACCTAAATCTAAACTAGCAACTGAGACAACATTTTCAAAAGCATTTTCGAAAGAGAGAATCAAAACATCAGCCAAATCGTTTTCACAATAGTAAGATATGTTATGTCGGGTGGTTTCGTTTTGACCCCAATATAGAACCACATTTGATTCAGAATTGGAGTTCAAAGCCACTGATGATGTAGCTAAGGTTGAAAAAGCAGCGGCGATTGTTTGGATTTTTGTGAATTTCATTATGAAATACGGTTGGATTGTTTACAGATATGTTTCAGTAAACTATATCATCAGATTTAGGTAATTGAGATTCATTGGAGGGGAGTTAGATAACATTTTATACATAGTTTCAAAATTTCATCATCAAGATTGTATTCAAGATAGTATAGCTTGAGTCTGTTCAATCCAATATTGTGAGCACAATAACCTAACCGATAACGTCAATATAATCCAGAAAATTGCCTCAATAAAATGCATATTTCGCCAATCAAGTATTTGTTAGATGTATATTCACACCCACCTTTCTTTTGATGGTGTCTTCGCACGCGTCTACAGAAACGAACGGGGCGCTAATTGGGCTACAGCATCAGTGAAAGTCACGTGCGAGCTGGATTGGGTTATAATTATAGTTTTAGTTTTCTTTTTCCTGATTTCTTCCTTTTCGATATATGCCACCACAAATGTCAACTTACAAGAATGGAAAGAATTTGAGACCATTTCAGCGAAAGTCTTCCGGCACATCCATTCAAATTCAGTTACGAGTTAATTAATCCGATTTGGTAATAAGAAGCAATTTACTAAGAAATGTATGTTTCATTTATTCCAGTTGAATAGTCATTAAGGGATAACATGCGGAGGCGGGGGGGAAGGGACAGAAAACCAGTGGTTAGCATGATCAAACTAGTGAAATCATGAAGCATGTGTACTGTAAAGTTGATTGCAGGATTAATAATAGCTTCAGTTTAAAAATTCCTTCATTCTTTGTTAAAGCAATCAAATTAATCATCTATCTGTCTATCTATACAACCGAAAATAATTAGTATGTCATCGCTGAAAGCATCATTCGGTGTACATTGGGTTCAAGCTTTCGAGAAGCTTTCGATTTGACTTAGGCTACTTGATAACAAGCTGGATCATTTTAATTTGGAAAATGCAATCTGATTTCTCAAAAATTCTTGTTAACTCTAGGAACATGTATTCTTAATTCATATGGCTAGCCTATCTTCTGTATTTATGTTTACATATCCAAGTAGTAAGAATATAAGCAAAAGATCTAGCGTTAAAAGTTAGAAATTGTTCATTAGTCTTTCGTTTTAATCAATGCAATTTTTGCATCACTAAGAAGTATCAAGCAGGAAACTTTACCAGTTTTAAGCATATCTGTGCGCATGACTTTAATTTACTTCATAATGAAGATATAGTTTAGATACAATAAATCAAAGCTGATATACGTGGTTTAATTTTAATAAACCGGTCTAGTTCCAAAGGTTTCTGTCTTATTTCACAGAGTTTTTAGGTTTATTTATATCATATTGTTCTATTTAAAGCACTATTTGTTTGTCTTTGTTATATGATCATCAATCAATGTACATGTCTGGAGCCGATATGGATGATCATCGCTATACCCTGGGAGTTGAGAGAGAATACGAAAAATTAGGTTGGATCTCTAGCTCCGAACCGGTGTAACGTTTAAAGTTTTTCTGGCGCTAACTGCAGGGAATGTTTAGTCCCCCTATTGTGATCGGTACGTCTAACGGATGAAAAGTGATCCATGACGTTCTATCGGACAGGACCATTGCCTCTATTTAGCTACTGATTTAAAATTATGCAACTAGAGCACAAATATAGTCTTTTTTTGGCCACTTTGCCCATCATGGCTCTGCCAGGCCGCATGCATGCTATAGGACAGGCAAGTAATAGTATCATGCACTTACCCCTTCAACTGATTATTTAAAACGCTAACAATGTGCACTTGTTTGTGCTATTACTTGCTCTTGCTTAAATAGCACGGTTCACAAAGCTCGAAACAATCCATATTACTGCAACAGTGAATCATGTCGGAGTCAATCTTATTAGCTTATTCGAACACCGAGGAAGATGACTCGGATTCAGATTCTCAGATTGATGTTTTCAAAAATGTTATGGATTCTCTGCCTATCGAATCTATTCTTAACGTTTACCAACATGTTCTACAAATTTCTTTCAATTTATCTACTTTATTATCCTTTATAAATGTCGATGGTGCTTGGTCTTCGGCATTAGAGATCCTGATTTCGAACAACGTTCTAATCAAGAGATGGGATGATGGTTACGGAATCAAGGGCGTAGACGGACTTATAAGTTTCAATACTTCTCAATTTCATACTCTACTTAATTTCTTGAAGAAAAAGAACATTCGCCTAAAAGCGCTTCAATTCAAAACTACAGTTGACGACATTGAGGAGCTTGCGTATCTTGTTCAGATGAACAGCTTTGAATCAATCAGGGTGGTAGTCAACTTTGCTAACATCCCAAATAGAGTCACCGAGATCTCTCATAACTTTACCTCATTTGTTAGTCAATTATCAAAACGCCCTGATGTTAATCTCAAGCTTCATTTTTATCAATACTTGTTGGAAGCTAGCTCCTTCCCTTTATGGCCTATTATGTTTAAACAAGTTAAATCTGATGCAACTAAAGCTGTTATGAAGGTTGATGATTCCTTTATTAAGAAAATTGGTTTTGAGTTTATTAAAAATTGCACTTCACTTCAAGTTTTAAGAATACACCTTGCAATCTTTGAAACTCCTCAAGTGTTTTTTGGACCAACTAGTAATTCGATCAAAAGGCTTATTATTAATGTTAATCATTGCTTTTATCCTTATCGACTGAGATTTCAAATCAAAACATTATTTAACTTGAGGTATGTTGAACTCCATAATCTTCATATATTTGAAGATATATTTCTTGAGGCAGCAAATTCTATTACTGAATTGGTAATGACAAGCTGTGTTTTCCACACCAGACCATTCACATTTCCAAAGAATCTTCAAATAATATTCCTCAAAGATTGCTCTCCAGCTAATTATTTTGGTAACCTTAACTCAATTACTTCTTTAAATAATCTTTCTGTTACAGGAAAACGTTTAGTTTCCTCAAGTGTAATGAAGAATCTTCCTCCAAATTTATCAACTTTTCAGATAGGAATAAATTTAGGAGCTATACTGATACGCAAGAATGAAAATCTAAAGTTAAAGGAGTATACTTTATCAAAGCAAATGGAGGAGCCTAAAAATATTAATGTTGCTTTATTACCTTCCTCTTTGTCGGTATTTAATATCATTGTTACAACAGATGAAAGGGAAGCAGGTCATCAAGTTGGTTTTAAAAAGAAATTAGTTGAATTATCGCTTGAACTTAGGACTGGTTTTAACCATCATTGTATAAATAACAGAGAAGATGATAGTATTGAATTTTTGCTTGACAAAGAGAGTTTAACTGTGGATTTAAGAAAATTGAAAATTTCTTCAATTAAAAAGGTCTTATTTGTGACTTACTATGCTTTAACAATCTTGACTAACGACATGGCCGAGACATTAGACTTATTTGAAATAGAAAAGAAAAATCCAGCGTTACCAGTTAAACTTAGTGCTCCTCAGTCATCTAAAAACTCAAGTAAGAATGGATTAACCTCTTCTTCTTGCCACGTTACTGTTTGCTAGAAAATTTGAGAAAAAACTTGCCTTTGAACGTCACTTGTACTTATTTGCTTTTCTGTTATTTTAAGCTTTTTTCTAGTTTATAGTTGTGTGATTACCTTTATTAAATTAGCCACAGGCGTTTGAATATGTAATAAACGTTGTTTGCAGGTACCTGGGCGGTACGCATGCATGATCTACCTTGGAATTGCGGCTATGGTGTCATGTGACAAAGCGGCCATAGGATCTGATTGGTTGAACCTACAGGAGTGAAGCTATCTTAATCCACATAACCAGAATCAGAGATGAAACTCCGCTTAATGACCACTATCCTAGAAAAAGTAAAAATTAATTGGTTGAAACAGCCAGAAGGTTACGTGATAGGGCCAATCAATGCGATCACAGGTAAGTTTGCCTATGGACCACACTCCACCCTTAGTTGGTAACTGTAACCCATAGGTTCCATTTCCAATTTCCATTTTAGTTTTGTTCTTAGTCACAAGTGGAATGCTGCTCTTATAGGTAAATCTTTAACTTACAGACACACATGGTGGTCAGAATCATTTCCCTGTAGTAGCTCATAATTCAATTAGTGGAAATCGGATACTTCAAAAATTAATGTCGACCAGCAAAAAGCGAGACAAGATAGCTGCAATTTAAGTGCACCACTGGAATTGTTACTTAAGGTTTACAATATGGTGCATTACAAAACTTTAAAGGGGATAAATTAGTATCCTTAACTGGAAAGCACCCAACAAGCGATTTATTAATTTCATGTATTCTAGCTGACAGAAAACTCTCCGTTTGCAGGGATGGTTTCAGTGTTGAACTATATTGCACAGATCTCTTCAAGTCAAATCCGATGACTAAGGTATGCTATCAAAAAAAATATTAGTTTAAACTATGCTAACTTTCAAGTTGATTGTTATAACATTGATCAATTAAAGAACGTTATCCGAATCGTCTCATCGAGAAAGCTACGAGTTATAATTAGTATGTCAAGGTTTAGTGAGTTAGTTCCAAGAAAGGTAAGCTCCTTCATGAAATTTCAGATCTTGAACGAATTTCCTTTGAACTTTTTATATCTCACGAATCAGATTCAGAACAGATTCATAATGGATTCAGGGCTCACTTTAAAGACATCATTTCTTTTTCAACTTCTATTATATATATCGTTTATTTCAAGTAGTTCTATTCCCGCTGATCGACGGTTCTTAAAAGGTATTAGATTCAACTTCATTAATAACTGCCTCAAAGTTTAGTTTCAAGTTTTTTCTGAAGCTACTGCTTTTGCTTTTCAGCATTTTAACAAGTATTCAAAATCGATCGAGTTACAATTTACGACTAGAAACTATCAATCAAATTAAGAGGTTTAAAGAAAATGCAAATGATTATTTTGTTTCATTCATATGATATCAGTGATTTATTAGATGTATTTAGAAGTTTTCCTAAGAGTGCACTCTAATTACAAAATCATGAGTTTGGAGAAAGATATTGAATCATTATCAGTTGTACGATGTCTTAACCTTAAATCTTTACAAGCTTTACGACTTTCAGAATAGATCCCACAAATCAATTATCCTTTAACTTTTTACATCACCGTTCAAGCAATTTATGCCTGAAAGCCAAATTCGCTATAATGAATATAAATCAGAAGGTTTGATCTCATATCAGAATCTCCTGAAATTTTGAAACAGTTCGAATTCACTCTTTGTGAAAAGGGAAAAATCTTTCGAAGCTCATCTGAAAACTAATCACTGTATCTTTTAAATTTAGTAACCGAGAGGATCCTTTCGAAGTTGACAAAGATAACGACTCTAGTAACAGCATCGTGGAATTTTGACTAAAACCAGGGAAGGTTTTGAATCTAAGACATTTTTACTTTATACTTAACTATTGACCACCACTGTTCTCAAAAGTGGAAAATCTATTCGAACGATGCATCTAATAATTTTTATCATTTAAAATCGAAGTTCTCGAAATATCTACTATAGATATAATTGATTGTGGTTTACCAAAATACATTGACTATTCTGATATTATGCTTCAAGACAGTAATTCTGGAAGTTTCATTGATTTGTCTGATCTTGATTTGGTTGGCTACTTGAATGATTTTTGATTAAGTTTCAGTTATAGTTAGAGTTCAGCTCTCTTATATTATTAAATTTTTATATTATTAAATTGT
This sequence comes from Ambrosiozyma platypodis, assembly GCA_030557395.1. Lineage (NCBI taxonomy): Eukaryota > Fungi > Ascomycota > Pichiomycetes > Pichiales > Pichiaceae > Ambrosiozyma > Ambrosiozyma platypodis. The sequence continues at coordinate 184,124 of JAKTPC010000018.1, forward strand.
AATCTACCAAAAACTTGGAGCTAACATTTCATTTCATATAATATGTCAATTAGGATACAAGCTTTGTAAATCCACAATGTAATTTGAGCCACCTTCAACAGCCAACAATTCCCAGAATCTATACTTGAACCAACATAAACCTAACACCAATAAAGCCCAATACCCAACTTTAATAAAAATACTTCCATCAACAGTTAAGCTTGGAAATCCCATAAAATTACAAAATGAGTGGGCCAAGAAACAACACCAAAATGAGTTTGTATATAACCAAATATAATTAGTTAAAATTCCAAAAAGTATAGTATAAGTTAGCTGAAATGTAACAGTAATTAGAATCATAAGTATTTTTGTGCCTTGTCTATACATATCAATAGCGTGATGAAGATGAGAAATTCCAAACAATAGCGGAGTCAAACATATAACTTTAAACGTCCCTGGTGATGTTAGAATAGCCGACTCTTGAGTCATCAATAATTCGTTTTTAGTATCTGTTGTTAATGGCATGAATGGAACAAATAGTGTAAGTATTGCTGTAGTGTAAACTAATTCTTCTGTAAATGGTGCTATTATGAGATCTCTAAATATGAATATCCACTCATATGTGAAACTTTCTTTGATGTCCACAAACATATCACTGAAGTTAGGATAATCAAACACTCTTGCAATTACTGGCCCTAGGAATAAACCTACGAATAACTGTAACGTGTTAATGAGTTTATCTGTATTTATTTTGTCTAATGAAGAAATAGTGAAGAATTGATCAATGCTCTCTAATGTTCCCAGCACATGAATCATTACATATGGTAACGTCACTATTATAAACGTAGAAGCGATTGAAACACGTAAGAGTCTAGATTTTATCACTGGCGTATCATTCCTGTTCCCTTTTGGTTGTTTGAAGTATAGAGATACAACGTAGATTATTGAGATTAATACCGAGTAAACTGTTGTTTTGAGTAGCCTTTCGTTCATTGTGCAAGGTAGAACTTTCTGAAGTTTGAGTTTAACTTTCTAGCCCAGCTGGATTATATTGGGTATTAAAGAAAGAGGAGAGGTATAGACCATAGTTCCGAAAGACTAATCTTTAACTGTTACACCACGCATTTTGGACGCTAATGCTCGAAGTTTCCGCTGGGGAGAATTTCCACTTTCGGCGAGCTGAATGAAATTTATTAGCATTTACTGAAACTTTCCAAATTTTACTTTATTTTATAAAAAGATAAAACAGAACAAATGGAAATTACACAAAAACAACTTAAAGAAAAAAATAAGATAGAAAGAAAAAGGATTTATTATATAATTTATCATTGACTATGCATCTTCTTCATAGAAATCAGGGTTCTTTTTCAAAATAACAACACCTTCTAAAGACGAAGCTAAAGGTAAATATTCATCGTTTTCTAATTCAGCTCTTTCACCATAACCTAATAACACAGGCGTAGAGTGTGTAACCCAACCAGTAATTGTTTTTGGTTTACCCGCTTGACCAACAACATCTACAGCTGTACCCACTCTAACGTTAACTTTAATTGGTTTCAAATCTTCATCAACCGTCACTAACATTCTTGGTTTAATAGCTGGGGTTAAGTAATACATTAAGTTCGAATTTTGATCTAATATGAATGATGTTGGATCCAAAAATGCAATAGTAACTGTTAATAAAGCAGCTAAAGAAACCTTGGATAAAATCATTTTATCTATGCTGAATGGATTTAATGTTAAGGTACCTTTACCTAAATGAACTAAACCTTGAGAAATTCTGGAAATAAATAAACCATTTTGATCATTAGTGTAGTATGAAGCTAGTTGTCTTAATAATTGGGCTAATCTAGCATTATTTGTACCAGCACCAACCAAACCCATACCAAAGATAGCGTTGTATGCAACATCTAAATCTTGGTCATGAGAATATCTGGACAAAGTTTCATAAACTTTCATTTGAGCAGAAGAGGCTGACACAAGACCCATAGCCAATGGAACAGCCCTCTTAATTAGTGGAGTACCATAATGCATTAAATGGTCAAAATGACGTAATGACATCTCTTGACCAATTTCTTCACCCATTGCAATTAAAGCCAGGCCTAAAACAGCGTAACCTTGATAAGTTTCATCTTCCTTTTCTTCGTCGTCGTCTTTCTTTTCTTCTTTTTCGTCTTCAGCTTCTTCCTTCTTTTCTTCAGATGCAGCTGCAGAATCACCTGGGGTTTCAGTAGTTGCAGTTTCGACTTCTGCCTCTGGTTTTACTTCAGTTTCTTCATCATCTTCATCATCTTCGTCTTTGCTCTCCTTTGAATTAATGGTACACATTTGTAATAATGATTGAATTTGCAAGACATTACCAGTACCCGCATATGAACATATACTAACTAACACCTTCAAAGTTTTTGAAATTGGATGATCAATGGCATCAATAGTTTCTAAAACATCATCAACCTGATCATATTTACCCATGTACAATAAACCCAAACCAAGAGATATAAATCTGATCCACTTGGAGGCCAAATCATTAAACTCTTTTTCTAATAAAGTTTGTAAGATAGTTGAAGTTATATCACCATTACAAGTACCAACGTAGACATGACCTAAAGCCAAAGCTGACAAAGCTTGGATTTCTAGAGAGACACCAGGGTCGGAAATTAGAGGTAATAATAAATTCATAACTTCTTCATTTTCAGAACCAGCAAATGCAATACCTATACCTGTGATAGCAGAAGTAATCAGTTTTTCATCGTATTTAACATCACTGTGAATATAATCTTGTAATAATAATAGAGTTGGCTCAACTTCATCATGGACAGAAGTAGTGGAAATACCCATACCTAATAAAGCACCAGCTTTTATTTCATCTTGTTCGGAATAAAGGTATTTATCCAAGTTTTCTAAACCATCCGCAGATTCCCATAAATTGATTAAACCTAAAGAAGCAGTTGTTGATAACATACCTTCACCTTTAGTTCTGAAGAGCCATTTTTCATCTTCAATTAACTTTTCAGCACCATAACCGGCGTTCAAGAACGAGTTGACAAAAGCAGCAGCTAAATTTTGTTTAGCGCTTTCTAATCTTGATGAAGAACCGAATGATGAAGTTTCTAAATGTGATTTATAAACATCTTCTGGGACTTTAGGCTGTAATAAATTCAATTCACCAACTAAATATCTATAGTATTCACTTAATTTCAAATTGGAGATACAATCTTGAACACCTTCATCATCAAATTTGAAGCAGGAGTTTTGTCTACCAAGAATAAAGCCCAATTGTTTATGAACCAAAGTGTCATCAGTGGCATCAAAAACAGATTTAATTAAAGATTCATCATCTAAATTAATAGCTAAACTTAATGCTTGAGGTAATTGATCATTAGCTAGATAAATGCTGAAAGCAGTGTTCAAGAAAGCTAAATCATCAGGAGGAGCTAATAAAGGAACACAAGAAACCATGTATAGGCAAACTCTATTGAAGGTATTCTTATCAACAAATTTAGGTAATTTTTCAATTTCTTCGATTTCCAATAATAAATCAACAGCTTCAGCTTCAGCATTATGTTTTAAGAAATAAGGGACGATTTCCAATGATAATTTAATTAATTGGTTATTATTAGTGTCATCTTTAGAAGCACCGCTTTCTAAATTATCTTGATATTCCTCACCTATTTCTAATGATAAATGCTTTAAATATTCATGACCCCATTCATAAATCGATGGATCAATGTTTGATTGTAATCTATATTTTAATGATTCACGTTTATATTGCTCACCATCACTTTCGGAGTAAGTCATACCTAAAACTGACAAAACGTCAGCTAATTCAGCTTTCAAGGTTTGGTTAACCCATTTTGCATGCAGTTCAATTAAAGTTGGATACTGAGGTCTTAAGAATTTCAAAGGTTTAGGAACAGCGGTCATTGATGCAGTTGATTCTCTAATGAATCTTTTCAAATGGTCCAATGAGGGTTGATATAATGCTTCATTTGGCTCAGTTAGACGTTCAGTTAGCATGTCCAATTCAGATTTCAATTGCTGGTCTTCTTCACTTAATTCTTCCTCTTGAGGTTCATCTTTCTTATTGGATTTTGAACCCGAAGTTTGTTTTTCCTTTTCCTTTTCGGTGAAAGATTGCTGGGGCTTCGTTTCTAGGTCTTTAGCTGGAGCCATTGTGCCTGTTCCTGTTAGTGTTTGGTGTTGCAATTGTGTATTAGTAAAACATCATCTGGAGTGGCAAAAGTGTGTTCAGTGTTGATCTTTCTAAACGGAGGGCAACGTCGACTTACTGGCACGGGGCGCGAGTGGCAGTCACGACAGCACATCTGTAATGCTCACTATAAATTTATATTTACTTAGATTTATTTAGAATTATTTGGACTAGTTGCATAAAATACAAAAAATAGAGGTTTAATGATCAGTAAGAAGATCATCAATTAACCAGTTTAAGTCATTAGAACCACCGATGGTTTTGTCTGTTAGATGCAGGTTAGGGGGTGGAATGTATGGAGCACCAGCAGAACCAGGTGTTGCAATGATTGTCTTGTGGTTCTTACCATTGCCATTAATAAAATTGAGACTGGAGTTAATATCTCCCGTCGGTTTCAATAAATATGATATCACAGATTTGGCTTTCTTTGGACTTTTTCCTGTAGCCACTGAGCCATTCGTACCCGATGAACCAGTGTTCTTGTTATATCTTGCTCTTATTTGTCTTTCAATATCCAGATCATCATCATTTTTTAATTGATTATTATACAAGCGAAGCAATGGGCCAGAAGGTTCAACAAGATGTGGAGAGGATTCAAGTGTATCATACAAGTCTTCAATAGTTAATGTGATTCTCTTTCTCTTTTTAGAGTTATTGTTACTGTTACCATTGCTATTGCTATTATTAGGATTTTTAGAAGGGGATAAATTTTTAATCTTTAATGGTGTTCCATTAACACTACCCGGTGCACTACTCAAACCATTCCCATTTACAACCCCATTAGCCGCTGTTGATGAAGAGGCAGAAGTATCATGAGAATTAACAACATATTCTTCAGCTTTTTTAACACGAACTATATCCATAGCACTTTCTAATAATCCTTTCAGATGATATTCTAATCCCAAGCTTAGAACATTAGCAACATTATCATTAACACCTCCGACTAAACCATGCTCTCTTGCAATACCTATAATTCTATGTTTCAGATTAGTTTTATCAGGAAGTTCATATGATTCGGTACATAAAGGAGTTGTTATACCAGTTAATATGTCTTGACCCCATTGTGCAGTTAAACTTTGAGGGTTTGTATTAGGTGGAACTAAATCTGGATGGTCACTAGCATTAATTAAAATCGGAACTTTTGGGACAGTAGCTTGACGAGTTATGGCAATAGTTGAATTAATCATTCCTTTCTTACCTGATTCTCTAGTTATATTTTTAAGTCGTTTTCTTTCTCTAATTGACATTGATAAAATGTCTTTCTTCAATAGTTCATATTGGGATGATTTATTTGTTTGTTTACGTTTTTTGGCCTGTTGGGATAATTGATTTCCAAACCCTGCCGAAGACATTTGACCATCTGAAGGTTCATCACGCAAAGTGTTTGCTAAATTAGCCAATAATAGTTGATTATGGAACCGTATAGTTGATTTATCTAATATAGTACTTAATTCAGACATTAATTCAGATCTTGAAAGCTTACCAACTAAAAACAGCGAAACAGCTATTTGATATTTATCCCATTTATCACCTAACTTTTTTTGAAATTCAATCACTAACGAATCTATTTCTAATCTTCTGCTTGAACCTTCTTTAGGAGGTGTTAAAGTTAAGTTTGAGTTGGTCTGTTGTTTTAGAGATGATTTGGGATGTGATGAGGATGAGCCATTAGCTAAACTCGAGTGGCCTGCCTTAGGAGTTGATACCACAGATGCTGGAGACATAGAAGCTGATGACATTACGTGGCTAGGTTGGTGGAATGTGTTGAAGTTGTGGTTGATGGAATACACTCCATCGTAGAAAAATCGTGGTCATTTTAACTAGATTGATTGTAGAGAATTACAATTGGGGTCGTGTGCCAGCAAATACTTAGGGGCACGGGTGGCTGGTGTCGAAAGAATGAGAAATTGGAATACCTGGTCAACAGACTTCTGAACTGCTTTAGTTTGATTTAATTACCCAGAAGAATTATGGGAGCAATGTGATTAAGATTCGTAACAGTTTAGTTTTTTGTTTCTCAATTAATGTGATTATATACTAGTTAAATTGTGTGTGTATATTAGACAAGAGCTATTTCTCCCGTTGATACGACTACTATAGTCATATGTTTTAATCATGGTGTTTTCCAAACAACTAGCAAAACCCAAGGCATGGTTTGCCACTTACAATATGGATTCCATTATATCAAAAAATGGGTTGAATAAATTCAAAGAACTTATGATTTCTGGCCGTTTAATTATTGAACTAAAACTAAGAATTATTCAGTATGCGATTTCCCATGTTCTCACTTTTACAGAAGTGATTTGTCTTATGGATCAATCTGAATTTTTAGATAATGTCATACTGAAAGTTTTTTCTGCAAAATGTATACGTTTAGCTGGTTATCATCGGCATCGTGATTACTCTGTTTGGGAGATTGATCATTCCTTTATACCTGCTGTTGTAGGAAATTTGTCTCATTTCTGGAAGTTTTTGAAATTCATTAAACTGCATAACGTTTCTATAGGAGCAATGGAGCTTAATAATGATATCCAGCATTTTTCTGTTTTTAGTAGACCATTTGTGAAACCTCTCTTCCGGTTTTTACTAGCCCATTCAGGAATTATACAACCCGATTTTGATTATAGTCTTGTATCTAAAGATAACTGGTATTTAATTTCAAGTTTATCCAAGATTAGGTCTCTTGTTATTGGTGACAGGAACTATTACTCTTATTTCAGCTCCTTTGAGTTATCCTTTCCCAACCTTGAGTCGATTATGATCATATGCCAGCCTAGTTCACGCAGATTACAAATAGATGTTGCTGATTGCTGTTATGATTTACTTTTAAAATATGGTCATAGATTAAAATCCATGAAATTGAAAACGTCAGGAGGTTGTCTCTTGTTTCCAGCATATGTGCATCGGAATGCAACCACTTTACTAAAGTGTAAGAAAGATTATTCAGGAGTTAACTTTCAAATTGAAAGTTTCTGTTTATTTCCTGAGCTAACTCTGTCTTCGATTGAATTCAATAGCTCTTGGAATCTAGCAAAGTCTTTGAAAACCTTATCAATATATATAAAAGACCCTATGGGTGATACTATTTTGAATCAATTGGGAAAACTAAAAGAGTTACTTAACCTAACCATTTTTCTTCAGCCAATGGTTTCACGTTTGGTATCCTTAAAAAGCAAATCACTTAAAGAATTATCTATTCATTGCGTTGGATCACAGGTTGATTGCGCTTTGGTACATTTCGATTTTTACAAATTGGAAACTCTCAGAATTATTAGCATCAGTAAAGTCCAGCTTGCTCATTCTTCGATTAAATCTCTTTGTCAAAAATCAATCACAACGTTGAAAGTATTTTCTGTCGAAAATCAAATACTTGTTCCCAGTACAATAAAACATCTAAACATTTTCACTAATTCTCATCATAGTAGATTCCCTTCATTAGAGTGTGATCTCCACCTTAAGAAATTAGCATCCCTTAACATAGTTTTTGGGGAAGCTCTTTGCCATAAAAAATCCGATTACAGACCACTTATATCCCAAGGTGTAATTATGTCATTATCTTACCTAAAAGTTGACATAGGAAAAATACATGTGGTGGTGCGTACTTATCAAGTAATTATTGACTTGCTGGAACATGAAGATAGGACTATTGGAGTATTCTTATCCTATTTCAATATAAATAGAACGAGAGCTTATCAAAAAGAGATAATCTTGGCTCCCATAGCTAATAGTTTTAAAAATGAGAAAATTCCATTGTCTAAATTATCAATAGAGTGTATTAAGACGTTGGAGCATCTACCAAATTATGAGAGGCCCAGCTTTGGCATGTTCTTCTTCTATGGGAAAAAGGTTGATTTGTTTTTTGATTTATTGAGTTCTAGGTTACATTATAATTGGCTTGACAACTGCTTTGAAATGACTGAGCTGGATACAAAGATATGTGATCCTTTAGAATTAAGTGAATTAATTTGCTAAGTTAATTATAACTGTTATGTCAGTATACTAGTAATGTTTTTATTTAGAAAGTTTTTATTAAATCACCTTACAAAAACTGAACCAAAATTCCGACATGGTGCACGGGCTCCTCATCCCCACAAAAAAGCGCGAGATCATTTCCGACCGGGGATTCGGGATCCACCTCCACCAAAACTATATCAAAACTTTAGGAGTCACCAGCCTGCTTGTTGTTTAACCCTTGTTCAACACAAACGCAGACTCTACTTTTCCAAAAAAATATCTTTATGTCCAGAAAGAGAGGTGCCAGCTGTCTTCCCTGCAGGCTGAGAAAGAAAAAGTGCGATCATCAAACCCCATGCTCCTCCTGTATCAAATCAGACTTGGTTGATGATTGTTTGAAGAATCCTCCTGCGGCAGGTATTTTCTCATCCAAAAATCCTCCTACCGTTCCTAAAACTCTATTTCCAATAAAAAGTGTTTCTTCAAAAATATTGAAAGCTCCAACAACAAAAAAAAAATCCCCGTCTCTTAAAAATGAAAAAGAAGTAACTCCCGCAAATTTATCTACCATAACAACCCCATTAATTTCAACAAACCATTCCTGTAAACATATTTCCAGAGCTAGTATAGATATGAAATTTGTCACACAGTTAGATCAAGAAATAATTACCAACCTGATGTCTCAAAAAATGGAAAATCTGTTGTCAGTGTCTTCGAATATAGCAACAAATACATACTCATTAGAATTACTTTCAATACTTCGATTATTACCTAACAAAACTCAATGTGATGGGTTAGTGAATAATTTCTTTGCTTTATTTTGCCATATGTACTGTACTGTCCATCCACAATGGTTTCAGCAACAGTATTTGAATTTTTGGAATTCACAAGCAATCAATATCGATCCATTGTTTTTATCAATGTTGTTTGCCGTTTTAAGTGTTTCAACATTAGAGACATCTCACAGGTGTTGTGTTTCGATTGGAGTTTCTCCTGAATGTTTGAAGGAATTACCTCATAAATGCTATAATGGTGCTATGGCATGCTTGAGATTAATGGATTTTGAAAAGAAACCAAATGTTCTTTCATTGGTTACTTTAAGTATCTTACAATCTTATTTTTTCTCAACCAAAAAATTTAACATATCTCATGAGAATTTTAAAAAAAGAGTTTCTATTGCTTTGGCTTTAAATTTGAATCATGTTTCAGATGCTGAGACATTTGAGGATGAACAAAAAAGAAGACTTTGGTGGGATATTGTTTCTAGTGATGTTTATAGTTTGCAAGCTCAAGGCAAGCAAAGACTTTTGAAAAGAATTGACTACACCACTCCATTACCCTCCCATTGTAACGATGAAGATATTCACAAGTCATATATTATTAAAAGACCATGGACTGAAATAACTCATATTTCTCACGCTTTGATGTCAATTAAACTTCAAATTATTTATCTTGAACACTTAGATGAACATGACTCGTTTGATTCAGTATCAGCAATTGCAATGGATCAAGAGATTGAGCAGTTTCTTGCGAATGAACCTTATTTTAAAAGTATTATCAATACAATAAACGAAGCAGCAGCAAAATCAAAACCTGAATTATATTCGTTATATCATATTACTTGGAGTTCAATCCAGACTCAAAGGTTTAGAATTCAAAGAAACTTTTTGAATCCAAGGGTGAATTACTCTTTTAATGCATGTATCAATGCCTCAACATCAATCCTAGCGGTTTATAAACAATTAAGACAACTGAATTGGGATGATTATTATGTTCAAGAAACAATGCTAGTTCAAGGACATGTAGCAGTTGGAGCAGCAGTTGCTGAAGTTATATTTATGTTAGTTGAAAGGCCACCGAATTTAAAACAGATTTGGTCAGACGTGGAGATGGTTGTTAATGATTTAAAAAAGTTCCAGAGTTTAATGATTCATACAAAAGTTATTGATGAAGGTGTTATTATATTAGAGAAATTTCTAGAATTACAAACATTAAGTTTGAATCCATTACCACCTGATTCTAAGTTTCATGATAATATTAATTTCTTAACTAAGAAAATAGGTGATACGTTTGGTGGTACTGTCAAGCCTGATAAGTATTTGAACAGATTATCTATTGGATTTCTAGTTCATTCCAATGAGTCAACACCTACAAGTGCTAATGAAACCAATATTAATACTAACGGTGTTATTACAAACAAGGGACAGAAAGTGCTTGCACCGGCCCCTCAACAGCAACAGCAACAGCAACAGGAACAAGGCAATGATCTTATTACAGGTGGTAACTTTAATGATGTTTTCCAAGCTTCAGAGTGGTTTTTACAACAACCTTGGGAAACTTGGAGTTTAGATGATTGGATTAATATCTCTTAAATCTACTTTTACTAGTAAATTTCTTTTTCTATAAATTTGCGTGTGATATGAAAAGCAGCCTTTATATTTCATGAAACTTTACTATAATTCAAAAAACAGTACAATCTGTATATCATCATCATAATTCATAAAAGGCAGTAGCAGTTATTGTAGTCACAACTAGTCGAATTGGGAAATAATCAACTGCGCCACCTCCACCCTGCGCCTCCTGCGCCCAAAACTGAAAGAGTGATCAAACTGATTATCATCAACCGAAATCATCTGTTTTTTGTTATCCTCTTTTAGCGTTACTTTACCTCTTCACCAAATCACCCAGGACAATGACTATCGATACTCTCAATACTTCTATAAAGTACGTCAACGCTTCCAGGTTCCTATGTTTTGACTGCTCCAACTACACGACAAGTACTAACTATTCTTTCCCTTGCTCTGTTTCTGATTCTTATCATCGGAGCATCCCTTTACTATTGATAAAGTGATTCCAATCGTCTTAAAATACAAAACTCCCTCTACCACTCCAATTTTTTACTTCCCACTTCATTTCTCTATGAAGCGCCGATAACCAGCAGGTATGTGTCCTTTTTGTTTTTTTTAAATTTTTGGTGGATGGTTGCTTTACCGCCCTTGTAGCCATCAGCTAACTAATTAATGATCTCGATTTTACTAACAGTCATGAATGGTTTTTAATGTTCAGTCATTGGCAATTAAAAGATTTGATTTGTAAGTCAAGCACTTCAAACTCAGTCTACTACCCGTCTCATAACGTTGTTAACAATGTTAATTTTAATCAGAGCCCTAATATAGTCGGTAAGAGCTGCATTGATTCCGAAGAAGAAAAGCCACTTACTGAAAACAATAATTCAGAAGAATCATCATCACCATCTTCATCATCAACATCATCAAATAACATTAATTATAAAAAATCAAATGCTAAAAAAGGAACTACCACAGTTGTTAAATTTGATGATCCTCCAAGATGTCTGAAAGAATTGGATGATATAATAGTTACTGGTAGTTTATCCAGTACAGGGGCAACTCAACGAACTGTCGCAAGAATGCCTTTTAACTCGTCACATAATACTACTGGTGATTCCACTGCAAACAATAGAAATGCAATGAAAGGTCTGTTTGGAGTGTGTGTCAAAGAAACTGGTTATATCGAAAATGTTAACGTTGGATCGGTTATTAACAACTCAGTTTCGATTTTTAAAACCTCAAATTCGAAGTATCATTCATTCCTTTGTAATAATGATCATAAATTATATCAAATGAATATAATTAATAGATCTGGTGTCGAATTAGGCTCTGTTATTAAGTTGGATTTTGCTTTGAATCATTCATCAATTTCTCCAGATTTAAAAACTTTGGTTGTTGTTGGGGATTCTTCTAAAATATGTGTTCTGCATCCAGAAGAGCAACTAGCCGATAAAATGAATAGAACTATAATTCATTCATCAGCAGATTCTGGGTTTTCTACTGATTTTAATACTTCTGGTTTATTATTTAGTGTTTGTTTTCAAGCCGGTCTGAACCAAATTTATGATTTAAGAAATTTAAATAAACCAATTTATGAAATCAATTCAACTAGAAAGAATAACCAAGCTGGTGCATTTAGAGTTTGTAAATTCACTAAAGACACTGATGATTTATTAGTAATTTCAGAACATCAATCGAGAGTTCATTTAGTTGATACAAGAGATTTTTTAACTCATCAAGTTGTTGTGATGCCTAAATTAGTGCGTGATTTTAGAACAGGGATTTATAATCAACCTATAGTTAAACCTTATGATGAATTGATGTACTTGGGAGAGCAAAGTTCAGGATACGATAGTTCAAGACGTCTACGCACTTCAACATTCAGAACAAGATCAGAAATGTTTATGAACGGTATGTATAATGATGCATATCAAGGATTTCCGACACAACCACAATCAAGTAGTACCGGTCAAGAAAGTCAGAATGATCCTAACTACTATTTAAGTTCAGAAGTTGATATTTTAGGTTTGGAAATTATGAATTCTGGTTATCATTCTTCAAATAAAAATTCATCAATTGTGATTGGCGTTGCTGATGATGGATTGATTAAATGGGATATTGATTCTTGGGATCGTAGATGTTTTCCTTCTTATCAATTGGCTTGAGTTCTGATAGGTGTTACTTTTTATGAAACGTTATGAATTTGTTTTACTGTATTTCTTTTGTTTCGTTAGTTCTAACTTTTATGTATGTGTTTGTGATATTTCAATCATTGAAGGTTGCTTATGCTGGTACTTAGGTTTTTCATTTACTATCTTTAAAGGTATTGTAGTTAATATGGTGTTTTTCTTTCATGGGTGTTTTAACTGTTCGTTTTTTTTTTAATATTTCAAAAATTCTTTTTATTTCTTGCTTTAACTTTACTTTATACTTTACTATGTTTCACTCGTTTTATGCTACATCAAATTAATATTATCTTTTCTTAATTGTGTTTTTTTTCCTAAGAATATTTTTTTCTCTTGAATAAATAAAACAAAAGAAAAATGAATCTTGTCAGGAAACAAACATTACAAAACTAAAAATACAAAAAAATCAAAAATTAAATTTTGAAAAACTCATCTGTAAAACTGAGGTCTATTAACATTCAACCCGTACTCATCCAATGCACTACTTAAATCCTCCATAGTTAAAACAACTTTTTGACCACCTTGATTATTAGCCCCACCTAAATTCGTTGATCCACCAGAGTTTGTATTCTCAGTTGCGTTTTCACCAGTTTCTTCATCGTTATCGTCATTATGTTTACCTTGAGCGTTGGCGGTTGTTGCCATCAACAATGCCTTCGTTCTAGCTGTTGGATTCGACGCATTATAGACAGCACTTGAAGATCTAATTCGATTATATTCATACGCATTGTGAGCTATATCACTAACAAATTTTTGTGTTGCTAGTGACAATATTTTGATTAGCTTATCTGAATTTGGTGAATTCTCGGGTAAGTTTAAACCAGCTTTAGATAAATAGTAATTGGCCACTGCTGGTGGGATGATTGGTGTGAAATCTGGGTCAGACATTAGCTCTAACATGTCTGAAAGGGTCTTATCTTGTCTTTGTAAGTCTACTGTTGGAGGCTGTTCCGTGTCCACTTCGGAGTCTGAATGTTTTCTCTTCTTGGTATTATTGTTAGTGGTGGTGGTCTCTTCGGGTTTTGATTGTTGTGGTTGGTCCTCTACCTGCTGGTCGTTTTCGTCATCCATCATCTCTTCCACATCATTGGCAGAGAACACTTTCTGCTGTTGTTCTGTATCTTTTTCACTCATTGCGTGGCTTGGTCCTGTTTATTTGTCATCAAAAAGCAGAAACACTAAGAAAAAAACCCAAAACAGAACGGTTGATAATTCAGAGTGAGGTTCTCGAACTGGATTTTTTGATTTTCCCCGTTTGATTTGAAATCGGTTTTTGGCCGAAGTTGTGGTTCAAAAGCGCAGAGAAATCATTGTTTTTCCTCTTTTCTACAGTTACGCTCAATTGCAAACCACTTTTAGAGAAAAGCTAATGCTAAAAACGATGAAATCTCATTATCAATACTTAGTCATCGGAGGTGGTTCTGGAGGTGTTGCCTCAGCTAGAAGAGCTGCCAAATATGGAGCATCCACATTATTAATCGAAGCCAAAGCTATGGGTGGTACTTGTGTTAACGTTGGCTGTGTTCCTAAAAAAGTCATGTGGTATGCTTCCGATATGAAAAGTCATTTGAAAATGGCTTTTGATTATGGTTTTGAAAATGTTGAACCTTCATTAGCAGATTATTTTAATTGGAATAAATTCAAGTTGAAGAGAGATGCTTATATTACTAGATTAAATGGTATTTACGAAAGAAACTTAACTAAAGAAGGTGTTGATTATGTGTTTGGTTTTGCTAGATTTAACAGCAAGGGTGAAGTTGAAGTCACTCATAAAGATGATCCCTCCAAAAAGTCTGTTTTCACAGCCGATAAAATCTTGATTGCTACTGGTGGTACTCCAGTTATTCCATCAAACATTCCAGGTTATGAATTAGGTATCGACTCTGATAAATTCTTTGAATTAGAAACTCAACCTAAGAAAGTTGCCGTTGTTGGCGCTGGTTACATCGGAGTTGAATTAGCTGGTGTTTTCCATGGATTAGGTAGTGAAACTCATTTAATTATTAGAGGTGATACTGTTTTAAGAAAGTTTGATAGTATTATTCAAGATACAATCACAGATTATTATGTCAAAGAAGGTATCAATGTCCATAAACAAAATAATGTTAAGTCCATTGAACTCATTCCAGGTTCAACTTTGAAGAAAGTTACATTAACAGATGGTAGTATTCTGGAAGTTGATGAATTAATCTGGACAATTGGTAGAAAAACCTTGATTGGTATTGGTACTGATAACATTGGTTTAAAATTAAATAGCCATGAACAAGTTATAGTTGATGAATGGCAACAATCTAATGTTAAGAATGTTTATTCATTGGGTGATGTTGTTGGAAATGTTGAATTAACCCCAGTTGCCATTGCCACTGGACGTAAATTATCAAATAGATTATTCGGTCCAGCTGAATTCTCAGCACAAAAACAGGATTTTACTAATGTTCCATCAGTTGTTTTCTCTCATCCTGAAGCTGGTTCAATTGGTTTAAGCGAACAAGAAGCAATCAAAGAATATGGTGAAGCTGATATTAAAGTTTACAAATCTAAATTCACCTCAATGTATTACGCAATGAGTGAACATAAATCTCCAACTGCTTATAAATTAGTTTGTTTGAAATCTCAAAATGAAAAAGTCTTAGGGTTGCATATTGTTGGTGACGCTAGTTCTGAAATCTTACAAGGTTTTGGTGTTGCTATTAAGATGGGTGCAACTAAGGCTGATTTTGATAGTTGTGTTGCTATTCATCCTACATCTGCCGAAGAGATTGTTACTATGGTTTGATTTTATTTGACCTAACTTTCGTTTCTCGTCTTTCTTTTAATACATAATATTGTTTTCATGTTATGGTAGAGCTTTTATATTTATATATATTAATTTACGCTTTTTTTTTCTCTCTTCAATAATATATACTAAAGGTTAATTTTTTAAATAATTGAATATTTTTGTGAGTAAAGAATAATTATTTGCATTTAGGGGTATAGTCTATATCAAAATTAGTAAAATATTAGTAGTTAATATTCAAGAAGAAAAAACTAAAAAGATCAACTCTTTAAGATAAATGCATAACAAATGGGAGTAAATACAAGAACTAAGGAATCAAAAAGAAAACTTGAAGCTATAACATAAAACGTAACGCTATATAAAATCATGAAAAACTGCATGAAAATACAAGTAGCTTTGGCTACTTGAGTATGATTAAGAAAGTAAAAATTAAGTGAAGATGAAAAGTAAAAAGATCAACTCTTTAAGTTAAAAAAACAAACAAACAGCAGGCAGCAAGAGCTACTTGAGTACAAGAAATTGTAAAAAAATATTAAATCAAAGTAAGAAGAAATAAAGCTAATTAATCCTTCTCCTTCATAACCTGCTTAACGGGCTCCTTAGTCCCGATATACAACTTATGCTCTTGGATATATCTAATAACAGAATTAGGCAACAAATACTGCACACTCATGCCTCTCCGAATAAACAACCTAACTTTCGTGGAACTAATATCATTATAAATCAGTTGTTTAATAACCAAAATATTCTTCCGATGCTCATACATAATATCATGACTCAACAAAAACGATCTAACATCAGACCCAGTTCTTTCAACTATCAAACAGCCATAATTACCCAAAATGTGATTCAAATCATCTTCCGCCCACACATTCGGCTCTCCCATCGATTCGATCAAATCACCACCTGCTAACAACATTATCTTCACACCTATTTTTTCATCTGAATCTTTCGATTTATAAACACCATTCCTCTTAATGTTGATTTCTTCGTTGAAATGATCTAAAACTAAAGCAGTTCTAGTGTACTTAGGTTGTAACGACTCCCATGCATCAACCATTAACCAAGAAGATGTACGCTCACATGCCAATTCACACATTCTCACACGATGATAAGAACTAGCCAAACCCTGCTTTTTGTAATTATCCGAAACAGGAGAGTAAAAGCCACCAATAACTTCGAATTTCGTAGACTCTTTGATGACATCCAAAGCCATTTCAAACATTCTTAAATGCAAGTATGTAATTGGAGAAAAAGATCCACAAGCCACAATAACTAACGGGAATTTTGAAGAATCTGATAAATGAGTTTTCAAACGATGGGAAGGGAAAGTGTAATTGGACAGTGACTTTGATTGTCTTTGAATACCATGAGGCACTTCTTCCAAATCCGCTATTTGATAAGAATGGATTCTAGGCAAATCATGGGTTGGGCCTTTAGCAGAGAAAGATTCAGATCTAGCAGTAGTACTAAGTAATGGTGAATCAGGAAAAGAGGAATCTTCAAACACCTCCACTGCTTCATCACCCCCACTGCTGCTACTGTCAGTAAAAGGTTGCAACTCCGTGGGTTTCTTTGGGATCTTGTGCTTCATTGCAGAAGTTGGTGATTTAACCCTAGGAGGAGTGTCCAGAGAAAAGGCCGGCTTTCTGTGCTTCTTTTTGAGCGATTCGTGAGTTATGGGCTGGTCGATCGGCTCAAGATAGTCGGCAAGCACATAGGGCTGGATGGGCTGCTTATTTGGAATCAAGCTTGGAGGCATTGGTGGCGGCACGTTCGGATTTGCCGACGGAGGCTGGAAGTTTGGGTCTTGCGTTGGGTCCATCGACGGAGGCGTATGAATGGTGTGTGATGTGTGTGTGTGGCGTGTGAATACTAACAAATAAAAGTAGGGGGTGGAAGAACGGAAAGTGTGTTGTTTAAATACAAAACTCGGAGTAAAGCTAATATAAGGTCCGTGATCCAGCGGAGGATGATTCATTTCACAGCCCGAGAAAAGATTCAGCACAGCCCTGGCACCGGATCGAAATCTCCGTTTATCCTGCTTAGTTAAGGAGAATACACGCTATATAAAATATCGGAGTACGGATCACGTGACTCTGGCCCAGTGTCCGACCCATTCGAACCCCTCTCGGCGGGTGCATCGGTTTACAACTTCGTCGATCGGCACGTCTGCGGCGAAGCCTCCGTTGTGGGGGGTGAGCAGCCCTTTTTCAATCAGTTTTTCCCAACACACCAAAAGTGTGTCTCTGTTGGTGTTCACACTAGATGTTTTCACTTTACCGACACTGAATAATGAGTGCTTGAAATTGGAAGAAGCCTGCTTGGCCTGCTTGCAGTACTCTTCAAAGGCCATATCGAACTGGATCTCGTTGGTTGTGATTTTTGTGATGTTGATCAAGAGTTTGAGTTCCAGTTGACTTAGTGAGTCTAGCATTAGCAATGACTTGTTGTTGTAGTTGGGTTTGGTAAGGTGGCCGTTGATATAGCTTTTCAAGCTACTTTTCAATGTTCTGATGTCTTTAATAGTGAAATAGTTCTCAACAGCCAATTTTCGAACTGTTGTATCATTTCTTATCGACTCATTGAATTCATCTTCTCCATCGACTTTCAATATTTCATAAACCAAGTCTAAATATTCATCGACTGTCTTAACTTTATTCAACTGAATTATACGTTGGCTAAACCTAGACTTGACTCTTTTCTCCAGTTGTTCACGAACAGTAGTCTTACAACTCACACCAAGAATAACAACGCTTGCATGATCTTTAGTTTCTTCGCCTCTGGACTGAGCAACATCAAATAAATTGTATAATAACGTTTGTTTCGAACCATTTGTAAAAATATCAAATTCATCGATTATGAAAATCATTGAGTAGGATTTCAATTTAATTAGTATTGGGTCATCTGTTTCACTAATTGGATCTATTATCATCATGATTTTCTTCATTATTTCTGAACTATTACCATTCTCAAATATCGGCGTGTTGGAGATTCCTGACGAATATAAAAACCAATCCAATTGTAATCCAATTTCTTTAATTGCTGTTTGATCATCAGTTTGATATTTACCGTTTAACTTGATTATGATGAATTTGGGCTTCTGAATAACTGTTCTAGGTTTATTAGCATCTGTATGTTGATATTCAATTGATTCGTCGTCCTCAGAACTATCACTGGATTCAACACCACCACCAAATTCATCTCCAACATCTTTCAAAACGCTTTCAATCAAACACGTCTTACCAACCCCTCTAGGTCCAATGACTAAACTTGACTTGGACTCTTTATACTTGACACAATTGGATATCAATTTATGAATCTCTTTATATTGCTTATGCAATCCAATGAGTTTGGGTGGGGTGGTTCTGCATGTTAATTGTTTCAATACCGTTTGTTTTAACTTGGGATTAAGTTGTATTACTTGTGTTGATGTGGTTGCGGGTTTGTGTTTCTTTGTAGATGTAGTGGTTCTTGAATTATTGGATTGTTTTCTCTTTCGTGTTGATCTATTAATTGGCATCTTTTTTGGTTTGTTGCCAATGGAAATGATATAGGTGGGTGTAAAGAGAATTGTCATCATTCATGCATGCCACACGAAAAAGCTTTGAAAATTCGTAGTGTCTTTCATGATCGATAATATCGACGCGCTTAGAATCCCGTATCATCTCATGTGATTAGTATCACGTGAACCTGAAAGTAAAATGCGCGCGCGGTATGGATAACGGAGGTTCCACTCGGAGGCTAAGTGACTTATACTTGTTGCTTAGTTTTATACGCTTTTCAATTGAGCTTATGTTAGTTGATTGTATACTGTACTGACTAACCACAAATCCTATATATGACGTTATTCTTTAATTGAGTTTTGATGACATAATACACCATAAGAGTCTCTCGTGGTTCTTCCTTATCGGTTAGTTACGCTACGTAATGCTGAGTTTCCTGTTTTCGTGAGCTGACCTTGCCGGTTATAAATTGGGTGATTTTATTTACTAGATAGAATAGACAAAAATCTAATTTAATACCATACATATCTTATCTGAGACGGAGATACATCACGATCTTGATTTTTGTGGTGATATCTTCGGCTTCTGTATTACATGATTCCTTCCTCTGATTGCTTGATATGATCTGAAGTGAATAACTTACAGATGTGAAAAGAAAGACGCCCATAAATAAATGTATCCCGGACCTCTGGTCTACATTTCTTCTTGCAGGTGCGTGTTTGTGGACTCTTGAGTCTTGTGAGCTGTGGACAACATCGCCCAAGACGTACGGCTAATAAAGAAAAATAAAAAAAAAATAAAAAAAATAAAAATACACTTAGTAAACAATTAATCATGTAGGGTATAAATTACACAAAAATAAAGTTAAAAAACGCACTGGTGAGAGAATTGAAAAAACGCTTAAAAAGCTTAAAATACAGAATATACAGAATATTTGAAAATACAACAACTTCAACGGCACAAAAATAAAATTCCTAATCAATAACCATAATATCATCATCATAGCCACTATCAGAACTCTCTAAATCTCTTCTTCTTTGAGCTTCCAATTTTTCGCGTTCTTTAGCATCGGCATCTCTTTTCTGTTTCCAATATTCAGCGCTTAACTTACCCTTTAATGCCATTCTTTCTTCTTCAGCATCACTTAAAATTAACATCTCATCTCTAGCTGCTGCTTCATCATATCCAACTGCATCTGAGTCGCTTTCGCACTCTCCTTCTTCTCTATAGCTTGCTAGTTTTTGTGCGGCTCTTCTTGGTTTACGTTGCCCGGTATACAATGATTCGATTATTGCATCTCTTTTTTCAAAGTCTAATTCTTGTAACGCTTTCTGAGTTAACAGAGTTGATTCCATTGTTGATGCAGTTCGTTTACCTAGAGATAAAACTCCAGTATCGTTCTCAATTTCAGAATCCTTTTCAGCATCAGATTCACCATACGATTCTGACGATGACGACTCTGATGACGTTGATAAACCATCATCATCAGAACTAGAAACGTCAAAATTTCTTTTGGCAGGAACAATAGGAGCAACAGGAGCAACCGAATTTCTTCTAGCAGAAACTGGAGATATTCTAGTGGACTTCGTAAGAGGTATTGCTCGTTTCACAAGCAAACCATCAGAATCTGATGACTCGCTAAGAATTTCGGGAACAACAGCACGTCCTCCAGCGGAGTTTGAATTTATTTTGGACTTTGGAGATATCGGGAGTTTTCTTTTACTTTTAGGCAACGGTCCTGCGTCATCTTCCGAATCAGATTTATAATAATTTTCATGAACAGCGGCAGTATGGTCTTTTTTTGCAAACCTAGAGGTAGAATCTCTTGGTGACTTAAAGTCATATTTTTCTGAATTTTTGATTTTACTCTCAACTGGTGGAGTTGTGATTGTACTAGCGTTACTTAGCGAACGAGAAGATGATCTTGGTGATGAAGATGAGGATCGAGTATTTGGCGCATCTGATAACTTACTATCTGGAAAAGAACTGTTTTTGTTTATTTGTTTTTGAACACCTAATTGACTGGATTTCCTCAAAGGCTTCATGCCTGAAATTGCGTTGGAATAATCTTTTAGTAAATCATCACGTTTCTTCTCTCTATATTTTTTATCCCATTCACGTTTTTGATTTCTTCTCGTTTCAGACCTCTTAGCGTCAAACGCATCGATAATATCCTGATTAACGATATATGCAGTTGAGTTGTATGCACATTTTCTTTTGACTTTCTTATCATGGCAAATATCACATTCACTTACTCTATTACAAACAAATGCTCTTGAAGTTCTCTTACAGTTGATACAGGGTTCCGAGTACATTGGCTTTGGTCTCGTTGTAGGGATTTTCTTCACTGGAAATTGAGGTTGATGACGACTGACAGAAGACGATTTCGAAATAGATCTTGAAATTGGACTAACAGAACGTCTTTCAGACTTGTTCGCTTCAGTAGATGTTTTATCACGAATGGATGAAGAAGATACCAAACTATTTTTTCTGGTTCCAATGGGAGAAGGTAATGATGAACTACCATTCTTAGTAAAGTGTATGTGTGCAATTTTAGCTGTATCATTGGCATCAAGCTTAGGTTCATTCCCATTGTCTTTTGAAGATTCTTTTGAATTAATTGAAACCGGATCAGATAATGAATCCAGTTTCTTTGCACGAGTAGATGAGCCTGTACTAGTAACAAATTTCTTAACCAGATGCCTAGTTGTTGTCTTGGGCTCAGCAGGAGTGGAAGTGTCTTGACCATTAACCAGTTTATTCACAAGCGACTTGGAAATTTTAGGTTCAATCTTCTTCTTCGGAGAGAATTCAACCGTAACTGGAGACTCTGATGAGTGATCTTCAGTGGCTCTCACTGTATTAACCGGAGATTCTGACGGAGTTTCCT
Organism: Ambrosiozyma platypodis; assembly: GCA_030557395.1. Lineage (NCBI taxonomy): Eukaryota > Fungi > Ascomycota > Pichiomycetes > Pichiales > Pichiaceae > Ambrosiozyma > Ambrosiozyma platypodis. Next base: position 205,973 of record JAKTPC010000018.1, read on the forward strand.
TAAAAGCTTTCATAGTATTAACATAGGGCGAAAAATCAATATAATCTTTATACTCTTTTCTAGTGGCAGCGAAATGAGCTTTGGAAGTCAAAGTGATTCTCTTCTTCTGAAATTCGGTAGTCGGGGCAAGAAACAAATTTATCGTAGTATGACACCCTGGAGGATAATTGATCTTCATCTTACTAACAGTAACAGAACTACTGTCAGTAGCTTTTGCAGCTTCAGTAGTTTCAATTGATAAATCGATTGGCTCATCAACCTCTTTTTCGTCCTGGTCATCCTCAGACATAGACTCTGATTCAATTTCCGCATCAACATCAGCAACATCAATAGCATCTTCAAATTCAGACTCACTAGCTATCGCATTCTCCTGCAAGGGGGTTGTTTTCCTAGGTATAGATTTCTGTTTTGGTTGAGTTTCTAGCTTTTCAAACTTCTTTTTAAAACCAACAGCCTCAGTATCTTTCAAAATTTCAATAGTTGGTTCACCGTCGCTGTCACTATCTAAAACCAAAATATCAACTTCAGTTTGAGCTTTCTTGCCTCTGGTAATAGGGGCTTCACTTCTATTATTTCGCCCTATAGTTGGTGATCTCTTCTGACGACAAGACAGATTCGTAGTAGCAGAAGAGACACTCCGGCCCACACCGGAGCGTCTACTTCCACCTCTACAAGTTTCAGAAGGAGACACAGGTATTTCATTAGTACTTTCGAGTTTAATAGGACTTTCACGAACTACAATAGTAGATGTGCATAAACCGGTAGCAGCAGAAGATTTACTCACGCTATTAATTGGGGAAATTGGGGTACTTATTTCATCGTTTTTACTATTTTCAAACAAGGAGGAAGATTTTTTTATCGAATCTATGTCAAGTTCTACTTGTTCAGTCGAAAATTTATTTGTACCGGAGCTAGGAGGAGGTGTTTGTCTCCTAAATAAATTCAAAGGTGGCGCTGCCAGTTGGGAGATTTCAGCCTTCTCTCTCACTAAACAGTCTTCTTCTTCATCTTCACCTTCAGTGTCACTAACATCATTCCTTCTCAACCTCTTTGCAGAAGCAACACGTAAGTGATTCTTTTTATGAGAACTGGAAGTATAATTAGCAGTTGGAGAACCATGTGCTAACTTAGCAGGAGAGTTCGGGAAATTGTTTTCTTTATTGGCTGAAAGCGAGGAACTTGTGTGATTTTGTGATTGCTGTTTTGTCGTTTCCAGTCGGGAATGATCTCTTCTTATATTCATCTGCATTTGACCAGTGTTGGATTGTCGCTCACCGTTATTCATCAGATCAAACAAAGATAATGACTATAATGGTTGTGAATTATGTTGAAAATCAAGTTTGGTTAGGTATGTTTGTCACGAGTTTAAAAAGACGTCTAAACAAGTTATTCAATCTAAGCTGGTTGAGAAGTGAAAGTGGACGCGTACTCATTACGAATAAAAAAAACAGGGAGACAAAAAAGTTGACTAAAAAGATGCGGATCGTTCCCTTTTTATACACGAGAAATTTTTGGGTGAAGCGCGCATACTCTTGATTCGCTACTGTTTCAGAAGTTCCTCTTGTCCGATAAAGGTCTTTTAAGTTTTTCTTACTTTCACAAGGAAGCTCCATGAAGTAAAACAGGTGTGCACTCCATCTTCATCTTATCCGCCCTAATACCCTTAATGAATAATTGGTTCAAGCTTAATGTTTTGCTTAATGGTTTGTGCGGCTGAATCAGAATAGGAACACGCGTGACCAAGTATGAAATACGGGCTGCTTAACCCCATTAGACATCTCTACACCATATATAATTTTTCAATTCTTAATTTTAATTCTGATTTTTCTTCATTTTTTTTGCAAGCTATTTGAAGCTATGCTTTCGCATTTTCGTATCGGTACTTACTTCATATTACAGTGGCATAATCGATAGAATTTGCATCCAATAGTGATATTCCCCTCTTGTATAGAGAATCGAAAACCTATTAAGGTTCAGACCAAGGACGGCCTACTTCAAAGTGACCCTTGAATTTAGTCTTGGAAAAGTATCATAGTAACTTTGACTACATAAAACATTGGAATGTCGGAGTAGATATTTAGTTAAATGGCATATAAATATTAAGACGATAAATTAGTTGATTGTCCCTTTAGCATATATATATTGTGTGCAAAAGGGTGCTGCTATCCGTCCTCTGAGACTTTAGCAGAGGCTCTTCTTCGATGATTGTAATTGGTATACCAAACTGATTCCCAATGTAATCCTTATCCTAGCATATCAATAGATGCTGGGACGAATGATTAAAGATTGCTGCATCTTTCCAGTTTAGTTTTCACTTTTTTTTCAGTAAAAACTCAGAAAAGCGTTGTAACTAGGAACATTCCATTGACACAGTACTGTTTTGGCAGAATTATTGTTGAAGTGGTCGATCGGCGTTCCAAAAAAAGAATCGACGGGCGTTAGTCAGCTTACATGAGATTTCAGATTTAACGAGATGACTTGGTTCTACGTTGCCTATTTCTTTCTAAACATTTTCCAAATACAATTATAGATTAATATAATACTGAAGATGTCATCAAAATTACCAGATTCTGTGCTAAACTTATTACATAATTCCAATTTCTTACATCTTGGTACAGCATCAAAATCATTAAAGCCTAACGTTAGTTTAATGAATTATACACCACTCAAAATTGATGATAGCAGCAATCCCCTAATCTTAATTGCCACATCAAAGAATTCGACCAAATATGAAAATCTATCTTCTAATAATCAATGTTCTGTGCTTGTGCATGACTGGATCGCATCTACAAAATCAATTAATCAAGAAGATAACTTTTTAAACTTATTACAGAGTTTAAATCAGAGTGAAATCAGTGATTTAAGTTGTACTTTATCAGGACATGTCTCTAAATTTATTGATACTAAAGATAAAGAATTCGATGAATATAAATCTCTGCATTTGAAAAGAAATCCAAATGCAGGTTGCTTTCTATGTGATGATGTTGTCTTTATGTTAATTGAAGTTGACGATTCAAAAGTTGTGGATTCTCAAAATCATGTTAGAACGAACTGATTAATAAAGTCTTGCAGATAGGTGCTCGAAGTCTAATGTTAAGTAAGATCTTTTTTTTATATTAATAAATCTAATTTGTTACAAAAAAAAACTAAATGGCGAAAAGAAAAAAAAATAGTCATATACGTTACACAAAAAATAAAGTAGAAGGAAAATAAAGTAGTAAAATTGTAAAGAGAGGGGAAAAAAAGCGAGTGGGCTTGATTCAATTACCTTCGGAACCAAAGTCATTTGTGAATTCAACAAACTTGTCCAAATCAGCTTGATTAACTGTAGGTTTATTAGTTTTAACTGCTTTGATAAAATCTTTAATTGTTAATGGAGGTTCCTGTAATTCTTCACCATCCAACTCTAACCAGTTCATTTCAACTGAATCTGGGTCACCTGGCGAGCATGGTGTATATTGCTCGATTTCATCGCCGGTTTCACTGATACCCATCACCGGTTTAAAATGTGTAGCACTTTGTATTTTTCTAATTGGTTGCATTAAAGCATCTCTAACAACAACTGCAACATCATGACCTGAATAACCAGGTGTTAAGTCTGCCAATACATTATAATCTTCATTGGTCAATTCACATGGAGTATCGCCAATATTTAATTTAAACATATCAACTCGTGCTTCTTTGTCAGGCAAAGCAATATAAATTCTTCTTTCAAATCTTCTTCTAATAGCGGCATCCAATTGCCAAGGAATATTAGTAGCACCCAAAACTAACACCCCATCGGAATCATGGCCAACACCATTCATCTGCACTAATAATTCAGTTTTGATTCTTCTTGATGCTTCCGATTCGCCTTCACCTCTAGGACCACATAATGCATCAACTTCATCGATGAAAATGATCGAAGGTTTATTTTCTCTTGCCATTGCAAATAATTGTTTAACTAATCTTTCTGATTCACCCATCCACTTGGAAACTAAATCTGAAGATGAAACTGAAAAAAATGTAGAGTTAGCCTCAGTAGCAACAGCCTTAGCTAAATAAGACTTACCAGTACCCGGTGGGCCATACAATAAAATACCATTAACTGGCTTTCTTTTACCTTTGAATAGTTGTGGAAATTTCACTGGTAAAATAACAGCTTCTTTTAAGGCATCTTTAGCTCCTTCTAAACCTGCTATATCGGACCATTTAACATCCGGCTTCTCAGTTAAAATAGAATTAGCTAAAGCACCTCTTAATTTCTTATTATCGTTATCTTCCTCATCGTTGCCTTCGCCATTTGGGTTTGATTTTTTCGCTTTAGTTGAACCACTTGATGAGCTTGGTTCACCAGTTTGATCGGATTGTTGTTTCTTGTCTAGATGCTCTTTTAATTGTTCTGCTCTTTGTAAGTACTCTGTAAATTTGGACCTTATTGCTTCTTTAGAATTAGGATTTTTCTCGTATTTTAGAGCTAGCATTAAATAGTCAAGTCCATTATAATACAATTTGTAAGCTTCGTCATACTTGGTCCCAGAGTCCGCTTCTATGGCTTTCTTCACTAGATCAATACCTTTATCTAAAAATTCACTTGAAGTGGACATTGTGACGACGGCCAACTGAGTTGTGGGTTTGGATTGGAAAAAGATGAATTAACTGGTCCGCTGTGATCTGATATGCTGCTGTTTGATACATTTGATAACTAACTGACTGCGAAGTTCGCTCTCGGTGGGCTCTCATTTACGATCCGAATTTGCTTCCCGAATAGGAAAGTGACTGGTCAACAAGTACAACTACGACTACGCCCAATTTCTGCTCTAACTAAAACACAATTGAAAATAATTAAATTACAAATGACCAGCTTTTAAGAATCAATTAACAGAAAGTATTACCGCCTAGGCAGACCAAATTCCAAGTGTTTTTCTTTTTCTTTTTTTTGGGGGGGTGGTTCAATCAATGAATAGCAAAATAAATTATTTGGCAAATCTTTATAAAGTTTGGGAATACTTACATCGTCACACTTAACGCACACCTCATCAAGAATAATACTGGGAAAATAAATGCCTGCGCAAGTTTTGTTAATGTTAAATGTAATTCCGTTTGAAATATTGTTGAAATGAATATAAGATCCAAGCTCTTTATATGGATTTTTAACTGTGGTCTCTTTGCTTATATTCAAAAAGGTCATTACTTTAGAACAAGGGTAATCAAGAATAATTTTTAGACGTGTTATATGATCGGGTATTGTTAATTGTAACACTTTCAGATTTGGTGTTGAAAGGTACGTTGCTTGGCGTGGAAGGTACTTTAGTTTAAGAGTAGTCAAGGATCCTGGAAGAGTTTCCAATAATTTAGCGGCAGCTTCATCTATCATTCCAGTCCCAAAGGTTTTAAAACAATCAACTACTTCAAATATTCGAAGATTTGAACAGTAAGTGAAAGATGGCAGTAGCCCCATCGGAAATAGCAAGCATTTGAAAACACTTAAGTAAAGAGGTAATTCGAAGGTTTTCATTGATTGCTGTAAATTACCGCCACCCACTAAACTTAATTTTTCTAACTTATGAGGAATTGTTTCAAAAGAATACTTTGTAATACGAGCAGAAATTTCCAAAAACCTCAAATGCACCATCTTTTCGAAACTAAATCTCAATTTGTTTTCTGATTTGGAAAGGCAGATTAAAGTTTTAACTGATTTACCTAACTCTAGCTGGAAACCAATTTCAGGAAAATTTGTTAACTTCACTTTCCCCAATTTTTCAAATTTCCTAATTGATTCGAAACTATCAGAGACATTCATTGACCTAATTTTTATACTGTTTAATAAATTGATAGAGCTTTCGCTTGGAGGCATGATTGTTTTATTAATGATGACTGTAATGTTTGGATTAGCAATCACACTTTTGAAATTAGAGTCTTCGTAATATGATGGGTCATTGACATCCAGAATCTCAACATCTACAAAATATAACTCTGCTAGTGTATGTATTCTATCAATGTCCTTTCTAGAACTATTGGTATCAATAATAACAGAAATTCTGTTAATTTTGGGGAATCTTTTATAAAGATAGGACATAGATGGAACAATATCCACTACTCGTGAATTGAAACGTTTAACCTTCTTTCGAATTCTAAGCTTTGTTATTTGATCAGTTTTTTCACTATCGCCCGAATACCTGAAGGTTACAACATCTGAGTAGTCCACAAATTTCATATAATCTTGAACATTAATATCACTAAATTGAAATTCTGTAACCGGTAAAGTCCTTAAACATTCGAGATCTTTCAAAGTACCCTCTAAGTTGATCGAACCTGTGTAAGCACTTTTAAATGTTTCACCAGAAGCTGAGACACAAATTTTGATATCCAAAGGTTGTGGTAAATAATGGAAGAAATCAAGATACAACTTCAAGTCAAAACTTTTGATATCAATTGTCATTATGACTCTTGCTAACAAATGTCCCTTTATGTTTACTGGCAACTGCGACAATGATTGACATAGAATTTCAAGATTTGGAGAAAGAGGACAACACCATTGTGAGAGAGAAGAGGTATCAGAACTTGTCATATCTTGGAAGAAATGATATCTATAATTCTAGCTATAGTGAAGAATCTTTCTAAAATATTAGATCATATTAAGTAAGTGTTATAGTTAGGTTAAAGGCAGAAATAATCTCTTATATGTATTGTAGGTAGTCTTTATTTACATGAAGAACCGAACAGCTGTCTTGGACTCTTGCTTTCGAAACAAAGCCGCACGGAGTTCTGTCCTGTTACAATTGAGGACTTAGTACAAGTGGTCACTTCTGGAGCTTAATTATGGCAAATAGTCTCATCAAATTATTAGTTTGTTTGACTTTGTATAAATGGAAAGCTGCTCATTGATTTAACTTTGCTATTACTATTATATATTCAAAGTACCTAAAATTGCTCAGAATATAAAATGTAATCATGAAACAGTATAAAATGGCGCTTTTTGAAAATACACTGAAACTAGGCGTAGTTTCAATTAGATACAGACAGGCAATCATATTCAGGGAAAATTCAGAACTCTCGAATTCGTTTGCAGAGAAAGTGAGGGTCTTGATCTTACGTATAAATGTTTTATATATAGGCCTAATCTGATAGCGAGCGATTGGAAATTTGATTTTTGTTAATCTATCTATTCCTTGTAATTTGCATTGTACTCTGAACGGTGAATACACATCATCGTAACGACATTAACTGTGAAAGAGAAAACAATTCCAAATTACCTGTGTACTCTACTACTGTAATAAATCACTGTTCTACTTGAACTATTACGTGTATACTCTTAAGGAGTAGGCACGATCTTTTGAAGTTACTAGATCTTTAAACTATGGGAAGGTTTGCTAGACTTGCTATCGGCAATTGATGCTAACCAAGTGAAGGAACAATATTGAGTCACGAGTCATCTGTCAATCGGAAGGACCTCCCAGATAAGTAAGTAAGCGGACAAATATCTACTTAGCATCATTTTGTTCAATTAAATTTGAATCTCCTTTGCTGGTTGAACAATCTTGTTCATTTCACTGTCTTTCTTTGTTGTAAGTAATTTTAATTCACACGCACATGTTTGCTCAGTGAAACTTAATGTTTGAACTCATTTATGTTACTTGGAGATATATATTATACTTGTTACTTAATTGTGTGACAATATTAGACCTGAGCGACGTATAATTGTATCTTCTATCCTTTTAAAATTATACCATACAATAGAAGAATTTCGAATGATATCTGGTACTCTTCCATTCAGGCCGTACAAACAGCTTAGAGAAAAAACGCTGAATTGTTCGATCTAATATAGATGAAGAAGTTTACCATCATTGCATGTATCCAAAAAGCAATTCTATTCATCCAAGTATTTTATTATAGAACTTGCATACTTTATAGCTCCTCGAAATTACTGGACTATGCCATGCCACAAAAGTTTAACATACCTAAGAATCATCAGGCCCAAAACACACACACAAAATGAGCCTGTATGATACAAATAGTGGTATTGTTGAAATAATTACTTACATTAGAGGGGGACTCTAGCGAAAGGAATGATCGCCCATCGCATCTCCTGCCACCCTAGGAAAAGAACACTGACGCTGAGGCTCCCTTTTGAAATCCAAGTATTGGAATAATAGTAAACGTATAATTTTGGGGCCGGGACTGTCAGCTTGCTTAAAGCATATCCAATATTTACTCCCAGATCTATCTTTGTTCTGACGCTGGGGGTTATGTCATGATGCATCAGATCATTCAATATCAGCAGAAGTCAACTAACAGGCACTATAACTCCTCTAAAAAATCTTTTAATTCCAGATATAAGCACAGACTATCAATATATAAATCTAGGAAATCCATGCTCCGGAGAGACAATACGAGAACACTGGACGGTGACAGGAACTAAGGCAGGAACTAAAACCAACCACTAGAGATAAGGGGTGCAACCGGGAGCCCCCCCATGGGGTGCGACCAAGGCTGGCGGCTAGCTGTTCAGGGCTTTTGGTTGGATTGGAGGTTGTTGTGTTTGGCCACCCTTCTTGTTCTTGAACATGGGACTGCCAGAAAGCAGGAAATACACAGATGAATAGTGCATTCAAGAAGGTGGTTTCTGTGAAGAATATGAGAAGTGTGTAGCGATTAAGTATTGTTGTACAGATAGTCCAAAAGCGTGCCTATATATAAATGCCTGCTGATTTTTCCCCGGTAACGCTTCTGTGGTTCGATATTGCAACGGCCAATCCAAAAAGAAAACAGTGCTTTTCTTAGAACATTTGCACACCTGGCCACAGCAAATGTTCCCACATTTAACGTACCAGTAAAGAGTCAGAATGCTTATATATATATGAGTATTTATGTTTATTTAATAAAAGTTAAAGACTTTCTAGAAATGCTCTGGTTGGGTTTTTGATAGTAAATAACTTATTTTCTTTAATCTTTCAAGAGTTCGATTTGAATAAAATTAATATGTGTATAACAGTTAGACCAACCGAAGTTCCAGATTCATCATCCTTGCTGCTGTCTCGTACACAATCAAGTTATCAAAGTATCAATTTACCCTCTTTATCCAATGATCCATTTGCAGAAGAAAATTGTTCAGATGTTTGCGTTAAAGTCTTCAACAGAGAGTATCACTTACATAAACAGTATCTTTCCAAAAGTCCTTTCTTTGATGCTTTGTTTAGATGGCCAAGTAATAATGATGTTGAGGAACAAACTGAAACTTACCCAATCGAACTAGATGATCCGTTCATTACCCAGAAAAGTTTCGAATTAACAATCGAGAGACTATATGGTTTGGCTAACAGAGGTGAGGAAAAACGTTGCTTAGCTGGAATGCTAGCTGCTAGTCAATATTTTTCAATTAATGATATCACAAACAATGTGCTAGATTATATTAAAGATAATCTTTCAATTCATGATATTCCAAAATTATTTGAGATTTCGATTGACAGGGATGGTTCAGTTTATGAAAAGGTCTTATCAGTTTGTAAGTTTTACTTGTTAACAAAAGGGTATGAACATCAAGCTGCCTGTTGGGATGGAGTTCCAGTTTCTTTGATTTCAGAAGTTATTTCAAGTGATATTTTCTTTGTTCCTAATGAGTATTACCGTGCTCTTTTTGTAATGAAGTTGATTGAAAGAAGACAACAAGAATACGATTTAGATTGTGCCGATATCTTGAGGGAAACTTTAAACACATCAGTTCATTATTCAACTATATCATTTGAAGGTTTGAAAGAATTAAGACAATATAGAGACTTCTTTGGTAAACCATATATTGATCCTGAATTATTAGATAACTTAGTCTGGAATGATTTGGGAGCGATTGAGAAGCAAATACGTGCCAAAGGTTTTATAGGAAATATTGAATTAATAGTTCAAAATCAAACTAACATGTTTGATGTCCCTGCTCAAAATAGTTTGATTAAATGCTCAATTTTAGAATACTCAACTTATCCAACTTATGACAGAATCAGTTATCTTCCACCACTTAGGGCAACAGTTAGCTTCAGGGATATGAAGCATATAGACCCATCTACATATAGAAAGGTTTTCCAATATGCTGGGTCATATTGGACAATTCAATTGGAGAACAAATGGAATACTGATAGACTCCATATAATAAGAAATCAATCTGATTGCCATGGACAAGTGCCTACTAACACTACCTTTACTGATCCGAATGCGTCTAGAGCACAAAGACCAAATACCAACACTAGCTCGCAAATCTTTCAACTTGATGGATATAATGACGCTCATAGTACGTTGCAATTAAGCGATAGACAAGGACCAATTTCAATGTACTTCAAGTTCTACGTGGTTTCAAACTCGAATAATTGCTGCTTTCTGGAGAAGCATTTAGCCCCATTTGATTATGATTCATGTTATAGTGATTGCAATACCAGTTATAGATTCAATCATGGAAAAACACATAGCTGTGGTTACTCTTTTGACTTATCTCAATTACTAACTGAAAATGGCAATAGCAATGACCTGAGTATGGTTATGGTAATGGGAGTTGCTTGAACTTCAATATTTTCTTTGATTTCTTTCTCTTTTCGTTTATTTATTTATTATTTATTGGTTTTTGTTTTAAAATAGTGCGACCACCGACCTGAAGCTTGTGGAAGTTTGTAGCTGTATTTAAGTATCAACAACTAACCCTTTGATATACAGGCCAATTTTTTGGAACGATACCAAGTTTCAATATATCTTTATAATCAAGTATGAAATCCAAGTAACTTTGATCTCCGCCTAACCCCGTTACCAATTTTACCTTTTAATATTTGAAACATTTGAGTCTTTAAATCTCAAATTTATAGTATGGAAGGTATATATATATATATATACTTAGAATAGAAACATTTGTCTGATAACAGTCACGTGACTGATAACACTTTCGGCGCGACCTCCTGATTTCTAGAAGAATCTTGGGTTGAAAGATAAAAGGACCATTTAAGAAGGAACTGGCCCACTTTTTTTCTCTACTATTCAAACACCTCAAACGACCATTATACAATATTTGAAAAATAATATGAAGAGGCTACATGATGATACCTCTGTATCGCAGCTATTCAAAAGACGTCATTTGGCGCCATTGCATAGGAAATCACAATTCATAACTGACAACAATCAACAAATTACAAGTACAAAAGATTTACTTCCTACTCTAGAAAAAGAAGAGGATGATGACGATAGTAAAAAATTGGAGGAAGTTACTGATGATCACATCAAAAATGAAACGAGAATGGTTCTATATAACTCAGATGGCACTACCCTTTGTTATCCTCTTATACCTCCAAATATTTTAAAGATTATTGAAAGTTATTCAATTGATCAAATAAGAGAATACATAAATTCACAAGATTCTAAAACCAAAGAATATTTGAAAGATATTGTTTCTAGAAATCCAGAATATGCTAACATGCTCAATCAATTACTGGAAACTTCAAGTAGCTTTGATATCTGTACCGAAGAAAATTATCAAGATGAAGGATGTACAACCTTTATCTTAAAGAACAGCCCTAACACAGACCCCAACTCTAATAGTCGGGAACCATACATCAGTCAGAGCCCGGAAATTCTTACAGAGCAAAATAAAGAACAGAAAATAGAAGAATTAAATGATGAAAGTACAGAATACAATACCCCCGATTCCGATGAGATGATGATTGACAGTGATTGTGATGAAAGTTTTTGGAATGATGCAGATAGAACCTACAGCTATGGACTTTCACAGGAATTTGGTGATAAGCAATACTTTGATGGGAGTGGAAGTGTTAGAAGCTCTAGTAATGATTGCTTTAATGATAGTTATGAACCCAGAATTGTTGATGCTCTTTGTGATGACAATTCTATGATGATAGGCTAATGCATTCACTGCATTGTTCTGTCGTTTTGTATTTGATTGGGTGGTGTTGCATATATTTCATAATTGGTTACTTACGTTCATAGAGTTTTGATTCTGTCTTAATTTTGTTTTATCAAATTCTTTCCTACTTCTTTTTACTCTTGTAGATTTCTTACTTTGGCTTTTTCGGTATATAATTACAAAATAGATTTTTGTTTTTCATTAAAAAATAATATGACTAATAAATTAATAAAAAGCTAAAAAACACACTAAAGAAAACATGAAGGAAAGCTCAAATCTTTATTTATTATTTTTATTCCCCTTTTTATAGACATAGTTTCAATGATACTTCTACTTAAATAATTGTTTTTTAATGAAATCATTTGATCATCTGGAACAACTCATAGAAACAGGATAGAATTTATGAGCTTCAGCTTGAAGAATAAATTTAATTCCTTGCATCAAATGAGATCTAAATCTTGCTAGAAACTTTCCGAGTAATCTTCTAAACTGCACTTTCTCTCTTTCATCATCAAATTTTCCTAAAATGGACATCGAGGCAATTCTTTCGTTATCACGATCCGCATCGATACATACTTCGGAACCAACATGATAAAACCCTTGTTGACTTAAAGGGAATAGTATTACTAAATCATCATTATTGGTGACTCTGTAAAACCCACCCTTAACTAGATTTTTATGTAGTCCAAATTTTGAATCCACCCACTCAGCCAATCCTTTATTGAACACTTTAGGGGTACCATAGTTAAAAACGGTTGGTCTAAACCCAGCGGTAAACAATTCAACAGCACAAATTTCAGAGATTGCTCCTCCCATTGAATGGCCAGTTACAACGACATCATAATCAGGGTGTTGATTTAAATAATTGATAACGTATTTAATACCTCCAGAATTGTGAAAAGATTCATATCCTTTACTGAAACCTCTATGTAATTTGGGGTCGTTGCAATCAAATTTGTTGTTGGTCATCTTATCTCGTAATACAAATGGCTTATAATCAGCAAAAGGGTAGTTTAAATTAATCAACCAATCAGGTCTACCAGAAGTACCTTTGAAAGAAATAATCAATTCTTTATTGATAGTGTCTTCAAATATTAATGCGGTGACATCACCTTGAACTATTTTTTTAACATATATTTGATAACTGGATTCACAAAATTGAGTATCACAAACTTCATTCAATAAAGCATCTTTTTCATTAATGTTAAGCCTACCTTTACGAGGACAATATGAAGTTGCTCCGTAACTGGCATATTTAATAATAGCTTCACTTAATTCAGGGTAATTCTTGCTTGATGACAGTTCCGGGGTGTATGTTTCTGGTAAATTATTTTCTTCATCAAGCCAATTCAAATAATCTGATTCAATAGTCATGGTACCAGCGGTTATTGAAGAGTTTGAAAAGGGATAGGCCAAAACATATTTTGAAATTTGCGATTGTAAGAGTAGATGTATTAGGATTAGATGAATCATCTGCTCACTTCTTGTTCACCGGAAGTGAGCTTTTCAGAATGGTTGAATATATGTAAACAATAATTGCAAACAAGGGAAAAGAGGTAGCTCAAGAAGTAAATAAAAATGATAGACATTGGGAAAATTAAAGGATTCTAGTCTCTTTCAAAACTTAGCTGGTCTGAGTTAGATAAAACAGAAGAATTAATTGAATGATATCAATTCAACCAACAGATAACTTATAGGATGCAGATAATTTTATTGAATTTTGTTGAGCTTCTTTGAGGACAGTAGAATAAAACCTCTTGCAAGTGCTAAACTCTTATATGAGATATATATACCATGATTGGTTGCTGCTATATTTCAGTTAGAAGAGGTAGCTTGTTGCCTAGAATGAATCAGGATTCAGTGCGCCGCGACCTGCACATGCCCAAAAGCAGGATGAAGTCAGACTTACACCAGACGGGTCAAATATCAAAAATTACAAACTACAGTTCAAATAACCCTAAAGTATATCTTATAACTCTAATATGAATAATATTCTCAACATTTCTATATAAGAACAGTTGAAAAAGAAACTCTTAAAACCTAAAAGCCCTTACCGTAGTCTTCATTTTTCTTCAATCCAACATTTTCATCCACTTGAATGTAGCCCAATTTTTCCTTAATTCTGAATTGAACTAATTGCAACATACCATACATCATATCTAAATGAGGAACATCAATACCATACTTCTTAGCAACTTTTAAAGGATTACCAACAATAGTTTCTAATTCAATCATTCTACCCAATCTAACATCAACTAACATTGAAGGAGTATAAAACAGACCATCACTAATATCAAGCATGATTTGTTCTAATTCAGGTGGAATCACGTATCCATCTGCCTCTGCAATCTTGTAAATTTCCTTTATAATCGGTCTACAAACACTTTCCTTATAACCACCCATTGCAGCTCTTGAACAATCCAAATTGACCAATGCTGTAGTTGTATTAATTGCCGAGTTGTAAACCAATTTTTTCCATCGGGTAAATCTAACATTGGAATCTAGGGTAATGTTGTTTGATTTATCATCTAATGTATAAATTCTTAACCACTGTTGCAAACTCTCCTCTGCTTTCTTCTTGTCCGTAACAGTTGGATTCTCAAATAAACCAAATTGAACAGTATCTTTGGTCATTTGCTTAACTTTACAATCAACATTAGTGCATCCAATCAATGAAACACCACTGATTATAGCATGCCCTGGAAATCTTTCAATGATTGGTTTTTCAATATCAATACCATTTTGCAACAAAACAATCGTTGATTGAGGATTGGCTTTAACAACATCATGGATAATATCTTCAACAGTTTTCGGTGAATCAGGTAGATTTTTTAATGAAACTAAAATATAATCAAAAGAAGAATATTCAATCGCTTGGTGCACACTAGCAACAACTTTAGTTGGTTTCCAGTTGGAAAAAGTGCCAAATTGAACAGATTCAAAGTCATAACCTTGGGTTGAAGCCTTCTCATAATTTGATCTAACAATTATTGTAACTTCTGCTCTTTGATATTTTTCTAAGGTGTAAGCTGCGACTAGGCCTAATGCGCCTGATCCAATGATAAGAACCCTTGATTTGGACATGGTTGATGCTGTTTATTTAATGGTGGTTGGGTTGAAGAGTGCTTTAGCAATTAGAATTGTAACAGTTTTTACTTCAAATTTGTGATTGCGTCAGACCGCCCAGAACCGAAATTAAAGAAAACTCAAACCTGGTTCGGCGTTTTTATTTTTTGTGGTAATGTGCGGCGCTGTTCCATTTTCATTTCCGATCTCGATCTGTACAAACTATGTATAAATAAACCTATGGATTGTTGGTCGTAGATGAACTGTCCTTTCCAAAATAGTTTAAACACCAAGTCAAGCAGTCTTCCACTTCCCTGACATCATTGAATTTGGAATCTAATAACCTCTCATGTTCATTAGACAATTTGACATTGATGGTAGAATACAGAGATGAACTAATTTCAATTATTACTTTCAAACCTGAATGAAGAAGGGTTAATCTTGAAGCGGGTATTTTAAAACATCTAATCCAAGGGTCTTTAATTGATTCTTCATTTAAATACTTTTCCAATTTAAAATTATTTGGAATAAGTGGTTGGTTGATTATTGACTCTAAAATATCTTTCACTTGTAGTATAATCTTATTATGCTTGGTATGATTGATTAATGGCTTTAAAATATTACTTGTTCCCGAATAGTATGATCTTGCATTATTTGAAGACATTGCAACTGGGGAAATTTTCTTTTTATCCAAATTCTCTTTATGTTCACAGCACAACATCAATCTTAAAAATACACCCACTTCATCAGCTTTTCTATTTAATTTCAAACTAGAAGCAACTGGAAGTTCATCACTTGGTCTAAATGCTAGTTCAATTACTTCATCATGAAAATCAATAACAATCTTATTCGAATCATTGATTGTAACCTGTAAAGAGATTAAGGTAGTCGCTTCTTTAAGTAATTGATAAAACAACTCTTCTTCAAAAATATAAAATCTGGCCTTCATGATATCTTTCACAACTTTAATTGAGTCAACACTCAACATCTTATCCACTCGTTCTTTTGAATTTGATTCTCCAACCAACTCCAATTCATGGTTGGAATTTCTATGATAAATTTTAACAGTTAACAATTTTTCGTTACTTTTCAAATCGTTGAGTTGTTGAAATTTAATCTTTTCGAACACCACAGACCCATCATTATCAACATCTTTCTTCAATAACCCAATACCTTTATCAAAATAATTTGAACCAGAATCACCAAAACCAAACTTAACAGCTATTTCTCTACCACTACTAGATTTGGTCGAACCAGAACTAGCACCACTTGATCCACCAGCACCACCAGAAACACTTGACGAACCACCATGCTTAATTAACACTTCCTTTGTTTCCAACACTTTCAGCAAATCATTATAGTAACAAGCATCAACGGAAACTTGTCTGGCTAATCGTTTTTTAAACGACTCTAATTTATCGATTGATCTATCTAAACCTTCCAACTTCCAACCTCTTGCAATAACCCCAAGTTGGGCACGTGATAAATCTGCTTGTATTCGTTGTTGATTATCATCCCCAGGAACCAATCGATCTGATGATAATGAACCTATTTTAATATTTGATTTTAAATGTGGTGAAATGGATGAAGATCCAGCAGCCGGTCTAACCGAAGATATAAGTAATGAAATGAAATCTAATGATAATGATGATTCATTCAAGGATGCTTTTATATAATTTATGATGGTTTCTCGTTTAGTCATAAACTGGTCGTAACTACTTTGTTCATCTTGTTCAGGTTGTGATGTCGCTGTAGTTGGTGAAGTAAATGCTGATGAAGATTGATTAAGTATTGTTTCTGTCGTTATTACCTCAGGTTCTATACTTGGATCAGCTAATTCTTTTTCAAGAGAAGCCTCTGTAATATTCAAGAATGAACCATTACCTCTTTGATGTATAATCAGAGGGATGAGTTGAGATATTGGTAGACTTGACTGATCAGAAAATGGACCATCTGGTTGCTGATGCTTCAAAGGTAGAGCAGGATGAGAACCTTCTATTAGGATGGGATTCAGATTGAGATAATCAAAGCTTTCGGAAGAAGCAAAATCAGCCATATTTTTTTCTTCTCAACGGGTAGTGGATATTGTTGGTAATTGCAACAGGAAAAAGTTCTGTATTTATACTTCGTCCATTACACGTACTGTTTTGAAGAATGAAAATAAGCTGTACGCATTTCGCCCTTTTGATATCCCGAAAACTCGCATCCACGACAGTGCGCATGTTGTGGGTTACCCGACCAGCCTAGCTCGGTTGAATCCATTCTTTTTGGATGCCTATTTTTGATCATGATCATGACCATTTTGATATCTTCCCTCCAGAACTAGTCACCATCTGTTAAATGATCTTGACTGTGGAATGTGGCAACAGAGTCGAGTCTTCCAACGTCTGCTTAACTTCTAACTTTGATATCAATTTCAGGGCTGAGTGAAGTCCATCCAGGTGTACTTTAAATGAATACCACTTCATGTTGTACAAATTGTCAATTAAATTCGAATAGTAGGATAACAGACGAATACAAAGAGAAGAAAACTATTTTTAACTCGTACTTATATGCAACCGTACATTGCCCTGGCTCCTGAGCCATAATCCAGGGTCCAGGGTCCATTGATTTTCTTTAGTTTCTAATAAGATTTGAAAGGATTTTCTTCAAGGAACCAATCAACACTGATCACTCTCAATCCACAATTTCTAGGCCATGCTCTGGATGTGCTATAAAAGATAGAGCTCTTCCTTAGAAGTTTTCAATTATCAAGTGAATATGATATAGCATCCTCTTCTCAGAAAACAAACAAAATGATTCATTACTTAAACTATCACAGCTCTAGATTTCGGTGAGTTCACGTATGGAGACTATAATCCCTTGGGCTCTCCCTTTGATGATTTTAGAACTTGGAGTACAGCGATTGCAGAACCAGCTAGAGATGAATTTATTCAACTTTACAGTTCTTACTACTCCCATGTAGAAGTGTTGAATACATATTTCGCCTTTAACGAAGATAGAGCTGGTACTGGTTATTCGAGTGCTTATCGGTCATATCAGGATGCTATAACTTCTCAGCTTAGAAACCCTGAATTCACTAGCCGTTATAATGAATTGATTACTCAAGGTGGATTACCATCTAGCTATTTGTTGCCCGTTGCAACTGCTGATGTTAGTTTGACTGCTACTTCTTCTTTTGATTTAACCTCTACAGAGTCCCCTTCATTTTCTACCTCTGTTATTACTTCAAGTTCCACTTTAGAATCTTCTCCTGATGTCACTTCAACTATAGTTAGTTCTTCTGCTTCTAGCTCTTCCGTTACTTCGTTGTCTTCTCCAAGTCCTTCGTCTTCAATTGTTTCAGGTACCAGTGAGAGCTTTCTATCCACTTCGAGTTCTAGTGAAGCTTCTCTGCCTTCAAGTTCTGCTACTTCAAGTGACACAGATGAATTTAGCGCTTTGTCAGAATTTAATGCCAGTTCAACTGCAACCACTCAAGCTTCTAGTAGTAACAACGCAGAGCCCGCCCCTTCTCTTTCTGCTAACGAGAATGCTGCCTATGCTGATGCAGATTGTTACAGTCTTGGATACATTCTAATGGGCATTATTGCTGTTGTTTTGGCCTGAGCTTTCTTTCTTAAAAAAACGAATTCAATTATATTTCTTTTAAAGTAGTATAAAACAAAAGTAATAAGTAGTTTCATTAAGTATCGTTATAGAACTCTTTGTTTGCGGTGCGCTTTTCCGGAACTTTAATTAAACCTTGGCCTTCTTTAAGTTTGAATTGAACACCTTTTAATAATTCATATATCAAACTCAAAACAGGGGTTTCAATATTCAGTCTCTTAGCAGATTTTAAAACGTTACCTAAAATAACCTCCAATTCAATAGGATTCCCTTTATGAACATCGACTAACATTGAAGGTTCAAAATACCCTGCTTCGGAATGAGCGATCTCATTAACAATTCCTTTAGGTAAGTCACATCCATCGGCTTTAGCTATTGCAACAACTTCTTTCATCGCCGGAACGGAGACATTAGCAAGGACACCAGATAGTTCTAATCTACCAACATCTAAGCCGGTTAATGCGCAAACTGTGTTTAAAGTTGCATTGTAAACTAGTTTTTGATATCTCCACCATTTAACATCAGGAGAAAATGAAATATCATTTTTATCGTTAGAATAAATCGAAACAAACTCCTTGGCTTTATCTATTTGCTCTTCTTTCGTGAAATTTTCATTACCAAAGTAACTAATAATTTCTTTATCGGTACCTGTTTGTTCAATTATTCCATTTTTATTATGAGAGAAAATATATGAGATACCTGACAACACGATATTATTTGGATACTTCTTAATAAATGGTTCTCCCAAATCAAATCCATTTTGAATTAAAACTATGGTAGTCTTACCAACAGTAACAACAGGTTCAATTAACCCTTCAGGTTCAATAACATCCGGAATATTCTTAGTGACCAACACAACGTAATCAAAAATTTGGTTTGAGTTTCCTGCTTTTTCAATTGAACAGTACACGTTATCAGGCTTCCAGTTTGAAATAGTGCCATAGTCGATAGATTTAATTTCATAGCCACGATCAATTACCTTTTTGTAATCTCTTCTCACAACTATTGATAAGTTGCATTTCCTCGTGTATTGTAATCCATATGCCACGATTGAACCAACGCCACCGGTACCTATTAACAACACGTTATCTTTAGTCATTCTTTTAGTGGCTAAATTGATAGGTGAAGTGTATATTTGTACTTAATCAATAGCGAAATTGAGTTGTAAAGTAAGATTTAGGTGAGAAGTTGGGTTAAATAATCGATTTGCTTAATTGATTTCACTTATTGGCTAGTGCTCAAGATAGTCAGAAGCCACAGTTTTGATTTTTTGATTATCGTGTAAGTAAGTGGCAATAAAAAAAAACGGCGATTAGAATTGTTATAATTGTGTGAAAATGCAAACTGAACTGAATTGAAATTCAACACTTTTGTTTTGTTGTTTTGTCAAAAAAGATGTTTGTTTTCTCTTCTGTTCGATTCCACCCTCCATTTTGATACAGTTGTCGTACATTCTGCTCTTTGGATGTGCACTAACAGGCTAATCATACTGGGGCTTGTAAGTGGTTTAATGCTGTATATATATAGCCTGTTTTCGTTGTTGCCTACCTTTAGCTGTTAAGACCTGATTATGACTCCTGATTCGGAGGTGTGCGGCTCTGTGCCTTATCAGCGGAGCTTGTCCGTCGCCAATTACTCCAATTACTCCAGTAGAAGCTCAAAAAATAATATATCTCTATACCGGATTTACATTGTCAAACATTCAAATCAACTGAGTGATGGTGATTTATTTCCATATTCACCGATTCTGTGGCTTACCTCTATTATTTCCGTTGCGTCTTTCTTAGTCTCTTTGGTATCCATTAATATAATCTCGCATCTACTTTACTCAGGCTTACGACTTTAGGCTATCTTAAACTTTTTCAGTTACTTGTATCTAGCTGAAACCATGAAAGCATTATAAATAGGTTAGCTTAATATTAGGGTTCATAAAACCTGGAAGTACGACTGAGTCAGGGTGCCCCATTAAAACAACATCTAGTTTAGTGTTTTCTGAGCAAGTGATGAAGAAACGACATAAATACACTTCGGTGAATGAAGCTGGAACTGTAGAGAAATCCGCTGTATTATTGAAGACAACATTATAACTTTCAAAAGTAATCCTTAAATTAAGTGACTTAAACTTATCTCTTGAATTCAAATAAATATCAAGCTTGCAACGAAAAAGAAAAAAAGATAATGAGTCTATCTGGGGAGGTAAATTACTCCAATTCATGTTCTTGTCTATATCGATGGAATGGCTTTTGGTGTGCATCTCTGGATTGATGCCGACAATAGAACATCCCTACACCTGACAATATTATCATTGTCGACTGATGAATCGTTGTTAAGTGCTTTTGAAAGCAGAAGAGCTATATATGCTTGATATTGGTTTCATGATTCACAAGCCTATATCTGAAAACTTAGTTTATCTGTGCAACATAAGCCTATTCTGATAATTCACAAAAGTCATTACTTGTGTAACCAAAACCAAAGAAAAACGGGCTTCCCACTTTAAATTTGTGTTGGTGGGGTCCGACAGCTCTGATTGCCCTTCTTTCTATGATACTTAAAAACGTTCTAACTCGTATCTATTGGAATTTTGACCCGTAAGTTCTTTGCTTATGATTTGCAACATTCGAACAGGAAAAATATATAAATATCTATACAAAACAAAATCGTTACAGGAAAGCTTGAAGTAAAACGAAAACACAAGTACTTCCAACTTAAACCTTAAAGAAGCAATACTTACATTGTGGGATATCTAAAGTGATCGTTTCAACAAAATCAAAGTGAAAAAGGTTATAGGACGGGAACATTACTGAAGTTTCAGAAATGAACATAGACTGAATATATTACTTAATAAATCGAAGTAAACTTTCTTTTTTTTTTTTTATCAATATTTTCTGATCTTAATTTTTTTATATTGTGATAATTTTTAACAACTATTTGTAGCCTGTGGGTAAGGTCGGTTATTTAATCGGGGCATGTTTGAAGACACATGGAATTACTCGATGAACAGTACTAGAGTTAATGATCTTAGCTTATAAATATAGTATAATCCACTGATGAATGTGTTGTTGGATTACCAGCCACAAAGATAACTGAAACATTTGGCAAATGACCCCCTTTTCGTGACGGCGTTTGTGATGGTTTGGATTGTGGATTACGTAAGCTGATCTGACCTGAGCTGAGCCGGGGCTATGCGAATTTCCAAGCTCTGAGTGACTTCTGTATCAACTATTTATTGGGGGACAATCCCCAATGTTTTCCCAGATTAACAGTTTTGTTCTTTTTGCTCACATACAATCAAAAATGTTCCCAGGAAGAGGCAGACACAGTCAACAACAAAACTATTACCCGCAACAACCTCAATACGGTTATGCTCAACCTGCACCCCAACCTCAATATGGTTACAACAATGGATACGGACAACCAATTCAAGGTGGTGTTCAAGGTGGACAGCTATATATGGGTCAAACTTCTGCTTATCGAGGTCAAGGTGGTATTGTCTATCAAAGACCGAATGGTGCTCCTCCTATGCCTCATCATGGTCGTTATCAACAAGGTGGCCATAAAAGGGCCTTGTTGGTTGGTATAAATTATATTGGATCAAAAAATGCTTTACGTGGTTGTATCAATGATGTTCACAACACTTACAATTTCTTGTTGCGTAATGGTTATAGGGCCGAGGATATCGTTATATTAACTGATGACCAGCGTGAAACTGTTAAAGTTCCACTAAAACAAAATATTCTAAGAGCAATGCAATGGCTAGTAAGTGGTGCTCAGCCTGGTGATTGCTTATTTTTCCATTATTCTGGTCATGGTGGCCAAGAAAAAGATCAATCTGGTGGGATTTATGGCGGTGATGAAGCTGATGGAATGGATGATTGTATTTATCCTGTCGATTTCAAAAGAACTGGTTCAATTATTGATGATGTTATGCATGATATTATGGTTAAACCATTAATGAAAGGTGTTCGTTTGACTTGTATCTTTGACTCTTGTCATTCTGGTTCTGCATTGGATTTACCATTTGTTTATAGAGCTCAAGACGGAGGTATTAAAGAATATAATCTTTGGAAAGAAAGTTCAGGTGATGCATTAAACATTTTGAAAGGTTATGCTTTTAATGATGTTGGTATGATGATGTCTTCTGCTGCTGGTATTTTCAAAAAACTCCAAGCTGGTGCATCATATAATAAAAATGAAACGATCGCTAAAAAACAATCTCCTGCTGATGTTATAATGTTCTCTGGTTGTAAAGACTCGCAAACCTCTGCTGATGCTAATGAGGCTGGTAGATTTACGGGTGCTTTAAGTTGGGCTTTCCTAACTGTGTTGAATCAAAATCCTACACAAAGTTATTTAACTTTGTTGCAAAATATCAGAGCTGTTTTAGCTACAAAATATTCCCAAAAACCACAATTATCCTCTTCACATCAAATTGACCCAAATACTAGGTTTGTCTTTTAGATATTTACTTTACCATTAATAATTTTTTATTACTTCCACACGGCCTTCATTTTCTAGTTACGATTTCACGAAGTTTCTTTTTTGCATTATCTCAATAATTATATTATCATTCTGTCTTATTTTTTCTTATCTGTTCTTGTTACTTTATTCATTCATTTTTCTGGTTTTTCTGTGTTTCGTTATGTTTCATGTTTCTTGGAGTTTGTAATTTACTTTCTTTACATTAAATAAAATAGTATACCATTATTAAAAGATTTTGATTGTATTTTAACCCAGTAAATGGTAGTTGTCTAGAGTTGCATTGAATATAGCTTAACCCATACTTTGCTTTACTCGATTTGTGAAAGTTTTACAAATTACTAAATCAATTGCTGCTTTGAAGCAATCAATGGGGAAAATGAGGATATCAAAATAAGTAAACCCAAATATTTAAAAAAATAAAGAGAGGAGTAAAGTAAAGTGAGATCAACAAAAGGCATAAAAAAAAGGTAAACGAAACACGGAAAAAAAGTGACATACAAGCGGGATACTAAATGAACAGGGGGTTTTCTTTGGTAAAATAAGAATGATCAAACTTGAAATAAAGAAAAATACACAATTGTCAGGATCCCTGAATTTCTGTAGTTTTGCAATAAAGTGCGGAAATTACATCATTAAATCTTGAATTGCTGACAGAATTGGTAAAACCATCTTGACTTGAATTCTGTTGATCTGAAGCCTTCCTATTTTTAAACAAGAAAGGAAACCAGTAAAATGATAATAGAGACACTAACTTGTTAAAAGCTTTAGTCGGGAAAGCTTTTTCAACCCAAATATCAGAAATAATTCTGATAATCATCCCGTGCGGTAAGGCATTCAGACCACAAAGAATAGCTACTCCCCACATGGCATCTGTTTGACGAGAAATAGAGAATGATGCACCACCGACAAACATAATAAGAACTTGAATAGCGCAGATACCAATAGCAATTACAATAAAATAGCAATTTTTAAATATATTTTTGAAAAAGTCTAAATTAGATCTTGAAATTCTAGATTTCACTGTAGTTAATCCGTCACCTTCGTCTAATTTTCTAGTAACGAATAATTTAAAGAATTGTAGCCAACTCAATTTGTTCACTAGAAATAGCGGAGACAGCGGTCAAAACAACAGCAGTAATATTCACAGTTAATTGAAATTGAACAAGTTTTCTAGCTGATGTGGAGACGGTTCTGCCCCATTTAATAGCATTAACAATAGACCCAAAATCATCAGTCATTAAAATAATATCCGAAGCTTCTCTAGCAACTTCAGTGCCTGAAACACCCATTGAAAATCCAACATCAGCCAAGTTTAGAGCCGGTGCATCATTGGTACCATCAAATCTGAGTTTAGAGCTTGAATACCACCTAATTGCTGTAACTTTCTTAATGATTTGGGATCATGAAGTTCACTTAATTGTTAAATTGAAAACTTAAAGTGAGAATTGGAATATGAATTAGCTTCTAAGTCCAAGTTATGATCGCTTCCTTGGAAGTTGATTCCTGGGAACCGGTGCCTAAATCAGTCATTACCCAGAGGCCATTTAGCTGCGTTATCATCTGCAGTGAATGGAGGCTCAGACAGGAATTGTACCATATTTTTGGAGATTAATTAATCCCGATATCTGATGGAATCTGTTCATATTTAAGGTTGTTTAAGGTTGTTTAAGGGTCTTCCTATTTTATATTACTATACTATTATACTAAATAACCGTACAAATGTTTTTCGCGAATTTCAAACTTAAAACTAATTCTCAATAATGTATTAATTATTTCATATCTATACATTGGCACAATGGCTATTGTGCATGTTGCACGTGACACTATTAACTATTGTTAAAGTAAATGTGCTTATCCGGCTACTTGACATCAAATACACAAAAATACATAAGAATTCTAAGAAAAGAAGTATAATTGGAAACACTACCTCCAAGATAGAACAAAACTACATGTAAAGGCCCCATTTGGTGTAAACTTTTCTAAATTCACAGAGAGTGTTTCGTCTTTGAATGAATAGTCTAAAACATCTTCGGGATTTTGGCCTGTTCTGGTGAACTTGATTGGGTTAGGAAAACTCTTAACCCCCAATATCACTACGGCATCCAGCTTTTCAGGCAATACATAATCACCACTTGCATTTACCTCTAGTTTTCCATTACTTGCTCTGAAATAAACATTGATATTTGAACTCGTATCCAAACTCTCACCATCGTCTAAGTAAAGATGGCCTTCAGCTTGTTCATCCATGTCTAGTGCAACAATTAGTTTAAACGGATTTTTTCGACAATCCGTAGTGGTATAGCCGGGATTCTGTAGAGGAACAACATTACCACCTCTAATGTGAAGCGGAATATGGCCCAATGGAGCCTCCAAAGCTTGTTTATAATCTCCTGACAATGGCTTATGTGTGTACCAATCATAGTATATTTCAGTTGTACCAAGACCTGGAAACATTCCATCAACTTCAGAAACGCCAGGATCCAAGACAGGAGTAACCAGCAATGCCTCACCAACAAAGAATTGTCCATCATATCCAATCAAATCTCGATTGTTGGGAAAAATCCATGATAGAGCCTTAAGTACAGGCTGTCCATTCTCAAAATGGGACTCTGCTAATAGAGTGTAAAAATATGGTAATAAAAGATATCTAATGTTCATGACTGTTCTAGTATCGTCTGCTACTTTATCCCAGTTATAAGGTTCTTGGGGCTGTGTTAAAACAGAATTATGATTTCTAAAGAATGGAAAGAAAGCACCTAGCTGCATCCATCGTGAACACAATTCTTCATCAGCATCACCAGTAAATCCACAAACATCAACGCCAAAGAATGGAATCCCAAATAATCCAAAACTAAAAGCTTGTGAGATTGAAAATCGTAAGTATTCCCATTTAGATTCATTGTCTCCACCCCAATGAGCAGCATATTTTCCTGATCCAGTATGTGTCGATCTAGATACTATGAATGGCCGTTTACCAGGAAATAATTCTTGTAAAGTTGAATACGTCATCTTCGATTGTGAATAGCCAAACAAGTTATGGACATCATATTCTAATGTTCCATCTAAATGTATACCATTTGGAGCAACATAATGTGCAGCTAAGTCAGGACCTTCATCTCTAATGTTATTAATTGCATATGGTGGATAGTTGATATTGCCTTTACCTGCAACGCTTGTGTTGTACAGTTCAGTTAAATTATTCAAATCCGGAGGATTGTTACATGAGCCAATACAATGAGAGATTGGCTCATTTTTATCAAGCCAAATGCCATCAAAGTTCACTCTATCATGCCATTTTATAAAAACTTCAGTCCACCAGTTGTAAGTTGAATTTGCAAAGAAGTCTGGAAAAGCAGTTGGTCCAGGCCATAACTCACCAATGTATACTGATCCATCTGGATTTTTAATAAACACATCAAAATCTAGAGCATCTTTAAACACAGGATAGGAATCTAAGTTATCCATACCAGGATAGTAAATAGCACAATCAACTATCGGAATATAATGCTGATTATTATCATGCAAGTTTTGAAGAAACTCTTGAAATTTATCTATTGGAAACATATCTGGATTCTCAGTAAAGTCTCTATGATTATCCATATAATCTAAATCTGACCAAATTGTCTCTAAAGGTACATCAAATTCTTTTAATCTATTGATCACATAATTTAATTCATCAACTGAACCATACCCCCATTTAGATTGATGATATCCCAAAGTCCAATAAGGATGTAACGCAGGTGTACCGATGCTGGTAACAAATTGACTGATAACTTTTTTCATTGAAGGGCCTGCGTAAAAGTACAAATCAATAATTCCACTTAATGATCTCCAAGTCAAACTAGTTTCCTCAATGAGAACTTCTTGAATTGCAGAAGATCTCCAATAAACAGCATGTGAACCTGTGACTCTTTCATCATAGTACACTGGATGTGTTCCATACATGTTAGCATCTGGTATTGTACTTTTATCACTTGCGTATAAAGTTCTGACTTGCCCCGGTTCATTAATGTATCTATGATTTGATTCGCCTAGCCCTGAAATGTTGTGGTGTAATGGTAATGAAGTGTTGAATTGTAGGAATTGATTAGAAAATATTAATGGGTTCCCTTTAGTTGAAAATAGAATCTCCTTTGGGTCAGTTGATCTTCTAATTGTTAAACTAAAAGGGTCATTTTCAAAAGAAATTAAAAGTGTATGATTTTGAAAATTGAATTGAGAATTTAATTTGGGCTTAGTTAAAAGATAATCAGGAATGATATAAGTATTTTTTAAATTAATCGGCTGTATTCTAATATTCAACCTAGATTCGGTTTGAAAGTCAATAATTAAGACAAGTTCAAGAAAATCATTTCCAAAGATATCAGTTGGCTTACCAATTATTTCTAACCTTGCCTCAATTGTACCATTTGTCTCATGTTGGTGAATTGAAACTACTCTGTATCCTCTAGCCGATATATTTGGGTCCGGGGCTGTTGGGTCGTTAATCGTTGGAACTTCTGGAGGCCCAGTCCTTTCAGTAGAGACTGGTCTTAATATAAAAATATCGGAAGTCCTTTCCTGAATCGGTTCTATAAGAACAGTACCATAGATGTATTTTAAAGAAAGTATTGAAACTAACAACGAATAAGCAAGAATTGCAGGAATAATATAAAATAAGAAAGACCTGTATGTCGATCTTCCAATTCTTGATCTCAATTTCATTTAAAAAAAGGTAACTAAAGTTTAAGCAAAGATGATAATGACGTAGGTAAAAAAAGGTTAAATGAAAGTTGAATATTTTAACTTGTGGAACTTCCTGCCATGTTATTTCAATAGAACGAAACTAAACCAGTATTTGGAAACCCACCTCCTTTTGTATCACTCTATATATATCCCAATATTCATCTTTAGCGAGTCCAATCTTAAATTACAATTGTAATCATGATTATGATTGGCCGTGAGAGCCTAGGCAGGTTAATTTCTTGGAAGTCAGGAATACGATCACGAGCTTTCACGGTCTCAGCCAAGTACCGGTCCTCAGACCTCAGAACCAAGAAGTTCAGCTCCAAATTAAAATAGAACAAGTATAGCTAAGTATAATTAGCCACGTAAAATTCATCGATAAACTGCTATGGAAATCTGTTACAAGAAAAAAGAAGATATGATCAGATTCAAGTGTTATATTCGATTGGTTGGTTAGACTACCATAAGCGAACAAGCGAACATACCACACCTGCATCTGACGCAGGGTCCTCAAACTTTCAGTTCTCAGTTACCACTCAGAAGATGAAGATAAAGATAAGATATGAAAGTCTAATTTAAGAACATGCACAAAGTCAAGTACAATATTAACTGGCTGCTTATAATACCCACATATGTTTTGTTTCTAAAGAAAGCAGCAAGTAATTCTCGATCAACTACACATTCAACTTAGCTTAAAAAAAAGCACTAAATTAAACACTGCAATCAATTTGAAATGTAGACAGAGTTCAAAATCCTTGAGAGGAAAATCTGGCCTAATAGTTATATTCCTAAATACCTGAAATAGTAGTAATTGACCGAGTTCATGTTTGCCAGGTCCGTCGATCTTTCAAATTTCGCTTGTGTTTCACTAATATAAATAATCAAGCCTAGCCCAGTATTTCAATCTGTTAAAGTATGACTTCATAGCTGAATTAAGTACTTCCGAGTCAACTTCCGAGTCGACGCCGACGCAACGACCAAAAAAAAACAAAAGCAGCTTAAAAGAAAGAGCCACGCCCGGCGCAACGACAGAAGCAGTAACCGCTACCAGTTTTCAGCCTCTCGGTTGACTGACCCTATAAGAACTTTAAACAATATATCGAATCCTAGAAGAATAGCAGTAAAAACGAGAAACAAAAGAGAAAAATCAAGAGTTCCACCACAGATAAGCTTGAAAGAGAGTGAAAAAAGGGCACCAGCCACTGAAGCAGCAGCCTCTGCTGACGTAACTTGGGATTGTTGCGCCACCCGTGCCACCTCCGCCTACGATTCCACGTGCAAAATTCAAGAAAAAGACGTAAACAGAACAACAAAGTTCAACAACAAGTAACTAGTTCACCTTCTTTCCTGTTAGGCTCTATTTTTGATTTTCCATATATATACCCTGTTTTCTTCTCGTTTAGAGGTTGTTTATTCCCACTTTTTGTCACTCTTTCTCCCCCCGCTTTGAAGGTCTCTCCCCAACCATGTGTGCTTTTAAGTTTCCTGTTCCAACTATAGACCGCCCATTCGGTTATTATTTATTCGACCATTTTGATGAGGCCGTTACTATTTTGACCCAAGGTAAGTTCGTTCCTTCCGAATTTGAGTTTGTTGCCGGTGAAACTGTTTTATCCACCCCTACTGCAGTTTTCACCATTATTGGTTTATATTACATTATCATTTTTGGTGGTCACGCTTTAATTAATAAGCTTGGAGTTAAGCCTTTGGTTTTAAATGGTCTCTTTACTCTTCATAATGCTTTCTTAACTACTCTGTCTTTCATTTTATTGACTCTTTTCTTTGAACAATTAGTTCCCATGATCTGGAACCATGGTATCTATTATGCTATTTGTGACCATGGTGCTTGGACTCCTGAGTTGGTTACGTTATACTACTTAAATTATATCACTAAGTTTATCGAATTTATTGATACGGTTTTCTTAGTTGTTAAGCAAAAGAAATTAACTTTTTTACATACTTATCATCATGGTGCCACTGCTCTATTATGTTACACCCAGTTGATTGGTTTAACTTCAATTTCTTGGGTTCCAATCTTTTTGAACTTAGGTGTCCATGTTCTTATGTATTTCTATTATTTCTTGGCTGCTAGAGGTATCAGAGTTTGGTGGAAAGAATGGGTTACTAGATTCCAAATTCTGCAGTTTATCTTGGATTTAGGCTTTATTTATTTTGCAACCTACCAAAAAGTTGTTTACAATTTCGCTCCTCGCTTACCTCATTGTGGTGATTGTGCTGGTACCACTTTAGCCACTGTTTCCGGTTGTGCTATTATTTCCTCATACTTGTTCTTGTTTATTGCTTTCTACATTGAAGTTTACACTAAGAAGACCAAGAAATCTAAAGTTGTAAAAAGGGTCAGAGGCGGTGTTGCAGCGAAAGTTAATGAGTATGTTTCCTTAGATAAGCAGACTTTACAAAGTAGCTATGATTCAAATACTGGCTCCCCAATACCTACTCAAAGAAAACGTTTTACCAGATCTTCTGCTAGATTAGCTGATGCTAGAGGTGCTACTTTTGAAAAGAACTAGGTCCAACGATGGCCAGTTAATCATAGCGACTTCCTTTTTTTTTATTTTGCCAACGAGATGGTTTTTTATTCTCTCGATGCCTATGTTTCAGAAAATACATATGTTACTCCTATTTGTTTTTCTTATTTTTACTACCACTACCAAATTTCACACAAAAAAAAAAAAAGGAAAATTAATAATACTTAATGAACTCTACATCCGTTTATTTATTTATTTACTCATTTATTCTTTCATACCCCCACCTTATACTATGCTATACATTAAAAACTTTTTAAAGATACTTCTGCTTTTTGTATATCTCATCTGTGCTTTTTTTCTTCCTGGTTTTGTGTTCCTTTTCTGTTATGCAGTGATTGTTTCTTTGTTTTGGTTTTTTATTTTTCTTTGTTAAAGTGTTCTTTTGTTTTCATCTTCCTCTTTCTCCTTCACTGCTTAAGTGTTCTTTTACTTGTAGTTACTGTTCCTTTATAAAGATTTAAGAAGATAATAAAAATTAAACGTTTAATTTATTGAAATATTTTTTACTTACACACCTCTATATCTGTTTAATCATATCTTTAGATCTGATTTTAGCCAAGTTCAAAGAATCTTTGATCACTTGTCTAGTTATTTTGATTTTTTTATCATCAGCACTAGCTTTAACAACAACGTTACTCAATTTATTGTCTTGGTTATAAACAATTTGAACGCGCTTACTTATTGCATCTTCAGCATCACCTTCTAAATCCACAAGTATAATTTCTTCGCTTTTGATCTCAGGTGTATCATCATTAAACAAATCGAAAACACCAAATGTTGAACACCAACTGAGTTTATCATGGTTTATTTTCAAATCATAAGATAACTTTGAATCACAAAATAGATCAACTTGATTAATTTCAACATTCTTAAAACCTTTTGAAGTCTTAATTGTTCTTTTCTCCATTTCATCAATAAAAACAAAGGGTAATTTACAATTCTTCAAGCATTTCATTAATCCTAAATGACATAAATCTAAAACAGGGCCAATTTTAGAGAAAATGGAAATGTTACAATATAACACAAAACTATATGACTTATTGGTGAATTCGTATCCTAGATCTTTTAATTCTTCATGAGGAATATATATGGAGTTACCCGTACTATCTTTTGATCTTAAATTCAATGGAATTGATAAACTGGAATTAGAAATAATTTGGGAATGTAATGTAGTCTGGTATAATTGTTGCGCAATGGAAATCTCTTCTTCTGTTGGAGGACCAAATTTACCTTTATTAATTTCAACTGTAGTATAAACCCCAGAAAATCCATCACTACCATTTGAGACATCGATATCCATTGAGTCAGGCTCGGAATCGTTTGCATTTATTATGTCTTTGTCTAGTTTGGTTCTATAATCATTAACCAAATCATTGGAATCTTCAATTATACCAGCTGATAAATTACAAATTATTATAGTTGATTCGCCTGATTTGATGATACAACTAGATAATATATTGTTCCCGCCTTGCTGTTGTTGGTGTTGTTCATCTATAGAATTGTCGTATCTAGAAGTGCCTGCTTTGTTTATCTGGAGTGGCCTGAATTCAGTGGGCTTGCGTAAAGATGGTCTTAGGCCCAGTTTTAAATGTCTCTGTAATGAAATGTCCGGAGATATTCTTGCTAGGATATCTGGTGGAAAACTTATTGGTTGGATTTTGAGGTTTTCTGACATTATCCTAGTTTATTATGGTAGTTGTGTCTTGTTTTGTTTGAACTGATACTGTTGTAGGGGTTCAAGGTGTAGGCAGTAGTAACTTAAATAAAAATAGTTGAAATTTTTTAAAATTTAAATTTGAGAGTCAAGTCGCTAGAGAGATTTCGAAAGGATTGAGCCGCGGTGCTTGTGCGCCGCCTGATAAATTTTAATCTGTTTTCCTTTAAGTGTTCATATATTTAATAGAATAATTTGCTAGTTGTTGTACATAGATTGATTTTTGTTCCGCTGCTTACACGTAACGTTTACTGAGTCAACATTTTCCATATCTGGTTGTTAAAGGAATGATTTCAACCTACAAAGAACTATGTCTTAGATGTCTTTACCAATTTGAATATGTCAGGGCTGAAATTGAGGTAATCTATCCCTTGCTCACATTCTGTCGTTACTTAGCAACTAACAAGGAATGTAATGATTTGTTTTTTTGGTTTTTGCGTTTTTTTTTTTTTTTTTGAGTTTCATCATAAAATAATAGAAGCAGGGTGAGAGTTACACATATAACATGTGATTTAAATTTGTAAATATTGATTGAGTAAACCAAATAATATTATTATCCATTTACATTTTACTGGACGGTCACAGATCTCAAACCACCATTTAACTTTTAAAAAGGCTTCCATTAATTTGAGGAGAGGCGCTTTATGAAGAAGTGTAGAGATGGAAGCCGAAATTATCTCTCATTTGAAAAAAAAACAGTAAAAGTGCATTTAAGAAATTTCCATATCTGTTGATATGTTGCAACTGATTGACCAATAATAAACTTCAGAATCCACCTGTTACTGACGTAACCAATCACGCAAGCTTAACTTCCTTCTTTTGGAAAATGCGCCTGTGTCTTCCTTGGCACAGATCTTAGGTGAGTTTCTAAACAGTAAATTGCAAAACATGCATCCTGGTTAAAATAAGTTCCGGAAAGACACTTATTTCGGCATTGGTTACGAATTTATTACAATCAATACCATTTAATACCAAAGATCCTACCTTTTTTATTATAACTAATTTGATAATACTAAACTAGTACTTAAAATATAAACCCAAAATAAATAATCAAGCGAAATACTTTTAGAACATGATACCACAATTACCAAATTTGATATTCACTAAAATAATCCATTCTGCCTTCATAAGTAAGGACTTCTTTTGAAACGGCATACTTCAAATTATCCACCAAATCAGGTGGTCCAGCAGCAACAACTGCAAGGGAGCCAGCATCAAGTTCTCTAATTTCAGAAGCCAATAAACGGTGCATATCAGGCCTACCTATCTTGATATTGATAAGTGATGAAGATCCATGATTTCCTCCTTGTGTAGACTTTGAATAAGGTTCCAAGGACCATTCTTCTTCAGAATTAGAGCTTGAGTAATAATCAAAAGCTGCATCTCGTGTTAAGTAAACATCTATTTCAACCTTTGTGTTTTTCAATTTCACTAAAAGGTCATCAAGATAGAACTTTAAGTCGTAATAAGATTTATGAATCCAGATAAATTTAACGGTTTGAAGAGCTGAACTGTAAGCTAAACTATAAGCATAATCAAAAATTCCCGGAATGCCTGCACCTGCTGTGATTAACAATACATGATCATAGTTTCTAACTGGAGCAGGTTGACCATAAGGGCCCTCAATACAAATTTTCTTCACCATTCTATTACCACAAACAACTAACTCATTATAAATATCTCTAGTGATACCTTGCTTAACTTTAACATACATGACCAACTTTTGACCCTCATTGAAGATTGTAAAAGGATGATTTTGGAAAAATAACAAACTATCAGAGAAATATAGGAATCCATACTGACCAGGCTTGCATCTATAATTCTCTGGTCTATCGGTAACAACTTTGAACATTTCATCGTTAATTACTGTGATAACTGAAGCCCTGTAACCAAAATGCCATAGTTTAATAATTCTAATTACTCTATCAAAAGTCCAAATTGCACAAGCTGCAACCAACCATTCGCAAGCACCGTTATTTCTACAATGATACCAGGCAGCAACAAGAAAACAAAGAACCATCACAGTGTGTGTGTACAAAAAGATTTCATATTGACGACTTCTAATAGGATGCAATGAAAATAGCCAGATACAACTAATTAATGTCATAGCTGCAATTCCACATCTGAAATATACTTCTTTAGCATCTTCACTGTACTCTTTCCAGTTGTAAATTGTATAACAAATAGCATGAATCAAAGCATCAAAGAACATGGTCCGTGCAATAAGTTTATGGAAATGAATAAACGATTGGTAGTTAAATCCAGTAGTGTAAGTTAAAATGTTATTGCGGCCAGCAAATAAGACTACCAAAGGAACTTGAGCAAAAGCCATAATACCTGATCTATCAGCAAGATACTTCTGCAACTCTTTATGAGTGCTTCCCCATTTAGGTGTATGGGCTTCAGAAGTATTATATGGAGAAGCCAAGAAACCAATATGTAATATGAGATAACCCAAACAAATCAAAGCTTGCGATCTAT
This sequence comes from Ambrosiozyma platypodis, assembly GCA_030557395.1. Taxonomy (NCBI): domain Eukaryota; kingdom Fungi; phylum Ascomycota; class Pichiomycetes; order Pichiales; family Pichiaceae; genus Ambrosiozyma; species Ambrosiozyma platypodis. Next base: position 240,465 of record JAKTPC010000018.1, read on the forward strand.
CTGGAAATAAACCTGAAAATGCTCTAGAACCACCCCAAGGACGAGCATGTCTACCATTAGGGAATATAGCAGGTAACGTAATATAGGATCTATAGTGATTAATGTAGGTATTTTGAAAATAATGAAGCAGCCCAAATCTAGTTAAAATATTGGAAACAGTTGCAATTAGCATAATAACAGCAAAATAAATCAATAACCCAGAACCAAAATATGTTGCATTATCGAAGTTGGTATAGAAAGCAGCGTAGGAATCATAAAAAACTTTTGCAGTAGTCATGTTTGGGTACACTGGTTGATATAATGTTTCTGAAACATCTAAACTGTCTGATTTAATATAGGTTTTGGTAGCATTGGTCAAATCATTGGAGTAATAATCTGAAGGTTCACTAACATTTGCATAATAATCACATTTGAAAGAGAGATTTTTAGTGATTCGGTGAAATATGCCATCAGCACCATCATCATTACCATCATCATCAATTAACCGATCTATGCATAATAATAAGGATTCCATTGCTGGTGGATAATTACAGATAATTTGAAATCTGCTGGCATGTGTATCTTTCATAATAGCAGCACTGGCATGAGATGTATAGCCAAAGTGCAACTCACTGATAGCATATTGACAGCCGTAAATGTAGGATTCTCCGGCAGGAATATATAGTTCTGTTTTCCATAACAATTCTTTACCCTGAGATTCAAGAATAAATAAAAGTAGTGATGTGAGAGTTACTAATATTTGTTTGTAAGTCATTATTGTATGTAATAGATAAAACTGACATAAGTTGGTGATGATCCCTTTTTCAGAAACGCTGGGAAAATTTTCAATCTTCTTGAGGAATGATTGAACTACTTATATAGCTTGCAGCTTTTTTGGTCTTGAATGTAAATCTGTAACTACGTAGATTGTATATAGTATAAACTATTAATCAATTCTCTACTGGCACTATAGTTAGTGAACAAATTATAATTCCAATTAGATAGAAAATCTTCAACTTATGATTTTTGGTCTGAATTCTTTATTTAGGCCACTCATAAGCAACTAACTTCAATAGAGTTGAGGATGCTTATATATTAAATACTGGCTCAGGCAAACCATCGTAGAGCATCTGGAATACTAAGTAGATCTGCAATACCCTTTATTAATTAGAAGAAGTTAGTATGAGATCTATGGACTTTTAGATGCTATGGCGATCAAGTTCTAATTTAGAGTAAAAATTGATTATTCCCTATTTAAGTATACGCCATCTGAATGAATACTAAGTATTCATGGAACTTCATAAGATATTTACAGATTAATTCATAATAAAGAATGAGTGAGGAGTTTAGTAAAGCCATATAATTGTGTAAGATCTAATTGCTTGCAACTGAATTTCCAATTTTAACAACAGCATCACGTACATATTGTTTGAAACTAGTCACTTTTGAGTTTAGGGAAGTCAATGTATGTCTTCTTATAGCCGATGGGTATAACTTTCACTATATAAGTTCAAGCTGTTATATCAAAAGTATTTGGTCCCTTGCTATTTAGCTAAGTTGTTTTAGGTTGAAAAGCCTCAAGCCCCAAAGTTTTACAGGCAATCAATAGACCGGTCGGATACGTGCACACATAGAGGGTTGTAGACTGGGAAAATTACATTCGACTTTAGTGTTATAAGAATTTGAGCTATATATATATATGGTAGTATATCAAGTGTATATATAGCCTAGAAACTGAAAGTTGATGATCTCCAGCAAAGGTGTATCCCATCATTGATGACAAAATATTGGAAATTAAATTCGAATTGTAACAATCCACGCAACTAGACCGTACCTAAACGCCTACGACCTGAAAAATACTTCAATTACCGGCGTTCAATCTTTCAGCTAGGCAACTGAAAAGGAAGAAGAACAACTTATCAATGTGTCTTGGACTTATTTTCAATTTTCTAATGATCCCGAACAAGTATAGCTATTTCGATTCCAATTGTGACCTTGCAGGAAACATATCATCGAAGTGTTTTCAAATATCAATACGATGCTCTACATATGTTCTGCAAAAATCATTAAGATTATAATTAATTGAAATTCAAGTTTGGTTAAATCCATTTTATTTAGCTGGATCATCTGATTGTGCGAAAATTTTTACATTCTGCCTTCCAAGATCATCGATCAGCTCACGACTGGTATTCCCGGAAATGATATCATAAGTGAATGCGCCAAACTATTCCGCTCTAAAATTTTGACAGTATTTTCTCTGATGGGCTTTCTAAACTGGTCTTATTAAAGTAGTGGGGTATTATTTATTTTTATCAGCTCATATATATCTCGTTGATCTAATTGTTAGTATGCATTTAATATATGTACCTAAAACGTGTTAGTTGAAATATTTCAGGAGATAAGTAGTAAATTAATACAGGCAATAATCATTCTAGTAATTTGGGATCTTCGGACATAGTTTGACCGTACAATATCATCAACTTTTAGTGGCCACTTACCAAACATATTGATGAGTGAATATATTTTAATTGACACTGAGACTAGAGCGTATGTTGCGGTATCGGAGTGGTATATTACAGTAGCTGTCTTTCATAAGGTTGCCACCGTACATGCATGCATATTTATGATTTACCCATATCCCAATTCTCATTTTATTAGCCCTGGTGCACGGCTGCAAGATTGCGGCCTGCGGCTCATGCATTTGATTCTGGTTTTGGAATTATGTACCATCTATACATTCATTCCTGAGAAACATTTCAGCTTTTTCTCCTTTTATAAAGCTTATCTGTCAACGATTAGCAGTTCAATAGGGCTTGTATGTCCCGTATTACAATCATAAGGTAAAGTAAATAATAAGATAAGTATGTAGTAGTAAAAAGATAAACCCAAAATAAATAAAAGAAAAAATAAAAGCAAAGCTAGAAACCCAAAATCTCTAAAAATAGATAGCTAACAAAAGCCTTCACCAAGTTTCAAATTCATCAAAATAATCAATTCTATTTTTGTACGAAATGATCTCTTTTGAAACAGCATGCTTGAGATGGTCCATCAGTATAGGAGGACCACACGAAACAATACCAACAGACCCACCTCCAAAAGCATCAATTTCTGCGGGTAGTAGTTTGGACAAATCTGGTCTACCCATTTTAATGTTAATAAAAGAGGGAATAACGTTCATTTCAGTTTCATTTGAGCTTGATTTCATGGACCATTTATCAGAGGAAGAAGATGATGCCGAATAATAATCAAAAACTGCATCTCTTGTTAAATATACATCAATTACAACTTTGGTGTTTTTCAACCTAACTAAAAGATCATCAATAAAATATTGCAAATCGTAACAGGATTTATGAATCCAAATAAATTTAACCTTTTGATGTGATGCATTGCTAGACAAGCTCAAAGCATGTTCAAAAATTCCTGGGATACCTGCACTTGCTGTAATTAATAAAGCATTATCATATTTTCCAACAGGAGATGATTCACCGTATGGACCTTCAATGGAAATCTTCTTTACCATTTTACCACCAGAACTAACCAACTCATTATAAATAGCTTTAGTAACACCTTTTTTAACTTTGATATACATTATCAACTTTTGGCCTTCATTGAAAATAGTAAATGGATGATTCTGGAAAAATAAAGCAGTATCAGCAAAATATAGGAACCCATATTGACCAGGGCTACTCTTATAATTGTGAGGTCTGTCAACAGACACTTTGAAAGTCTCATCATTAATCACTGTAATAACGGCGGACCTGTAACCAAAAGAACACAATCTTATAATTCTAATTACTCTATCGAAAAACCAAATTGAACAAGCCGCAACTAGCCATTCACATGCTCCGAAGTCTCTGCAATGATACCAACACATAACAATAAATGAAACAACCATTCCAATATGTGTGTACAAAAAGATCTCATATCGACGACTTCTAATGAAATGCAAAGAAAATAACCAGATACAGCCAACCAATGTCAAAGCTGTAATACCACATCTAAAAAATAGTTCTTTTGTTTCTGCCGTGTAATATGCTGAAGTATACAAAGTATAGCAAACACCATGAATAAGGGCATTCAAAAACATAAATCTAGCTACAAGTTTATGAAAATGAATAAAAGATGAGAATTTAAATCCAGTAATAAAAGTTAAAAAGTTATTACGACCACCGAATAAAACTATCAATGGAACTTGAGCAAATGCCATAATGCCTGTCCTGTCAGCAAGATACTTTTCCAATTCCTTTTGAGGAGTTTTCCAAACAACTGCATGAGTCTCAGAAGTATTATATGGAAAAGTCAAGAAACAAATCTGTAATATAACATAACCTAAACAAATTAAACCTTCTAGTCTATCTGGAAATAAACCTGAAAATATTTTGAGGCCACCCCAAGGACGAGCATGTCTACCATTAGGGAACATAGCAGGGATAGTAATATAGGATCTAATGTAGTTAATGAATGGATTCTCAAAGAATTGAATCAACCCAATTTTAGTTAACACATTAAATATTGTGGAAATAAGCATAACAACTCCAAAATATGTTAATAATCCTGAACCAAAATAAGTTGCATTGTCATAATTGGTAAAGAAAGGGATATAAGCGTTATACACAGATCTAGCAATAGTCATATTAGGATAAGTTGGTTGATAAAGTGTTTGTGTATAGCTTAAGCTGTTGGAATCAATGTAGTTTTCAGTAGCATTAGACAATTGATCATAGTAGTAATTCGAAGATTCAGTAACATTGGCATAAAGAGCACACTTTGAGGAGAGATTATCAGTGATTCTGTAAAACGCATCATCATCGTCAGCAACCAGTTCATTTACACATAATAAGAGTGTTTCAGTTGCAGGTGGATAAGTACAAATAATTTGAAATCTACTTGCAATTATATCATTCATAATAGCAGCACTAGCGTGAGATGTAAAACCAAACTTCAAAGTGCTCATTGCTTTTTGACAACCATAAATATAAGCGTCACCACCAGGAATATGAAACTCAGTTCTCCATTGCAATTTCCCAGCATATGATTCAGAGCTGAAGAGAAGGAGTGAAGCAAAGGTCAATAATATTTCTTTGAAACTCATTTTGAATTTATCAGAACTTATGTGATTGAAATAATGGTTCCTTTAATCACCAGCTTAACGTATTCATTTTAATGGAGAATTCTGAGAGTACTTATATGGATCCTAGTCTCAATCAAGCATGTGGATATAAGCATTAACTGTCACAAATAACAGAATTCTTAGTTGCATGGTTATCTTGAATAAGGGATTTAGACGAAGCTTAGCGGGCGGCTGATTCTCAAATTTTAGCAATATTAATTAGATCTACACAAACCCTTTAATTACCTAAAAGCCCTTTCTTGTTAAGCCTACTAGTTAATAAGTTCTTAGTAATATCTGAGTCCTATGGTAGAATGAAAATGTATGATGTCGTAAGCTTGGACAAGTTCAACTAATTAAGTTGTTTTGAATTACAAATCCTTATTTGTTACATATCGGCATGTAAGATCAAAAAGCCTTGCTTTATATAGGGAACAAAAAACCCTAAGAGCGGTCAGTTAGAGCGAAATATTAGAGCGAGAAGTTAACTTGACTAAGCATACATACTGTTCCACGGGTACATAGTGATTACTTAGAACTATTCAGATATTGATAGGTAACTAATTAACAGCATTTGCTATTGAAGGTTCTTGGTAAACTGTTTAACGAAATGGACCAACTGGATGTATGGTGTCAATCTCAACTTTACGACGATGGAATTTCAACAAGGGTATGCTCTTTCGTGTAGTGGTAGCACGTATCGTGGTAACCATAGTTCAAAAGTACTCTTCAGGATCTGTTCGCGACTATAGTCTTTTGTTTGTTTCCAGTTAAATCAGGACTTCTAAAATCAAATTCTTAAAAAATTCTTTTATACTCTTGAAGAATTTCTTTTCCTAGAGAATTTTTACTTTTTTATTAAATTTATCTTCAATGTATCTACAATGATATCCAAGTATTGTTTTTGCTAAATTGCTAAATGAGCACAATTCATTTGCAGGTTCAGGCACCTATTTTGATAGTGAAGATGACTATATTCCTGCCTTTTATATTATGGTGAAAATGCCAAACCTTTGTTAACTAGAGCAGAGTAGAGGAAGTTAAAAAGATTGAACGGACTCTACAACTTCCAACTCGAATTTGCCAACTTTGTAAGATTCCAAAATTGTGTATTGAACATACTCAGCAGAAACCTGAAGAAGATTGAATCAGCTTCTTCTGTGTATATTGATAGATAAAAATTTTAGAACCTTAAACTTTTACAAGACAAAGCTTTAAATTGTGTTAGATATACGGATTCCTCTGAACAGGATAATCAATCATATTTACTAATGGAGAAAATAAAAGGCAAACCGTTAGGTCAGGTTTATGTTGGTTAAAGATGAACAAATTGAAACAATACAAACTAATACAATAAAAGAAATAGATAAACTAAGAAGTCTATATTTTCCGTTTAAAGTCAATACCTATCTTGACCGTCCTTGGGGGGAATTAGACGTGACTTCAATGGACGTGTGTTGTTTTCCATATCAGAAGAAGTAGATGATGTAGAACCTTATAAACAAACTTTGTATGATTCAGCACCTAAGAGTAATTAACTTGTTTACAATACTATCGTTACCTTGTTGATTTGAGCTTATTATTTAACATAATTACTAGAAGACGATAAAGTTAGTTTGGAGTAATCCTTTTGGTACCGGATTTATGATTATGTTCGGTAGTACAGAATTACAATTGTCTTGATCACAGATCTCTTTATTAAATGAATCTCACTCTATATATATAAAAGGACCATAATCATTGATTTAAAATCTTTAGGTCATTTGATTGTGAAAAGTTTACATTTAGACAAATACTTGTTATAATGATTAGTTATATAATATATACTTATGTTAAATTATATCTCCGTATCTGAGTTGTAACTGTAGGTATCCGAGAGAAGCGGTGGGTCGATAGACGCATAAGCGGTCTATCTTTGTGGTGTTGGCACGGTCCGGTTTTGGCAGCTGAAAGGTACGCAGCTGCTTCTAATATGATGTACAGAACAATTTGAGTAGTTTCATATCTAATAAATAACACGTTTAGTTAGTTCGTATTAATTAGGTTACCGATACGGCATTAACCAACGCCTGGAGAGAAATCACTGGCTGCGTTGCTTATTGCAAGGATATGCTTTCCCCAGAAGACTGGGGATAAGAAGTGAACAGTAAAGCAATGAGCCAGTATAGCAACCTAGTATAAGGTCAGAACTATTCGAATCAACTTCATATATTTTCCCTAGATACTAAAACTATATTCAAGCTCACTGGCTTATCAACCCCCAGTACTAAAATCGGGCATCGCCTAAATAACAAATGTGAAACATACCACTAAGAATGTTATTTGACAATGTTATCTCTTGGAACTCCTTTAACTGCTTCAGAAAAATTTACTTTATATTACATCACAAATCCCACTCCAACTTCTTCAACTTCTTGCTCTCTGTTTTTTCTCTTCAGTTTCTTGGATTTTTCAAACTTTTTCGACTCATTTAGCTGCTTTTTACGTCTCCTGCTGCTTCTGACTCATCTACGTACTTGCACAGTCCATTTATTTTATTTTTCTAAACATTTCACTACCTGATAATGCATACAGTCGCTATCATAGAATATCCAAAGGGAAAGCTCGATAAACCTATAACTCTAGGAGTTACAATTACAGACCAAAGAGATATTAGAATTCCTAGAAATATGCCTGCAGATTCACTAAAAAGTAGAACTGATAGAGCTCTATTAATAGACAATAAGACCATATTTTATCTTACTCACACAATCCTAGGTGACTTTACGTTGAATATAAGTTATGATATGTACACACCCAAAAGTAAACCTGTCAGAATCAGACAAAAGAAATTCCGTTCTAATCATTATCATAGTGTTATTGAATCGGTGCCTATGCCAGGTTACGGTAAATTCATAGAGGGGGAGGATAATTTTGATAAGGAATATTTTGATAAAACTGGTTGTACTGATTGTCATCATTGGGTCCAGAGAGCGTACAATGCTTTGAAGTAACTGGTAATGGATGTTCTAATCCCCATTGATAGACGAGTTGCCATCTTTACTCCTCGTGACACAAGCTTTTCTGTTTTATATTATTTTTCGTTTCAATATGCTTTTCTTTTAACTATGCTAAAATTTAGTGGTATCTATAGTCCACATCGTTTCCTTTATTTATCTCAATTTATTTCGTATACTTTAATAAAAGACTAATATTTTATTGATTGGCAAAGTTTATTTTATTTGATTGATCATTGAAAATTTTGAAACTCTTTCATATACGTGGTGGTCCTGAATTGTTGTTAGAACTAATAGATCACTATAAAGTCAAGAGGTTATCATTTCTTTCTTTTGAATTCTATGGTTTTCAGCACTGATATTTCATATTCAGGAAATCAAACATATACTGGTGGTATACAAACTTGTCTCTATAAGTGCAATACTTGACTATGGTGAAGGAGCGTTTGAACGGTGTTATTAAGTTAATTGAATTTCAAGATATAGTTTGAACCCACTGTAATAATGAAAGGACTTGCTTTTGAATGCGTTTTGGTTTGTATATCTTCAGCGTAATATTAAGTCAGTAATAAAACTAATATATTTTGAGATACAAAACCTATCTTATATGATTCTCTAAAAAGAGTAAATAAACACTACACGTTCAAAACTGAAATTGGGACTAGCCACGTACTGGGATACCTTGAGTAAGAGACTTTATGGAAACAAAAAAATATAAGGATAAACAGCAAATTCAAGTAAAACACTGAAGCTAGATACAAACATAGAAGAAATATCTGGTGGAATCACCAATGGATGGCATATTCTGCAAAGTGAACTAAACAAAATAATGACACATCGTCTAATTTATAATGATCTATTAAACGTTTCATACATTCAGTAGTCGTCACGTTAGCTAGATGTAAAGAAAGAAAGTCCCAATAATCGGGTAAATAATTTAACGTTTTCCAACCAACTAAATATACTTCCAAGTTTTCTTTAACCATAATATTGCCAAGTTGAATATCTCCATGGGATAAAACAAATTTATTGTTTTTAGGAGCTAGATTGTACAAGGTTTGCCTGAAAGGGTCCACATAATGTCTGTTTTCTGATATGGAAGAGAAGATACTCTCTTCCGATGTCACATCTAATTCTCCAAAACGACGGTCAATGTGGGTGCGTTCTTTAAATGGAAAACTCAAACTTCTTAACTTATCAATCTCTTTTACTATATTAGCATCTATTATATCAATTTTCTTTCCCCTTATATCAGCCTGCCAGAATGGTTTGGCTTCTATTTTCTCCATTACCAAATATTTTTGATTATCTTGCTCAAATGAATCAATATATTTAGCACAATTTAATCCTTTATCTTGTAAAAACTTTAAGTTTCTAATTTCGTTTGAATTAGTACGTTTTATGAATATCTCTGATTTGGACATAATGAAATTAAGAACCTTTTTGCTCCAA
>JAKTPC010000019.1:0-230837 GCA_030557395.1 Ambrosiozyma platypodis
TATTTTATTTGATTTTATTTGTTATTATATAAAGAGGTGCTTTGGCACATTTTTGTTACTTTATACTTGTGTACTTTTGGAGTGGAATCTAATTAAGTTTATTACACAGAACTTTAAAGACATTAGCTTGGACGTTTAGATACCAGGTTTTAATCAGAACAAAACAACGACATAAGAAGGTTATGATAAGGCTAACTTCTTACAAAAACAGTTGCAGCGTAAATGGCCGAGTGGTCTAAGGCGGTAGACTCAAGATCTACTCTTCGTGAGAAGTCGCAGGTTCGAACCCTGTTTTACGCAATAGCGATCTTTTTTTGAAGATTTCTCCGGGGTTGCATTGGAGAGTCCCAATTTACTTATGAGCGCTTTTGACCACGATTTGACTTCATGTGCTCTTTTTTTCGGTATAAACACAGTACTCAACTAACTATACACAACGCAAAAATAGTACTGCAATTGTAATAGTGACTCTTGTTATATTGCTAGGACTACGTTTATTTTTGGAGATTCTTTTTGGTGTTTTTTAGATTAAGTTTTAGAATAAGTTAACATTGGAAAAAACCATGTCTTACAGAAAATCTGATTCCTCTTCTATTCCCTTCAGAAGAAAAACCCCTACTCCATCAAGTTTGGATACCATAGAAAGAACTAATTCCGCTTTTGAATCAGATGCTGTTTTAATGGAAAGGGCTCAGAGTAAGTCAACCAGTGGACTACATGAAGATAGCACAACGCTAGAAGAAACAATATTGGAAAACCTGGATTCCTTTTTAGCAAAAATTGAAAGAAGTCTTGAAACTATGGAAACCCTTTTATCAGATGACCCTTCTCTGAAATCCAAACACTCTACCTTTTTCGATACATTAACATCCATCAAGAATTCGATGATTGCGAAACATGAAAGAAGCTTACACCCTCTTAGCGAAATTTTAAACGATTACTATGGGCCACTGTTATCTTCATATGAAGATCAAAGTGTGAATTTAGATAGTGGAGATGCATTTTATATGAAGGTTTTGAGGGGTTTGCATTTTTTGGATGAAAAAATGAATCAAGTTGAACGTGCTTTAAACATATCTAATCCGGAGACTAAACTTAGAAAGTTGGGATATACGTTGTATAATTATGAGAAAGCATTAATTGCAGGAACATCAAGACTTTTGAATTTTTATGAACTCCCCTTTCAGTGGAGAGAAAACAAATTTATTATATTTGGATACAGATTTAATAGTTCTCACTCATCTGCCATTAAGAGCATTTGTCAAATTCATAATGAGACAGCAAACATTTGGACACATTTATTTGGTGTGCTTACAGTTTTATCACTAATATTATTTCATTACCCTTCCACAGATGTTTATGTTATGTCGACCACCTTAGATCGTGCGATCATGTACATTTTCTTTTTCACAGCTTTAGAATGTTTGGTATCATCTGTCATTTGGCATACATATGCTCATATTTCCACTCTAACTCTACGTCAAAGGTTTGCTTGTATTGATTACACTGGTATTACAGTTTTGATTACAGGATCAATTTTGACTACAGAACATATTGCATTAAGAGATTATTCTTTGCTCAGTACCTGCTTTATGTCTTTTAGTTCGATAGCGGGAATAATTGGAATACTTTTTACCTGGTCTCCATTTTTTGATAAACCTGAGTCTAGACCAATCAGAATATTTTTTTTTATATCTTTGGCTGGACTTGGTGTCTCCGCTTTCTTTTTGGTCGGGTTCTTACTGGGGTTCGGTAATGCATTAAAACTTTATTTCCCTTTACTCAGAAGTTTTGTCTGGTACGGAGCTGGTGTTGTCTTTTATGGGGCTCTAATTCCAGAAAGGTGGAGAACTGATGTTGTCGTCGATAAGTTTGAACTCTCTGATGATTTAATCATGGATCTGGACCGAAAAGGTATACTTGAAGAGTATCTAAACAAAAAACCAGAATTAACTTACAATCATAATTCGGTCGCATCATTGCATTGGGTTGACTATATTTTAAACTCCCATAATATCTGGCATATATTTGTTTTATTGGGTGTAATTGGTCATTATTCTGCCATTTTAGAAATGTTTTCTAGGGTTTTGGATAATTAAACCCCTTTCTTTGATTGGTACAGCATTTATTTTTCAAATCAATTACACTAACATATCCTCTCACCTAGTTATGGACATACGATAGAACTATTTTTAAAAAACATGTTACATTTTTATATTATTCATTTTTTCAATTATTATTTTTTTTTCGTTTTTATACTCGCATATAATAAATACTAATCAGCGTTCAAAAAACCCACCCAATAAAAAATAAGTAAGTATGTAGAAAAAAAAAACTTTCGACCACTCAGGTAGAACTTTTTGTTTTTTTGAAAGGAAGTATTCTTTGGATCTTATAAGGTGGTATCGGTCGACCTTGGTAGATCAATGGGCTTACTAGCTGCATGCTCAGAATATTGTTGAGTAAAAATATTCCCAACTTCACTTGCTGTAATACCACTCGACCCATAAAGTGTTTCTCTATTAGAATTAAGAGGGCTGTTTTCATCTACTGATGAAGAATTTTCAGGATCATCACGAATTGGCAATCCATGCGATTTTCCCATTGCATAAATAAAACAACAGGAAAGTATAAGAGATAGTAAAAGCATTCCAATAATCACCCCAATAAATACAGCAACAAAAGGTAAATGTAAATGAATAGGACCATTTGATCGAACCATCCACTCAGGATTGATAGGCTTATCAATCAACAACAAGGCAGATCTGGAGCCACCAGATATAGTAAACCCTTTTCTCAAAATTCTTACTTCATGGTCATTTCCTTCTACTATTTGTAACATCAAGTCACCAGATGATAGCTCACGACATGAAAGGTGGGTTCCATTAAGAAGAGTGGGGACTTCTTCTTCGCAATTAAGAACTTTATCTATTGAATCGGCAGGCAGAATATGTAGTTTAGCAAATTTCATCAAGAACTTTGGATCCGAGAGAGACGCAGTGATATTTTCCATCAACAACGAGCGTGTTGAAGGTATAATAAAAGAATAGTTATTATTGTATATTAGGTTATCCAACCCAACAATCTTTAAAATTTCAGTAAAACCAGCAGAATCAACAGTTTCTAATAAATCTTGCATCGTAATGAGAAGACTATCGGGAAAAACAACTTTATCTACAGGATATGCAACACCATCTCTGAATAAAATCTCATCATGGAAGGAAAAAGGTAAATCCACTTGATGGTTAATATTTATAAAAGGATCATTCACTCTTCTGGTTAGAACCAAATTTGCACCATTTAAGTTAGATAGTGTGGATTTTCCAACAAAGTCATCGTATAATAAACCATTAAAAATCATACCTTTAATCACTTTTTCCAACTTCGGCAAGTCATCCAAGAGATAATCTAAGGTTAAATCAAGTTTTGTCCAAGCTTCAGAAATCGGCAAAAATACAGTGTATCCCATATTTTGATTAAACTTAAACTTTAATAAATTAAAATAGTCTAAAAATTGAATACTTCGTGAAGATTTAACTGTTGGTGGAATGCTATTCTCAAGTTTTGGGGGAATCTGCAAGGTATCATCAATAAAGTACAAGTAAGTGTTTCCAACTTCAATTTTTTCACTGACGATATGAATATCCTTGTTAAGAACAACATCATTATCTGAAATAGTAACTTTAATCTTCTGACAACTGCCCAGACTTCCACTTGAACAAAACTTGGATTCAATTAACATATCCTTATCAAAATTCAGTTTTTCGTTAACAAAATGATATTGTAAGCCATTCTTCATTTGACCGTAAGTCGTGTATATAGAGTCCGGATCAGCCACTATAAATATAGTTTGATAAATATCACTGTTGTCAATAAGCTTACCCAGCTTCTTTAAATCCAACTCTGCAACAAATTCAGATTGATTTAAACCATACAAGTACTTTCTAGGGGTAAATAGGGGCCAAACGGAGTCGCGATCAAATAGCAGATCAGAAAATGTATGTACAATACCATCAGAAAGTAAATAGTTAGCATCAATAGATATAGATGAATTGTTTATAACCATTTGCTCGCCATTTGCTCTAGAAGAAATATTGAACAAGTTTCCATTCAAGGTTTCAATTTGAACTAAAGATTCATCTAAATTTCCTCCAATTATTCCGTTAGACAAATAATTCATTATAAAGTTTCGTCTATCCAAGCTACCTTCTTTACTTGTTAAATACTCCATCTCAATAAGATTGAAAGCTAAAACATCATCAATAGGTAAAAATATACTCAAGTTAGAAAACTCATTCTGTTGACAGTAATCACCTTTATACATTAATTGTTTAAAATTTTTGACATCATTGTTATGAGGGATGTTATCGTAATCTCTAGAGAGCATACCACAAATGCTATCTTTTTGATTAAGGATACTATTCAAGCCATGAATTACAGAGTCAGAGGTACTAGCAATTAAATTTTGATCAATGACTTCAGCGCTTTCAACCATAAATACTCCATCCCTATTATCTATTAGAATTGGAACTTTATAATCATCTATAAAAGGGGAGCCTTTGTTAAATAATGTTCGTTCAATCTGAACACCTTCGATATCTTCTGAAGTTAACGGAACATCTATGATAAACTGATTGAAGTCGTCAACTGATAATCTCAAAAAGTCTGCATCTCTAAAAGCTTCATTCAGTGGTGCCAGTAATGTAACATTTGCCAAGTTGTTAGTGTAGTCTATGAGAGAGCTTCTTTGCAAAGATACTATAAATTTGCTGAAATTGTGATTTGAAGAAAGAACATCCACTATTGAAACTGTCGGTGGATTTTCGACATCACCTTGACTTCCAATAAAACTTAAGAAATCTTCAGCAAGATCAGGCTCAAATTGCTGCTTTTGAATTAAATCTTGTACTGGTTCACAAGACACCTGTTTAATGAGTACAGAGTAGAGTATAATCGATGAAAGAATCAAGTAAACCAACATGAAATTTTATGATATCTAACTAATGGGAAGTATTGCTTTTTTGATGGTAGTCTGGAAACAGGAGTTCCTACTAATAATCAAAATGACAAGGTCTAGGGAAACGAGGACTGATTTGTTTCATAGATAAAAGAGCTATTTACAGCTATGCAAGATATGCAGCTATGTATACAGAAGAATCAAAAGATGAGAAGGTAGGCAAAACGTGGCTCGGTAAACTGCGCCACTATAGCCCTGCGAAAGCCATTTCAATAAATTTATCGTTAGATTGATCATCAAATTATACTGGTTAGGAGATATTTTGTTCATCATAACTAACACTTACACCCCACCGTTCTTATACCTTATATTATGTCAGAAGAATTTGTAGATGTGAAAATGGAAGCTTCTGTCCAATCGTCGGGGTCTGTCAATGACTCATTGTCAGAGTCATCTAAACCGATTATCAATAACGATGAAACAAATTTGGAAGAAATGAAAGCAAAAATGGCAGAAATGGAACAAGAATCTGCAAAGTTAAGAGAGATGCAACAGCAGCTAGCTCAGCAATCTGGAATGTTGGATGAACTAGATCAATCAAGCAACAGCAAGAGTGATGATCCAACCGCTCATTTAGACATCGAGCAAAAGCAAGAAATTGATTCAAGATCCATATTCGTTGGAAGTGTCGATTATTCTACTGTCCCTGAAGAGTTGCAACAGCATTTTGATAAGTGTGGTACTATAAACAGAATTACAATAGTGACTAATAAGTTAACTGGTAATCCAAAAGGGTTTGCATATGTTGAATTTGCTGATACAAGTTCAATTCCTTCTGCCTTGCAATTGAATGAATCTTTATTCAAAGGTAGAGTATTGAAAGTCACCGAAAAGAGAACGAATTTACCGGGATTTGGTAATCATAGGGGTGGAAGA
Source organism: Ambrosiozyma platypodis (assembly GCA_030557395.1). Taxonomy (NCBI): domain Eukaryota; kingdom Fungi; phylum Ascomycota; class Pichiomycetes; order Pichiales; family Pichiaceae; genus Ambrosiozyma; species Ambrosiozyma platypodis. The sequence continues at coordinate 5,894 of JAKTPC010000019.1, forward strand.
GGAGGCTCAAGAGGAAGAGGGAAGTTTAGAGGTAGATTTAGAGGAAGGGCCAGGGGAAGAGGTAGTTTCAGACCTTATTGAATTTGCTTTGTAAGTGATTACATGTAAAAATATTGTTTAACGATAAATAGAAGATTCAATATGTACATTGTATAATACATATTACCTATCTGTATATTATATCTGCACCATAATATAAGTGTTGTTTATGCTCTAGAATTTCTTTTAAGCACTGCACAGTCTTTAAATCAAAAGTATACACAAAGAATAGTAAGGTTATTCATATAAGCCATACTTCATGATCACAATCTTGGTTTATGAATAGTTTTTAGTAATTTTTTCACCTCTCTTTCAGCAGTTAACCATGCACCATGAGCACAACCTTCACCTTCATCAATCAACGCTTCTCCAACAAATCTAACTCTACCTCTACCATCAAAAATATCGTTCGCTTCAATGAGAGCCTTTTTACAGGCTTCCGGATTATCGCCAACAGAAATACCGAGGTATGAACCCCTAGCATAAGGATCATTAGTCCAATTGGTTTTAACAATCTGTTTTGGATCCTTAATTTGTTCCGGCTTCAAACCTGATATATTAGCTAAAATTGGTTTGAATATTTTCCAGATCTTCTCGGCTGAATTGGACTCAACATATTCAGTTAGCGGTGAAGCTATAATAGTTCCAATCAATGGTTTACCAGTACATCTATGCAAATTCAAAAAAATTACGGTTTGATCAAAACCGTTTGGGTTTGATTTTGGATCAATCAATTTATCGTGTTTGAAGCTGAGTGACTTATTATTCATCACAGAATATGTTAGCTGCTTGTCGTGATTAGGAACACAAAAAAATCTATCAACATCTTTAGGCCAAAACACTTCATCAAACTCAAAAAAGACCTTCCCCAAAGCTGAATAAGTAATATTTTCCAAAGTTGAAGTAATAGATTTTGGTAGTTGAGGAGACCATTCTATAGCACCTTTTTCAGACTTATCTTGTAACTGCAACACACTCAAAGGAATAGAACATATCAAATATTCAGAGTAATACTTCTCAACCTCACCTTCTGAATTCTTTACAGAAACACAAATCACTTTACTTGCATCATCAAAGCTGATATTAAAAACAACTTTTTCTAACTTGATTTTTCCTGTATTCAACAATTCAGTTGAATCTTTTAAATTGCTCAATTCGGCCAACTCTTGTAGTTCATTGTTATAAACACTTTGATAACCACTAGAAATGAATGCATCCCGACCCTTGTGTGAATCAAGATCAGCCATTAGTCTGGTACTCATATCATTCCAGGAACTACCGACCCATAATTCAAGTCTTCTAATTAATTGAGGGGAATATTTGATTTGATCTTCAGATAGCAAATCTTTTTGTAATTTCAAATATTCGAAGACGGCTTTTTTCAAACTCATATCATCTTTAGGATCAATATCAGCGTAATAAGTAGAAAGAAACGACTTTATTTCATCAACAACTGGTTCCAATTTCATATTTGCATCCAACAACCCAACTTCCTCATTGTAATAATCCGATTTACCATTATCAAAGTAAAACTTAACGTTATCTTTTCCAATTGACTTCTTGAGTAATGGATTCACAAGACAGTCGTGAAACCAAGATGCACCTAAGTCTACCTTGAGATTGTTTTCCGCTGTATATGTGTATAATCTTCCACCTAATCTGTTTCTTGATTCCAAAATGATATTTTCAACACCATTGACAGTGAGATCAATTGACGATTTAATACCTGATATACCGGCACCAATAATGATTACCTTATGTTTGTTGATAGTACTCATGATGGGACGAGCGAATGGATGATTAAGTAAGAGAAAGTTCGAAAACCGTTATTATGAGAAGAGAAGGAGGTTCTGGAGATATATATAGTCGATCTATGTATCTAGGTAGGTATCTAGCTTGTACAGTGGTATCGCGGAAGTTGACAAGTGCTTCTCTTTTAAGGCTGTCTCAAAAGAGGTTATTGTAGCCGATAACTGTTTCCCCATACGGTAATATTTATACAAATCTTTAAACTTTAAATTAATTGTTATTATTCAGGTGTTGCTATATTTCAACCAAAGCCAGCCCATTCAAATGAAAAGCAAACGGTCTCAGTTTCTTTACCACAGTAAAGACAGTTAACAAGTTTCTCATTACAGTGAGATTTTACATTACTACTGCTTGTCTCCTTTTCTCCAGAAACCACAAACAACTTTTTTACCCCAGTAGCCAATCTACCTCCGACTGCTATATCTAATAAACCAATATCATCTTTTTTGTAATTTCGAACCGAGACCGTGTGATGTGCATGATAGCGTAATGGATCACCTGGGTACGATATAAAATTCCCACCAAACCTGAGACCCGGTAGAATAAAATGATCTTGGGATTTCAAAAATTTGAATGTTTTATATTTGTCTAATACCATCACTTTTGGTTCACATTGGATGTAGCTTTGAATTAATTCAAGTAGCAACCTTTTCTGCGCTTCATAACTTTTAATGTTTTCTGATAAACTGTCTAACCTCATCAATGAATTACTTCTGTTTGATGTTTCTATGAAAAAACTCTCTTTATTGATATTGTTATCATGTTTATCTGCATATTCCAATCCTAGCTTACTCATCTTTGACTTCAATTCTCTCTCTTTTAGCGAAGTTTGTAGTTGCAGTTGTTCATTAAACTCTTTGATATGAGTAATATCGGTATTAGCAATTAATAGCGCATCCCCTAGATCGATTGGAACCAAATAAACAAGATTCAAGTCCAATAAATAGATGACCTCATAAATAGATAACCTTAATGGCACGCCCAATAGTAAATTCTGTTGTGGAGCCACTGGTAAAGTTCCAGAAAATACTCCAATGATTCCATATTCTACTCTTAATTTTTGAATATCTTCTAAATTGAAAATCAATGCAGATATACCAAACAGCATAATAGGTATCTTTGGTGAGCATGGTTGGTCATACTCACATGTATTGTCATCTTTCATAACTCAGTTTAGTAGAGTAATTAACTGATCAATAGAAAGTTTGGTTGTAGATGATGTGTAATGCAAATACAGAAAAAAAAATATCTAGACATTGAGTTCTTTAATCAGCCGCACGGCGCAACCTGGCATCTGCAGTACTTACCAACTACGAATTACGAGAACTATGTATGAGTTTTACAAAATCGGATTTTCCAATTAAGTAGTAATTTACAATAATATAACAAATATACACAGGGGCTGTCCAAAAATCCCCTAAAAGATAAAGAAATAACGTATAGAATAGACAAACAAACCAAAAAACAAAGGCTGGGTGAGACCTTACCTATTCCTCTTCAGAACTCACGTCATCTTCATCGTCTTCATCAGAACTTTCTTCTGCATCGCCATTTTCAGCTGTTTCAAACTGCTTCAATGTTTTCTTCAGATTTTCTATTTTCTTTTCTTCGCTTGTAGCAGAACGGGAACTCGAGTGAACAGCAGATGACGACGATTTAGATTTCTTTTTACCTTTGGATTTTGCACCTCCTTTAATGTAGTTATACAACTTTAACAATGTAGAATCATTGAGTTGATCCATATCTAATTCAATTTCTTCATCATCACCTAAATCAGGAACACCTTCTTTAATAATAGCGATAACATTCTTTAACATCTTATCATTAATTGAATTCATAGCATCACTGATTTCCTTCTTCATGTCATAAGTAACTTGCATTGGATACAAGCTTCCATTAGATGAGGCTCCAGATTTACTTCTTCTTTTACCTTTTCTACCATGTCTGTACTTCTTCTTCTTTGACCATTCTTTTTTCATCTCATTATATTTATCTTGTCTCATCTTCTTTAAATCTGCAGTCATTCTTTCAATATTAGCAACTAAAAACTCTATAGTTGGATCAGTTATAGAATTAATATCCACATTGAACTCTTCTTCTGCCTCGTCATCAGATTCAAAATCCGAAAGAGAAGGAGGTGTTGCCGGTGTTGCAGGTTTCTTAGACCATTTTTCATTAAAAGCATCTTCTAATCTGTGACCCATCATATTAACTGGAGTTCCCTCAGGATTAAAAGCATAACAGTTCTGAAAAACCAATCTGACATCTCTTTCAAATTGATCTGCATTTTCATATTCACCATTTTGCAATTTTGTACCAACTGTACCTAAATCCATTGGTTCTTTAACTATTTGAAAATAGGTAGGACAATCTAGAGCGACCGGATCGACGGGTAGTAGGAAAGGGAATGAAAATGAATCATATTTTTTCGAGGTTAAATCCTTTAATGTTTGCTGGGCAAATCTTAATTCAGCCTGGAATTTCTTCTTTTTAGGTCTGATATCATAGGGCATATCTTTTGGCTTTGGTGGATGTATCTCTCTCTTGGGTCTTCCATCAACTGCACTTTCTCTTCTAATTTTAGGAAAATCTGAAGAAGTTGACTTTCTTTTAGCTTTACTTGCAGGTTGAGGGGGGAGATCTTTTGGAGGCATGTTGAGGAAGTGTTTTTCAAAACTAGCTTGAATATTATTAACCATTTGGGAGATTGCAGAGTCTTTACCATTAAATAGATGACAATTCTTAACCATCAAGTTGAAATCATCAGAAACTTGGTCGTGTCTTTCATATGCATTGGCGTTTATTTTTCTTTCAATTGTGGATAAATCCATTGGTCTTTTAATATAGTTGTAGTAGAAAGGAATATTCAACTTGACAACATCGACAGGATGCAAGAATGGGGCAGCATCCTTCAATCTCTTTACAGCCTTAATAGAAGTCAAGGCATGCTTCTTCTGATGAGGAGGCATTGGGTTCTTAGGGAGATTGTTCATATCAGGTTCAACTGGAGGAGCTGGAGCTGGCACCATTGTTGATGTTGCGCTTGCCGTTGCTGCAGAAGCGAGAGCATTTCCATTGGAGGCATCTTGGTCTTGGTCTAGCCTCTGTTTCTTAGATGGAGACTGGCCATCTTTGATATTCCCATTGCTGTCATTATCGAGAGTACGTTTGGTAGCCGATGCGTCTGAGAGAGTTGTTTCTTCCAAGGACATTACCATGAGTGAAGGTCAGGTCGTGCGCAAGCAAGAACAGAGTCGAGTCTGAAAACTCCAAACACAAAAATCAAAAACCCAGAGGTCGGGAAATCGCACCGCTTAAATACTTCCACGAAATGTTCGAAACGAAGTGGATTACCAAAACAACCGCGCACCGGCCGCGCGCCACTCGAGAGTCGACAGACCTGACTCACCTGTTGACCAAATGACTGGGTTCGGAATGCTACAATCATCCTCAAAAGCCACAACTGTATCCCAAATCACCTACTGATGAAGGTAGAATGTGTATGTGTAATATGTGTTCTGGCTGCTCTATGTAAGGACTACTGCTGGGTCAATCGAATCCCACGTAGGTTCGAACGAAAACAAACGAAATTAAGGACAGCGCATCGAGGACAATCGTGCATGAACTAAAAACTTTTTGCTCGTACGTCGATTTGAAATTGTCATGAGTCGATCGATCCATGAAATAGTACTCCCTGACTGTGATTGGTAGACGATTGGCCACAGTGCCATCAGGCCCCTTATTTTATTTCTGATGTTATCTCATCATTTTCGGACAATTTTAGCTCTTTTGGCTATTACGATTTCTGATTGTTAAGTCTATTTATGTTCGTTCTTTCAGAAAGAAAAAAGGAGAGCATAGTATTTACCCGGAGAGCTTGTCAAATTTTTCCGAGATATTCTTTTTCTCTTGCAATAGCTCAACTCAAGGAAAGGCTTTCAGATCGATCAATTCTATAAGTGATCCGTTTTAAAAAGTTTTATCCAAGTATATACCACCTATTTATCAAGTTTTCCATAAAAAAATAAGAACAATTTATTGTATACATAAAAAAGACTATAAATAAAAGGTTAATTATTAACAGAAATCAAAACAAATCAAAACCCAAAACAACAACAAGAAGAACATAATTAAATTACATGATTCTTAAGCAATCAAATCAAACCAATGTTTCGATTTGTTATCTCTTTCTTTTAATCGTATGATGACTATCTCCTCTTTCCCAGGCACCTAATTCTCTCATATTTAATAACCCAAAGCATGATGATTCATTGGAAAGTATCTTGGAAGCCACTTTTTGCTCTAGATGAAATATCTTGTGTAATTCCCATAATGCCCACGCTGGTGAGGGCTTCCAGTGAATCTCATCTCCTAATTTCCTTCTTCTATTTACTGAACTAATGGAGTATATAGAATCCATTGAAGGCAAAGTGGAATATGAGTTTGTAAGAGATGGAATTTCATCATTTGCTTCTCCTCCTTTACCTCTTGCTGAGACTGTGGAGTAACTTCTGATAGTAGGAACTGAAGACGTTGAATTCTCAGAAGTTGAACACCCTGATATTGAATATTTTTTAGGTGAATCTTGAATAATATCATTTGCATAACTTTCTAAAAAATCGAAGTCTTTCAATAACATATTTGATAATTCCAAGGAGGTTCTTCGTAAACTCTTTTCGCTTGGATTAAAGGCAACAATCATATCCGGGGCTGCCTCTTCTTCAAAACTAACTTTGGAATCTCGATTTCTTTTCGACCAATAATATGCATTATACGGTTGAGTGTCAGATTTTCTCTTATTCTTTTTAATAACCTTAGGAGCATTGTTTCCAGTCACTGTGGATTTCCTTCTTGATGGCAACTCGTCAAGATTATTATTGTTGGTTTCCATATAATCTTCTTCTCGTTTTCTTTTAGTAAATCTTGCTTGTAATTTTGGTGATTGATATTCAATCTCCTTATTCTTATTACTTGTGTTGATGGTATTGCTGTTATTATTGTTACTATAAAAAAGTTCTCCAAAATATTGTTCCACGGGTATAGGACTGTGTTGAAAGTCAATCTCCGAATTGAAGTGGTCAATCTCATTATCGTCTTCCTGAAAGGGATTTGAGAATTTGAATTGTCCGCTATCCTTAGCCAGTTCTCCGAATCCTTGAATACTAGTAGTAGTGACATAATTATCATCTAACTGAATTGCAAAATTGAGAGGTGAGCTTACAAGTTTATCGTAAAAATTGTCTTCTAAAGGATCAAAATCATGTGTATCTGTTTTCATATCATCTGGAGTCTTGCAGAGGGTTAATTGTGGATTGATAGCTTCACCTTTTGAAAATTCAATATCTGGTAATTTAAGACTAATTGTTTCTTCATCAGTGTTAGATAAGTTAGAAATTTCACTAGATTCGCAACGTAAAACTTGCTCTGGATTCGTTAGTGTATCATATTTGGGCTTCACCATATTATTCTCACTTGTAATTGATTTTGGGATTCCCCTCACCTTTTACCAAGCTCGTGAATTAATTCCAGGTTACCAATTCAAGAAACAACAAGATACTTATACTCTGAAAACCGGAAAATAGCAGCTAAGTGATGCAGATCACTTCCCCAGACGTTAATGGCAAATGAGAATCAAGTGCACATGGTTTAGTCTAGATGCATTTGAGCTCTTTTTTTTTCTGTGCATTATCTGTATACAGCGGCACTATTCCTCATCTGTCAACTTACTAATCCCACAAAGAGGAACCTTTTATCCATAAAAAGATTAATTACCTCTCTCAATACAGCATTTAAAAGAAACTATAAGAGATGATCCGTAACGTAAGATTCAGTGTTCTAAACCCGCCTAGAATTTCATTGGTCGAGGGTAACTAGAGCAAGCTTAACTCTTTTGTTTTTAAAAAAGCAAGCTCAGTTATGGTTCCATCACCCCATATGTTACATCTGAGTTCCAGCTTAGTCATCAAGCAGTCGATTAACTTTAGAGTGTAATTCAGGTCACATACAAATTTATTGATCCTTGATTGCTACCAGAAAGGCATATAAGAAACGGTGCGTTAAACGTCCTTAAAGGTGACAAAAACCAACGTTAGTATACTACGTTTATGTTTTGGACCCTAAATTCATCATTAATTCTGTTGATCACGGAAAAAACCGAAATTATAGTCGGAGTTCAGCACAACCATGCAGAGGGACTAGAACTAAGTAGAGGTAGCAGAAGGAGTTAAGCCAGCTATTACATGTACCTACAGAATGTACCGACGTACGTCAACGCACCGATCGACTGAAGACTTTGCCAATTAAAGTGTGGCTTCAGCGGCGCACTGGTCAGCCTATGAAATGTCGCGTCTTCACCCAAACCACCAGAGATCTCTAAACTTATATACTGCTAATTGTTCCAGACCATTTAATCCTAAATTTCCATCTTTCCATCTCTCCATCTCTTGTTTTTTTTTCTTTACAAGATACGCCCAATTACTTATTGATTGGAAAAACCATGTATCTTAATAACGGTGTTTCGGCTCTTCTGTGTCGTAATCAGTCAAGATTGATTCTGGGCTCTTCATTGGCATCAACAAGATTGTTTACCACTATATCCGTTTCCTCCTCTAGAACGCAAACCTCAACCCTTGTGCAAAAGCTATCCCTATCCTTCAGATCATCGTATCGACTACATCAATATCCTGCTTATTCACAGTTGAGAAAACTCCATTCTTCTCCTATCAATTTTGCCAAAGAAACAACTTCCTCACAAGCTCCATCCACCACAACTAACGCCCATGAAAAGAAACCAACTTTAGCCACACCCCCCCCTCCAAAAAAAGGAAGACCATCTCAAGTGAAAATAATTAAAGATTTACTAGGTTATATATGGCCAAGGGAAAATCCATGGCATAAATTTCGTGTTGTCTCAGCGTTAACAATGTTAATCACAGCTAAATTATTGAATGTTCAGGTTCCTTTTTTCTTCAAATCTATTATTGATCAAATGAATATTGATTGGGTTGCTCAGGCTGGCCTCCTGACAACTTCAATTGGCGCTATCATTTTAGCTTATGGTCTTACTAGATTTGGTGCTGTGTTATTTGGTGAATTGAGAAATGCCATTTTTGCCAAAGTTGCACAAGGCACAATTATGAAAGTTGCACACAATACATTCGTCCATTTATTAAACTTGGATTTGAATTTCCATTTATCAAGACAAACTGGTGGTTTGACCAGGGCTATTGATAGGGGTACCAAGGGTATATCTTATGTTTTAACTGCTATGGTTTTTCATATTCTTCCAATCACTTTTGAAATTTCAGTTGTTTGTGGTATTTTAACTTACAATTATGGTGCATCATTTGCTGCAGTCACTTTATTAACTATGCTTGCTTATTCCGTCTTCACTATTAGAACTACTACTTGGAGAACTGGTTTCAGAAGAAAGGCTAACACTGCCGATCAAAAAGCTGCAAGTGTAGCTTTAGATTCTTTGATCAATTACGAATCTGTCAAATATTTCAACAATGAAGCTTTTCAAGCCTCTAAGTATGATTCTGCTTTAACTAGGTACAGAGATGCATCAATTAAAGTTGCTACTTCATTAGCTTTCTTGAATTCTGGTCAAAATCTAATTTTCACTGCGGCCTTAACATCAATGATGTATATGGCATGCCAGGGTGTCGCAGCAGGTTCATTGACTGTTGGTGATTTGGTTTTAATCAATCAATTAGTTTTTCAACTTTCCGTTCCGTTAAACTTTTTGGGTTCTGTTTATCGTGAATTAAAGCAATCTTTATTAGACATGGAATCATTGTTTAAATTACAAAAATACGAAGTTAAAATTAAATCAAAACCTAATGCACCTGCCTTGGATCTAAGAAATGGAGGTGAAATTAGATTTGAAAATGTTACTTTTGGATATCATCCGGACAGACCAATTTTAAAGAATTGTTCTTTCACGATTCCGGCCGGTGAAAAAGTTGCTATTGTTGGACCTTCTGGTAGTGGTAAATCTACCATCTTAAGACTAGTTTTCAGATTTTATGACGTCAACTCTGGTAGAATCTTAATCGATGGGCAAGATATAAGAGATGTTGATGTTGAAAGTTTGAGAAGGGCTCTGGGTGTTGTTCCCCAAGATACTCCTTTATTCAATGAAACAATTCTTGAAAATTTAAGATACGGTAATTTGAATGCTACAGATGAAGACATCATGCAAGTGATTTCAAAGGTGCAATTAGATAAGTTAATTCACGATTTACCGGAAGGAGAACAGACTATTGTTGGAGAAAGAGGTATGATGATTTCAGGAGGTGAGAAACAGAGACTAGCCATTGGTAGATTATTATTAAAGGATGCACCAATTACATTTTTTGACGAAGCTACATCTGCTTTAGATACTCATACTGAACAAGCATTGTTGAGAACAATTAGAGGTTTGTTTAGAGAAAGTAAGAAGACTAATGTCAGTATTGCACACAGATTGAGAACCATTGCTGATTCTGATAAAATTATTGTTTTGAGTTCTGGTGAAGTTTTAGAAGAAGGCTCACATCATGCTCTTTTACAACGTGAATCATTATACAAAGAATTATGGGATATTCAAGAAAACTTGGATTTTGAAGAAGAACTTTTGAAAGATACCAAGAAAGGGGAAGAAGAAATTCTGAAGGACAACAAAAAATAATTTGGATTAAGATATTTAATTATTTTCTGACTTGGTTATTACCAAAATTTTAATTTTAATTTAGTTAATAGATTGGTTTACATTTTTTCTCACTATATAATTCTAGAATACATACTACATGGATAAATATTTTATTGCGCAGTACAATCTCTTCTTTGATGGAGTTAACTATCCAAAAATATTACGTAAGCCAGTACATGAGGAAAATGGTATTCATTCCCGGGTTTGATCCCGACAACATAGTAGGTAAAATCCTGTCACGATGTGGACTTTGTTGTAAATTGAGTTGGATTCAGCTGAAGGAAGTTGAAGAAAAGAAGAAAACGTTTTCAATGGTTCACTGACCCATAAATTCTATAGCCTAAGTAGCCTAGAGATAAAGAATTAACACAGGCTGTGCACCCCGCGAGTTGAGCTGAGCAGCGAAATGTGACAGAGATTGAGCAGCTCGAAAAATATGAACAACTTAAATTGTAGGTAGAGATTGTTTTGAATTTTGGTTATAAATCTCCATTGAACCCTCTCTCTAATTTTCACGCTTTTCCTCCATTGTATTGTTTTGACTTCATATCCATATAGCGATATATTCATACCCCATTCATATTATTTTTAAAGGTGTGACGGCAGGCCACATTCAAATTTCACTCCCATTTCCCGGCCCCACCTCTCTCTTTTATCGTCAGCCGTAATATTATTTTACCTTTTTCAGACTCCAGAGTCCACATTCCACAGCTCAGCTAGTAAGTAATAATACACTCCTAGATCTATACTATAGCTGACTGTCACTCTTCCAATAATTCTCTAACTTTGGATATTCAATTGTGATAATACAAAACTAATCTATTGCTTACAAAAAAAAGCTTCAGATAAGAAAAATAGATATAATTTTATGATTAGCTCAGGTAGCTTACCTACAACAAGTACAACAACCACAATAGCATTATGAATTTTCTTCGAAGATCATTAGATTCACCTCCTACTGTGGAGGAAGAACAATCTCGATCTCTTAGCTCCGTTGGTGATACTTTACTCCTGGACACTGAATGCTCCACCAATCCTGATCTTGGAAGACATTCAACTCCACAATCATCTGGAAAAAATAACATAACAGGAAGAAAAGCTGCAAAAACCTTAAGGCTATTCAGAAATCATCATGAATTATCTCCAGAAACTCAAAATAAATTTGCAAACCAACTGAACGCCAAAGAGAGTACACCCGAAAGAGATTTCACAAAAAGAATGTCGATAGAAATGCCTAGGGAACTGAAAATTGAGACATCATTGAATTTGCGTAGTCACAAGTCAATACCAACTTCACAGCAGCCAGATCTTTCATCTCAAATTCCCCTCCCGGAAAAAAGTTCCTTGCCAGTCAATGAACCAATTTCTTCAGCTATTTATTTTCCACATACCCCGGCCAACACAGAAGTGTTTGTTACACCCGAACATTTAACTGCCACTTTAGAATTTGATCATGATTCAAATGATAATGAAGTTTTGAATGAAATAGAAGAAATAGAAGAAGTTATTGAAAATGAAAATCAACTGAAAAGAAATTCTCTTGTAAATATATCATCTTCAAATTTACCATTGACTCCACTAGATAACAATAAATCGACTTTGCCTGCTCAAAAAAGTAGAACAATTCTAACGATTGAAGACGATACTTCTGGTTCAAGTGAAATTTATGAATCTGAAGATAATGAATTTATTCAAGAATACCCAGATGATGACGAAATTGACTATCAATACCCATTAGCAGTTGAACTTAAGCCTTTCAAAAATAAGGTTGGTGGACATACAGCCATATTTAAATTTAGTCATAGGGCAGTTTGTAAAGCCTTGGTAAATAGAGAAAATACATGGTATGAAAATATTGAAAAATCTCATTCAGATTTACTGAGATTCATGCCTAGATATATCGGAGTACTAAATGTCAGATATAGCAGTATGGTTGACGATAACGATGATACATACACTGTATCTGAACCCTCTAAAAACGACACCACTGATGGTTTGTCGATAGGAATACCAAAGGAAAAAGCTAACTCAATTAAACTTGCAAGGAACTCTTCTTCACAAAACAGTAAATCTGTCAATCCAACTGTTGGGTTTTTAACCCCTGAAGTTGTTTTAGAAGATAATCGCCATATTTTTCCTGATTCATTATGGTCTCATTATTCAACATATCCACCTTCGTCAGATCCACTTACCAGACACTCAAACAACAACAAAAACAATAACTCTAGTGATGATACTCCTCATAATAGTATTTGTTCATCTCCTAATTTAGACCCATCTTTGAACGATGGGCCAGTTTCCTACTCATCTGGCTCCACCACTGTCAATAAAAAGCTACAAGAATTAGTATTAACTGAAGTTTTTGCGCCAATTAAAGAATATGCTAAAAAAGTTGGTAGTAGGGGTCGTTCAAGTCATCGTAGAAGCGATAAGCATAGGAAAAGTTTCAATCGTTCATTTGGTGGTCTTTCAAATGATGCATCTATGCCAATCATGTCTCCACGTCCCCATCGTTACTCAGCCAGTGCAACTGTTAGTCCCAATTTAAACACCTTCAATTTTGATGCACCAAAAGATCTTTCAATGTCTGGACTTGAAAATCGTAGACCATCTTCCGTTAAATCTGACGATATTAAACTTCACGCAAAGTATTCGGGAGAATTTAGTAATGATCATGGCACTGATTATGAGGAAACCCCTTTCCCGGACAGACAATCAATTATAAGAAGTCTTAAGAAAATTCCGAAGCAAATGTATGGTAGTGATGATGTGCTTATAGTGGATGAACAAAAGGGCGATAAAATATATTCCAATAACGAGAATGCTCTTTATGAAGAAGAAGAAGCAAGTACTATGAAAGCATCAACTACAGTTACTTCAACTACCGAAAATGGTTATAATTCGACTTTAAGAAAGCATACCAAATTTGAGAGATTTATTCTCTTGGAGGATTTAACTAGTGGGATGAAGTATCCTTGTGTGTTAGATCTAAAAATGGGTACCAGGCAATACGGGGTTGAAGCTATTAGTACAAAGCAACAATCACAGCGTCGAAAATGTCATCAAACTACCTCAAGACAATTAGGTACAAGAATTTGTGGAATGCAAGTTTGGGACTTGAAATCTGGATCTTTTATAAATAGAGATAAATATTTCGGTAGAAAAATAACTGTTGGTGAAGAATTTGTTAGATCTTTAGCTAGGTTTCTATATGATGGCCTAACTATTTGGTCAATAGTTAGACATCTTCCTAAACTTATTGAGGATTTTAAAGAACTAAACTCAACTTTCAAAAAATTGAACAATTATAGACTTTATGGGTCCTCCATTTTGTTGATGTATGAATCATCTAAAACTTCGGAAAATCCACTAACGTTAAGAATGATTGATTTTGCTCAATGTGTAATTGCTGATGAACCATTGCCTTTAAATACATCTTTTCCTCCAGTTCATACTAACCAACCTGATGTAGGATATTTAAGAGGTCTAAATTCTTTGATATTTTATTTTAAGGTTATGTTCAAGGAGTTTACGGGGGGGTTAGAATATACTACTCTTGAAGAATCATCTACTTCCATCAAAAAATTACGTAAGTCTGGTATTTTGGATGTTAATTGTGAGTGGTTAGACAAATTTGATGATAATTCGGTGGAAACTTCTTATAGTTTTGCCGTTGAGCCCGATTACAACGAAGATAGCGAATATTATGATGTTTCTGAATGAACAAGCAATTTCAAGCAATTTTTTTTTTCTTTCTTATCTCTGGTAGTTTACTATAATATCAATATTGTTTGTCTTTTTTGTAAAATTTCCTGTGTATAAAAATATATGAGCGTTTCATGTTTGAATTTGTCTCTGATTCAATCCTGTTTTATTATTATGACTTTGTTATCATGATATTACGGATCAATTAAAGGTGGTGTAATTGACAGTTTGATTGTGCTAGTACTCGTAGAGTTTGAGACCTATTGAAGAAAAAGGTATCTAACTGAATAAATACTAGTGGATAATTTGATCTGCCAGAAATCATAAGAGTAAGACCCAACAAAAGTATGACACATCACAAGGATGTATATCTTTCTATCAAGTCAAAATTATTCTGGGGAGTTGCAAAAGAATTAAAAAGCTAATCAGGTGAAGTACACGTTACAAGTTGAGCATGCAATGAAAACTTTTAGCTAGGGCAAAAACAAGGTAGTGCGCCTATTGGAAGTCATGCGGCTCTAGTCTCCGAGTCGAGGAGGTTTATGAGTTATACAACTTACTTTCACACAAAGAAATATAACTCGATTGAGAGAACACGTCGTTAACAATAAGTGTGTGTAGTTATTAAAAAGTAATCTCAATTAAAGTATAGAAAGTACTATATATACAAGAAAAAGTAGCAGGACTCCAAGTTATTATATTATTTGATAGCATCAAAGGCACAAGTTCTCAAGTTCTGTAATTGTTCAACACATTTAGAGCCAGCTTCCTTCTGATTAACCAGCAAACATGATTCATATTCTCTAATTATACTAGCACACTTTGTCTGGATTTTCTGAAACGTTGGAACCTGTGTTTGAACACATTTTTGTAATTCAAATTGATATTTCAAGCATTCTTCTAAATTTGATTTTTTTGATTGTATACACTTGTTATAATTCAAGAAAGAATCCGGACATGTTTTAGCCACGTCTTTCAATATAACTTCATCTAAAACTTGTGACATGTTGCTAGTTTTCCGTACTCCACAAATTCTCCGTAAGAAAAGCATGTATAACAAAGTGAAGTCTTTGTGTTATGAATTAAAAAACGAGAGGAAGCGGCGCGCCTAGGAATTATAGTACAACTTGGTATAAAAGATTAAAAGTAGTTATAGATACCAGACGTTTAGACTTGGAAACAGTTAACCACAATTAAAATTGAACCATTAATATTTTTCCATTCAAGTATAATCATAGCTTAAGATTTGAGGGTTTAATTTCATTTTGATCAAATATTTAGGTTTTGCTTTATTGTCCATTGATTATCACTGTTCTCCAAAGATATATTCTTCTGTTTTGATCGCAATTTGATGTTTCTACTATAATGTTATTTTTATTCCACTGATTAGATTTTGGAAAAATAACTTTTTGTTATTTCACAAGAGGAAGGACACTCAAAAAAGGAGCCTGGATGTAATGCTTGATTTTGACAAAGTATCAAAAAGTTATTACTACAGAGGTTAATGGCGTTGCGGCGTGAGAGAATCCATTGGAGAAAGAGAGTAAAATCGAATACTATCTATGTAGGCTCTGTTCCTTAAGTTGCCCCATTCTCCATACATTGATGTAGACTACAGCGTAGACGTACCAGTTGCCTTCAGTTTGCTTGAATTCTTAGTTTTGTTGAATTACGAAACTAGGTATTGCACAAATATATGAAAGCTTGACTTTATACCAGACAAAAAAAACGTAATCAGAAGAAAACAAAACAGCCCTTAGCCAAAGTTTATAACCCAAAGCAACTTTTAAGGCTACACATATGTACACGAATTTTTTAAAATTTACGGTGAAGGAAGACAAATAAATTAATCAACAGGAAAAGATATATGAGACAAAACGAGACGTTATTTATATAATAGAACTCATCAACAAATATTGCCGAGAAAGATCTCTATTAGTTGGAGAATATATGTGCCTGGCTCGTCGTTAAGTTCCATATACAAACATAACTGTAAAAGCGTTTGAGTGGATCTGGTACTATATGATTTATGGAACAATTCAAGCTTCAGGGGGTTGTTCAATATATGTTTCTTCTTTGGGATTTATTTAGGCTATAGATATCTGTTAAAATTTGTGGCTGATATGGATAGTTTTCAAGTGAAAGGTTTCATGAAGAATCTGAAGAGTACATCAACTAGCTTATCCTATAGAAATAGTTCAGCTTAATCTACATATTTTCCCTACAAATACCTCATCAATTGTGTTTTGTTTTGTTTCGTTTCGTTTCCAGAGAGAAGCTTTGAAATATTAGTTTTAAACATATAATGGCACATCTTTAATAATATGTGTGATCGACAATTTATATACGTACCTTCTCCCAAAGAAAATCACAATATAGTCTAATGTCTATCGGGTTTATATATGGGCCACAAGCTCAATTTATAGATATATCCTCGACTAATTCCAATACTATAAATACCGGTCAAATTAACATATATGGACCATACCGGTGATGCCATCCACCACTTATTTACCTGAAGAATTCCGAAGCTTAAAACCTATACTTAGTCTCTAATACAGTTCTCCCTGTGAGTAATGGTAACTCTATTCTACATATGGCAACTATTCGTAATTGATGTCTGCTCGTCTAATGATTGTACCCCTTAAACTGGATCATAGATAGATGGACGATCTGAACCGATCCCGAAAGCGGAAAAAGTTTTTTACTCACAGCCGCTAAGCTGCATAAAACTATTGCGAACAGTTGTGGAAACCGCTCTATTCCGCTTGCCTAAAAGTCATCTTCAATGATCTTGTAAGCAATACTAATTCCAGATCGGGCAATTGTCCCAGTTGGTGAATAGGGACCACTCGTTATGTACGCCTCGAGCAAATGGACCTATTCAAAGATCGCAATCACCGGCGATGCTGGTAGGCTAAACGGTTCTTGAAACTTCAACTTTAAACGTACGTTGTACATTGAGCTACGTCTGCCACTAATGGCATTAGGTATTTCTCACTTCATCTGCACGCCTTTAATCATCACTCGATAGATGTATAAAACGAGAGCTTCTCGCTCTCGTTAAGATGATTAATCGATTGTTCAATAAAAGTTATCATGTCTCTTTATCTGAATTTCTTTTTTTTCGCTTGAGTTAATTTGATTGTTGAAATTTTATTGTGCTACATAACAATCAAGCTATTAGATATTCTAGATATACTCCTTACTATTACTTTTCTCTCATGCCACTCGGGAAGTTTTCAGAAGCTATTGAGTTCGAAAACAACACTCTCCATCGTACCTCAACAGACTACTCATACGGAATTAATACAAGAATGGATATTATGCCTTCATCTTCTAGTTCGAGAGGTCACAAGTCCGACCTCGAGCCCATATTGTCCAGAACATCCACTACAAACAGGAAGCCATGGCTAGAAAATTTCATTGATAGTTTCAAAAGGATTCCTGTTCCAGAATTGGATCCGACGCTAACACCAACAGAAAGAATGAACGTTCAATCTGCCGCTTCTCCATTAAAGAGACAATTATTCTCCAGACATTTGCAAATGATTGCCATTGGAGGTTCTATTGGTATGTATAAAGATAAACAAAAAATATGTTTCACTAGCGGATATACTAACCTGTTTCAACTAATGCTTTATTAGGTGCTGGTCTTTTTATTGGTAGTGGTACCGCACTAAGAAATGGTGGCCCTGCTTCTGTTTTGATAGCATGGCTTTTATCTGGTCTAATGATCTATTGTACTGTGCAAGCTTTGGGTGAATTAGCTGTGACGTTTCCTGTTAGTGGGTCCTTTTTACATTTTAATACACGTTTTATTTCACCTAGTTGGGGTTATGCTATGACCTACAATTACATGATGGGTTGGGTAACGGTCGTCCCAGTTGAATTAGTTGGTGCTTCCATAGTTATTGGGTATTGGAACGATGAAATAAATGCTGCAGCTTGGTATGTATTTACAGTTTGTGAACAATCAGATGAATATTGATGTTTTATTTTATTCCTCTCCTCGTACCTATACATATCTCTTACTAACGTTATTTTAGGGTCTCTATTTTTTATGTTGCGATTTTCGTTATCAATTTTTTTGGTGTTAGAGGTTACGGCGAAGCCGAGTTTGTATTATCGTTCATTAAAGTCATTGCTATTCTAGGTTTTATTATTTTAGGTATTGTTTTGAACTGTGGGGGCGGACCTAATGGACATTATATAGGTGGCCTTTATTGGCACGAACCTGGGGCCTTCTCTCATGGGTTTAAAGGTTTATGTTCAGTTTTTGTCACAGCTGCTTTCTCCTTTGGTGGTACTGAATTGGTTGGTTTAGCTGCCGCTGAAACGAGTAACCCAAGACAGACCCTTCCTACTGCTATAAAACAAGTGTTTTGGAGAATTACTCTTTTCTATATTGTTTCCTTAGTTATTATTGGTTTATTAGTTCCTTACAACGATCTGAAATTGGAGGGTACCTCAAGCATGGACACGAAAGCATCACCTTTTGTTATAGCAATTCAAAATGGAGGGATTAAAGGATTACCATCTGTTATGAACGTTGTTATTATGTTAGGTATTCTCTCTGTTTCTAACTCGGCTGTTTACGCTTCCTCAAGAACAATTTTGTCTTTAGCTGAACAAGGTTTTGCTCCCAAGATTTTTGGATATATCGATAGAAAGGGAAGACCAATTGTTGGTATTCTGATCACCATGGGTTTTGGTTTATTATGTTTCTTAGCAGCATCAGATGATGAAGACAAAGTTTTCACTTGGTTGTTATCATTATCTGGTCTTTCGTCAATCTTCACCTGGATTTCAATTTGCATTTGTCATATCAGATTTAGATATGCTTTAAAGATAAGAGAGAGAGGTACCGATGAACTTCCATTCGTTGCAGCTACCGGAGTTTGGGGTTCTATTCTTGGTATAACGATTATTCTTCTGATATTCATTGCTCAATTCTGGGTTGCTTTGTTCCCAATTGGTAGCAGTCAGGCAGATGTTGCATCCTTCTTTGAAGTGTGGTTATGTTTACCTGTCATTCTGGTTTTCTATTTAGGGTATATGATATGGCATAGAGATTTCACTTTGTACATTAGAGCCAAAGATATTGATATTGATACCGGTAGAGGTATATATGATGTTGAATATATGAAGGAGGTTTATGCAGAAGAAAAAGCTTACGCTTCCTCTAAACCTTTATACTATAGAGTGTACAAGTTTTGGTGTTAGCTGAGCTGATTTGGGTACTTTTTTCTTGTATATTTGATTTGATTCTTTTTTCTACCTTGGAGTTATCTCTTTTTTTAATCTTTTTAATTTTTTTAATTTTTTTTTGATTCTTCTATATCGGTTTTATGCTTTTGTTTCAATACATTTTAGATTTTATTGTAAAATTAGATCAGTGAACGATTAGCGGAAAGAGAAAGTGCTGTACTTGAATCAAAATCTGGCGAATGAGTTGTGGCGAATTTCCAGCCGCACGCCACCACGCAAGAAAATTCAAAAAAGTGGTTTCATATCCGATAAAGTATTGTACAACGACTAACAACAAACAACTTGCTCTGAACATCTTAGCGTGACCACCACTTAATTTTTTTAACCTCCAGACCATGAAATTAGTTACAAAAGAAGAAATTACTGCTCATCAGAGTGCAGTTTTGGCTGGTGGTATCAAAGGGCTTATATTTGGTTCTATTATTTCAGCTGGTATCTATGCTTTAGCTCCTCACAAATACCCAAGACTATTGAAGATGCCTTGGTCTATCAAGACCGCTATTGCTGTGACCCCACCAGCTTTCATTGCCTCTGTGAATGCCGAATTAGGATCCTCTGCCTTTGATAACGAAATGTATTCTTCTGAATTCACTCAAAAGAAGGTTTTGGATGAACATAAAAGATGGACCGCTTTAAGCACCACTGAAAAAGCCGTTGAAACCTTAACTGAAAATAAGTACCAGATCATTACAGGCTTATGGGCTTTGTCCATGTATGGTTCCTGGGTTTTTGTTGATAGAGACCCGCTATTGACCAAAACTCAAAAGTTTGTAACAGCTAGAATGTATGCTCAATTTTTAACTGTTGGTCTATTATTGGGTTCTATTGGTTTATCATTATATGAGGAATCTCATCATTTGAACCAAAAGGAAGATAGAGAGGATCAATATTTAAGAGAGTTTTTGCAACAAAACAGTTCTAAGAACCACTAATTAGATTTCATCTCTATATTATTCCGATGCTATATATAATTAATTAAGTTTCATCTTGTAAGTACAATTTCATATATGATCATCTTCGCTTTGTGTTTTTTTTTTTTCGTTTTGTTTTGTTCACGCCTAGCTATTTGCATTTTTTCCTTTATGGGATTTCATTTATTTTTTATATTTTATTTAATAATAAGACATTATATTCTCGTTAAAAAAAAAAAAAATTCAGCCAGCGTAGATGCCATATCTTGAAAAATTGAGACACCAGTTAAGGGGTACATTTACCAACGCTAGGTAAATAAATAGTGGTGTTGCGCACACTTTCGTCTATAATTGTTGTATGCAATATGACCGTTGAAGTCTAGCATCAAGAAAAAATAAAGAAGAAAGTATAGAGAGGGACAATGAAGCTAATATTGAATACAAATAGACGACGAAGACCATGCTGATAATTATTTTAAAGATAATTTACTGATAATTACGAATAACCAAGAATAACGACGAAAGTGGTATGAAAGCTCATGCTAATTTTAATGCTGTTAAAATAACAAGAAGATATAATAAGAGACTGGTTAACCTGATAGAAAACCAAGAAAATTATAAATATTCAAACCTGTTCTATTTTGTAAATAAGTTGATCATGTTTGAGTTTAACTTTGACAGGATGATTTGTATGCATGATGGTAAAAGAAGTTGTAGACGACGATAAAACCACCTGGGATCTGATAGGCGGTAACGCGGCTAAGATCCGACGGACTTCGGTTTCCGAACTGATTCAATTGGATAAAGATTGTTCCTTAAAAGCTTTGTTCGAGACATGATGTGGGAAACTAGTAACTGTGAACATTTTGTTGACTCAAGATTATGAACACTCGTTTTTTTGCTCTCCCTCCAAAGAGAAAGCCAAAATGGGCATGATAACTGCCGTACTGGACGAAAACTACATCCTGATAACAGGGTTAGCAGTGGTGGTACCTTTGCTCCTTATCATTCTACAAAAATATGGAAAAGCATCCACAAAATCAACAGCTAAACCTATATCAGTTAAACCTTACAAAGATTTACCGAAACCAGTTATTTCCTCAGTTTCACCTGATTTTGACTGGAAAACTACCAAACCTGTCCAATACAGACCTTTCAAAAATGGGGCTTATAGAATGACTTTATCGACAAGAAGATTGGATCCATTAGATCATATCATTTTGGAGGAATCATATTTAGAAAGAACCAACCTAAGAATCCAAGTGCTTGAAAAACACGATAAACTTTTATATGGCTGTCATGAAAGTGCTGTTGAATCGTTGAGAGAGGCGTATGATTATGTGTTTGATTATTTAATGAACAGATATCCAATGTATTTCTATAAAATTAACAACGATACTACCTTTTATAATAAAATCAGGGATGAATCGTTTCAGTTAGATAATTCCAAGATGACCCCAAAAGAGATGATTATGGCTCTAGCTAGAAATATTGAAGAAGATTTATTAATATTGGTTAGACAACCTGGAATTGATGATGTCGATGAATATTATTTGAGATGCGCTATCTCTTGTTTTCCTGCTGGTTTCAATCCATCTGCCAAATTAAATACTCCTTTAACATCCATTCATAAACCTGTTCCTGAATACAAGGAGAAATTACAATTATCAATGAATAGATTCTTCATGAGATTAAGCCCCTATGAATATTTTGTCCGTAACAATTGGGGGTTTCAGTTGGGTACTGAATTATGTGATCCAGATGGGTATCAAGCTCCAGAAGAAGAATTGGAACAAATTAAAGCTGCTAAATCTGAAGATATGGATTTCAATCAAGTGTTCTTAAGAGTTGAAAAACAAATGTTTACCAGAATGCCTAAAACTAAAAACCTCTTGTTCTTGAGTAGATATTACACTTATGCTCTTCCTAAAATTAGAGAAGAAGAAGAAGAGAAATCTCATGATTTGATCGGTGCAATTGATGGTATTCCATATAGATTGGGGTTATACAAAAGAAGGATTTATTGGGGTGATGCTATTAAGGCTTACTTGAGAAGAGAAACTAATGGCTCCACTGATGAAATCTACGAGTGCAAGATGACAGCTTAACGTTACTTAACTGTCTTAGGTGTATATATTTGTTTAGTTATTTCCTAGCGGTAACTCAAAATAGAAGTTTCCGATTAGAGTAGAGGCTTTTAGATTTTTTACTATTTAACTGATTAAATTGTTTCTCGGGTATTACCAATTCCAGAACAAGATCAGTTTACTTTTAATATTTATTCTTGAAGGATCTAGGTAATGCATTATGTCATGGGATCTTCTTTCTTTTTAAGTCTAACTTAACTGAGTACAACAGATTGACGGGCAAAAGTGACGGGTATTTCCCAATCCAGGGCGCACTGCCTATCTGTGGGGGCCATATACAGACCTGAGATAAAATAAATCATATAAAGATAAAATAAATTATATTTTTAAATAAATTAGATCTCCTGCTCCCATAAACTGTACTCGAGCTAACATCTAATGTTTATCAGAACTTATGCTACTCCATCGACTGAAATAAGAGCTGAAGGTAGAGGAGAAGATTTATGTGGTGCCATTGATGGTTTGAATGAAGAGCTCGGTATCTATAAAAGAAGAATTTATTGGGGTGAAGCTGCTAAAGCTTACTTGAGACATGAGACTAACGGTATCACAGATGAGATTTACCCTTATACATTTGAAAATTAGGCATTGTACTGTTTCTGAGTCTTGAGTTTTAATTTTTGGTATATGTTTTTCAATGTTTGGTCTTTCAATTCTCTTATTTACATTTATTAATTCCATAATATTATAAGTTTCTAGTTTTTATGGCGGTAAGAAAGTCATCAAATCGAAGTTCACGACAGCATTTATTGTGCTGCTTGATTTTTGGGAATTTCCACATTTTCTCTCATTCATTAGTTTAGTAGAACACAACTTAGAAGTGGATCATGAAAGCTAAGAATTGTAACTATATAGTTCAACGCGGTGGAGAATCGATGGTCGGGTCGGGTACCCTAATCTGTTATCTTTCGGTTAGTTTCCTTATCGGTGAGCGAGCGGGATATATAAAGCAGAACTGATCTCCGTGTTTTCGTACTGTCCATGAATTCGATTACAAAGAGCAACATCAAGCATTCAATTAAACATGGATACAACTTTCAAACAGGTTGGCCAGATGGTAGCAGATCATCCTAAATGTGTCATTGCAGCTTCTCTAATTCTTCTACTAGTGCCAAAACTTTACCCCCAATATGAAGAATACTTACCTTCAAGACTAAGACAACTAATCAAAACAAAACTCAAATTTAGTACTACTGCTTCACCAGTTGCAGCAAGAGCTCCAAAAACATCAAAAACATTAGATCCACCTATCATCACCCCTGTTTCTGATGATTTCGATTGGACAGAGGCTACCCCTTATAAATTCAGACCCTTTAAAAATGGTGAATATAAAATGACTTTAGCCATTAGAAAGCTTGATCCTTTAGACTTATTGGTTTTAGAAAACACTTACTTGAATAGAATTACTATTAAAAAAAAAATACTGAAAGAGCGCCCCGAAGCTCATAAGGCATGCCATGAATCTGCTATTGAGCCTGTCAGAGAGACGTATGATTTAGTTTTAGATTTCTTATTAAAAAGATATCCTAAGTATTTTGTTAAAAGTGATGACGGTACAACATTTACAAATAAGATCACTGGTGATTCTTATCCAATTGATAATTCAAGCCTAACCCCGGATGAAATGTTAGATACTATTTCATTCAACATTGAAGATGACTTTTTAATTTTAGTTAAAAATTCAGATGATCCAGAGTTTGATGAATATATGCTTAGAGCTACAGTCACTTGCTTTCCAGCTGGATTTAATCCTGTTGAAAAAGTCAGCAAACCTTTAACTAGAATCCATGATCCTGTTCCTGGCTACAAACAAAAACTACAAACTTCAATGAACAGATTCTTCACCCGTCTTAAACCTTATGAATATATTGTCCGTAATAATTGGTCAATCCAAGCTCATACAAACTTATCTGCACCAGTTGGTAATCACGCGACACCTGAAGAAGTTGCTCAAATTGAAGCGGTTGATCCAAATACTTTAGATTTCAACAAGGTGTTTATGAGAGTTGAGAAACAATCCTTTACAAGATTACCAAAATGTGGTGCGGATCTAATGTTTATTAGAACTTATGCTACTCCATTGACTGAAATAAGAGCTGAAGGTAGAGGAGAAGATTTATGTGGTGCCATTGATGGTTTGAATGAAGAGCTCGGTATCTATAAAAGAAGAATTTATTGGGGTAAAGCTGCTAAAGCTTACTTGAGACATGAGACTAACGGTATCACAGATGAAATTTACCCTTATACATTTGAGAATTAGATACTCTATTGTTTGTGATTTTTTTTATTTATTTTACCTCTATTATATTATTCGTTTTTATGGCTAATGGTTGTAGTTTTGTAAATGAAGATTATATCGCGACAGAACATTTGTTGCGTACGTTTGCTAATTTTGGTGAGCTTAGGCTTTTTTTGAGGCACTCACTCAGTTAACTGAACGAACAACAACCTGTGAGTAAATTTAGACGGGTAAATCCTGTTTCACGTTTGTTATACAACAACAATAACAACTCTTTGTTATCATTATGTCTGAAAGCAGCTTTTTCTTCCACTTACTTAGAATATCGATTACCCAACTGCTTGCCGCCCATGGGTTCAACAAAACAAATGATAGGGCTTTAGATGTGTTAGCAGACCTCTATGTTAGACACCTTCAACTAGTATTACAAACAACCTTAAAATACACAGAACTTCGAAATGAAGCAGCACCATCCATACAGGACATTACAAGAGCATTTGCCGAATTGAAAATCATTTCTCCAGCCAAATTATTTGATCCTTATGACATGGATAAACTTACGTTAAAAGGTATAGAGAACTTTGAAGCTTGGTTTCAAAATGATACAAATAACAGATACAGAGAAATATCGAGACCTAATTTAGAATTCATAAAAGAAAGATTACGAGCTAAAAAGTATAAGGATGTGAATAATAAAATGAATACATTAACTGCTGCTTTGGGACAACAATCACAACAAGCACAGCAACTTAATCCGACTTTACCTTATCAACCTTCCCCAAGCACATATAATAGTCAGGTGAATTTATACCAGTTTCATCAAGCTAATACACAACAGCAGCCAGTAGAAGAAGATAAAAAAAAGGAGACGGAAGAAGATTTAACTGTTGATGATTACTGGATAGAATATTTAATTAGACAATTATTGAATGAAAAACCTGAATTGAAATTTAAAGGCACAGTTTTTGTGGATTATGTTCCTGAAGATAAAGTCCCTAAGAAGAAATTAAAACCTTGTCATGACTTTATGATTGTTGGACCCACTCCTGAAAATTTGATGGATCATTTACCTTATATGGGAAGTGAAGGTGAAAATAGCTCCGACGATGAGTTTGATGATCGTGAAAATACAGTTAGCTCAAGTGATGAAAATGATGATGGCGATAATAATGGTATTGACCGTCATGAAAATAATAATTATGGCCAAGATAATGTGATGAACGATTTTGATTATTATGAACATCAAGATTTAGATTTGTATGGAGACGGGACAAATGATACTAGAAGTAATAACTTAAGCTTATTTTGAAGAATTCCATGTATGGTATTTTCTTCTACTTTTTGTATAGTGTGTATTAGTTATTAAAACAGATACTATTTTCGATTGCAGGTTAAATAAAATTAATTTGAACTCTATACAGCTAAATAAAAACAAACAACAAAAAAATACACACTATCTATTACAAAGAGTTTAATAAATAACTAAAGTTTCTTTCTGGCCTTGAATTTTGGTTGAGGTTTACCAACTTTACCTTTCTTATTAGCTCTGAAACCAACTTTCTTATAATTAGGCTTGGAATCTTCATCATCACTATTCCAATCAATACCTTCTTCTTTGCTACCCTTCTTGAATTTCAACTTGTTTCTTTGACCTCTAACTGGGCCTTGCGTAATAGCTTCAACATAAGCATCAATAGAATTCTTTCCACCTGAGATATCATCGTCATCACCATTCTTTTCACTAATAACAATTTTACCATTCTTAGTCTTGAAATTGGAAGTTTCTTCAAGATTCTTTTTAGTAAATTTCTTTGGCTTGGAAGAAGTGATATGCTGTAAAGTTTTTCTATCTAATAAATCTAATGGAGCATCCTTAGACTCTAAAATGAATTTCTTGGAACCCTTTTTATTTTGTCTACCCTTCTTAGGTTTTTCGTCTTCATCATCATCACCGTCTTCACCTTCAGATTCAGAGTCCCCATACAAAGCAGCTTCATATGCAGACATGAAAACCTTTTCAGAATTAGCACCAGTGGCAGGAGTAGAATCACCAACTTCTGCCTCACCTTCAGCTTGTTTTCTCTTAGCCCTAGCCTTAGATTTCTTGATGTTAACAATTAATTTCTTGTCTTCTTCAGGAATATTCTGTTCAATCAAATCAATACCGAATTTTCTGATTAATCTTTCAATGATGTGCTTGATTTTAGATTTAAAAGGCCCTTTATGTTCGTGATTCACAGTAACAAGACTAGTTAATATACTCTTAATATTAGAAGTAATCATATCTTCAGGAAGCGATAACACAGCAACTTTCATGAAACCTAAAGCAGATTTAACAACTTCTCTAGATCTTGAGGATAAATGTAATTCAACAGTGGAAGTTAATTCTGTTAATAATTCTGTATCTAATTTTTGATGAAATTCATAGAATAAACATGATAATGAAGTAATGGCAGCACTGATCATCGTTGGGTTACCAGCTAAACCGGCAGAACACATAACAAAGAACTCTTTAAGGGAAATGCTATGATCTTCCCCATCTGGACCTTTCATCACAGTACCTTCTAATTCGTTCATTTTATAACCCATAGAGATTAAAATTTGATATGAGGTCTCTCTTGTTTTTTCATTGACATTCTTGGTATTGATGATAACCTCAGGTAAAATGGAAGGAATAAATTCGGGATATTCAGCAGGTAAATTCTTAACAACAGTTTGTAACACACCAAATCTGGCAGCTTTAGCAGCAGCAGAAGTTGTATCAGCAGACTTGATCAAAATCTCTAGAATGTTGGAAATAAAACCCAAGGCAGATTCTAAACCGGCGCTAGTTTCAACTAAGTTTGATAAAATTCTATAAGATCTCTTTTGAATTTGAACATCTTGATACGAAACAGTTTGATTAAAGATAGCAAATAAAGCATTATGAGATTCAACAGGAAGGTATTTAGCCATTAAAACAATTAAATCCATCATACTGATCTTAACATCAGAGACAGTGTTTTTACCACCTTTATTTTCTTTCTGTAATTCTTCATTTAAGGTAGAGCAAACATTATCGAAGATTTCAACTAAGTTTTCTGGAGTTGAAATCTTTAAATAAACATCAATTGATTCTAAAATAAAACCTCTTTGTTCAGTTGGAGTTTGAACAAAAACATTGAATAAAACTTTCAAAATATTTTGTGCAATCTTGGTACTTAATAGACGCAAATATTCCTTTGATTTTTCAATTGGAAATTGTTGATTTAATAATGGTTCTTCAACTTCACCTGTAGAATATGCTAAATTACTTTCAACCAGTAATCTTAAAGCGTGGCAAATGGTAGTTCTAAGAGCAACATTTTCATAAAGTATGTTGGCTAAACGTCCAGCAAAAGTTGGGTTAAAACTCGTTGGTAAATCATTTGGTAAGTCACAGAAATGAGGTAATAAAGACCATATTTGATCGATAATAGTAGCAAAGACTTTAGCGTTCATTGAATCAGCCTTAACAGTGGCAATGCTTTTTTGGAAGAAATCAGTTAATGGAAGAAGGTTTTTAATATAATACCCTAAACTTGCGTGTTTAACGTTATCCCTTAAAATTGGTAACAACCAAGCTCTACCAACAGCATTTGGAACATTCAAGTTTAACGGTAAAGCTTCCAAGACCACTTCAGGTCCAACGGATGAAATAGCCATAGCAATGACATTCTCAGCAACTTCGTTTAATTCAAAACCATCAGTTTCAGTTGATCTCCATTCACCAACAATCTTTAAATGAGGAATGAAAGCTGGAGAGGCTCTAGTTTTCAATGATGAGAAAATGTTAGCAACTAATTCACAAACTTCCTTAGTACAATTCTTATATTTAACAGACATGAAATCTAAAGTGATGTTAGCCAAACTTTCAATGTTTTTAGTAACTTGTTCATAATCATTGGCTTTAACAGTAGGTGGATTTAACAGAAGTTTAGTGTCAACTGAATTAACTAAGATAGCAATTAAACATTGAGAAGCACTTATACAAATATTTTGGACCTCACTTTTGAAGAATTCACCGACTATCTTAAAGATTTCAGGTAGTTTTAAGAAACATTTCAAAGAATCAACGTTGTTGGAGTAGGAAGTAACAGCTTTAGCAATGACTGCCAACCAAGATGGGGCTAAATGTTGATCATTTAAAGCTGGCTTTAAGTCAAACATGACGTCTAAGACCTTGACAAACTTATCGTTATCAATTTCATTAGTCATTGAATTGAATAAACCTTCGAAAGAACTGAAAGCCGAAGAAATCAAATATTGATCTGAAGATTTTGAAACCTCTAATAAGACATCACATAATGGTGTAATTAATTTTAATGGCCATTGATTTGTGTTTGTGATAACAGTGATTAACTGTAAATTGTGTATTAATTGTGAGTTACTTTCTTTGTTATTCGATTTTTTGTTGGTTTGCTGTTGTTCCTGTAATAGACTGGTAATGGTTTGTAAAGCATAACTTCCGGCAAAGAAGGCAGCTGGATGTTCTAAAGAAGGACCAGCTGGAACAGCAGTTAGAACTTGCTTGACTGCTTCTTGAGCTCTCTTTCTAATCTTTGGTCTTGGATCAAGGGATAATTCTAATAAACCTTCTAAACCTCTTTCTGGAGAAACTTTCAAATTTTTAGAGTTAGTCCAACCGCTGTGATCTTGAACAAGTAATAATGATTCTAGAACACCAATAGAAGATCTGATCAATGGTGCATCTAAGTCAACATTGGATAAAGCTGGTGCAATTCTAGATATAATTTCTCTAAATTTAGATTTCAATAAAGTCTTTGGGGTGTAAGAAGAAACGATATCTAAGAAATAGAGGGCACATGTGGCCAGATTTGCATCTTGAATGATATCACCATTGGAAGATTGATCTAATAATGATAAGAATGAAACAAAATAAGTAACTGGAGTTTTACTTTGACCTTGTTCTTGTAAATTTTCTTCAATGGCCTGCAAAACTAGAGCTAATTGTTGCTGATTTTCCAATTTTGAGTTAATTTGAGATCTAATTTTGGTTAACTTAGCTTCCATCTCCATGAGTTGGAGTAGCTGATCGTCCGCAGAACTCATATTGAAGTGCAGCTGATGTAGATGATAAAATTTATTTGTTTTCAAGAGGAACTGATAAACCCAAGTAATCAGGAATCAGGATCTAAATAAAGTGAAAAAAAAATTCAAAAAATATTTCTTCTTGGTGCACGGATGCAGCACAGCCTCGAAGTCAATCAATCGACACTTTTTTCAACTTTCAACTTTCTTCATAACACTTTAATGGACTACCTAAAAAGACAGAAAAACAACACCAACCTACGTTCACACATACACAAAATGAAAGGTTTAGTTAGAATAAGATTGGCCAGAATGGGTAGAAAGCGTCAACCCGTCTACAATA
The DNA here is from genome assembly GCA_030557395.1 of Ambrosiozyma platypodis. Lineage (NCBI taxonomy): Eukaryota > Fungi > Ascomycota > Pichiomycetes > Pichiales > Pichiaceae > Ambrosiozyma > Ambrosiozyma platypodis. The sequence goes on from JAKTPC010000019.1 coordinate 36,123, forward strand.
TAGTTGTTGCCAACAAAAACACCAAAAGAGATGGTAAACCGATCGAAGTGATTGGTACTTACAACCCTATTCCGACCCCATTAAGTCCACAACAAAAGTCAGCAGGTTACATTCCAACTAAAAATGTCGAACTAGACTTTAGAAGGGCCAAATACTGGATGGGTGTGGGTGCCCAACCTACAGAAACCGTTGCCAACCTATTGAAGAAAGCTGGTGTGTTGTATCCAGAATGGCCTTCTCCTAACAAATGTCCAAAGATCCCAAAGAGAGAAGATCTTCCATTGGACGATAAACTGTTTGCTTAGTAGAGAAAGATTGAGGTGATTTTATATTTATATGGTCGTATTTCTTTGTATATAGCTTTTCCAAATGTATATGAAATGGATGAATAGAAACGTTTATTTTATGGTTTTGATAGAAGGTTTTTACAAAAGTTTTTTGTAACATATCTGATCGTAACTAACTTTAATCAATTGCTTATATATGCAGTCTATAAAACATAAAGGATGACTGACCTAGTGAAATAACCAAGGTCTGGCTTCCCAAAAATCTTCTTTAATAACATCACAGTGTAACTCCACTATTTCACTCTTTTTTAACTTCTTGTAAAACCTATCTAACTGTCTCTTACTCATATCTTCGGTAGACGTGTCTTGTAAGTCTTTAGCCTCTCGAACATAACAAGTACCTTTTTTAAAGCTTTCAGGTTCGTTATTATAATTTATCCCAAATTGAGAGAATAATATCTCATTCTTATCAGACGATAAAGTACCAATTAATCTATTTTCAGCTTCCTGAGTAGTCATACCACCTTTCAAAACTAGATTCCAAAAAGTAGTATTATATAAGTTATTAATATGACAATCCACTTGTCTCCATCTGAAATAATCTTTCACTGTATCAGGATTAGGATACATGACAGTTCTAGCGTCAAAAGTGGGTAGTCTTTCTAATTGCAACGGCTTATCTGGATTTTTCAATGTCCAAAAATGATTATAATAAGCTGTCATAGTAGATGCAAATGTTGTAATTAACTTAAACTCTCTTCTTTCAAAAAGCTTAGCATCTTTTCTTAGTAAGAACGAATATTCATCTGAATCACCATAGGCCATCATCACATCACCAATATCTTTCATTGTTTGTAATGCTGCTGCATTCATCACCTCTAGTGCTTTAATGTCATTTGGTTTATCAAATTTGTAATAATCAGAAAACTTGTGGAAACCTCTACCATCTACTCTAATAACGATGTATGTCTGTGGGAGCAATTCAGTCTCTCTTTCAAATGTTCTGACGTATTCGTATCTTGAATTAGCCATCTTGACACAAATTTGATTTAAGTTATTCTATTTTTGAGAAACGTTCAGAACTTCATTTAATTGGCTTATAAGTTGAACATGTTGGTGAAATCTGTAAAGTCAAGATCGAAATCAAAAATTCGCAAAGAGCCGCACGACAATATCACTGTCGCGGTATCATTTTTTTTTTAATTTTTTTAATTTTTCAAAAAAATTTTAAAGCACAAAATTTAAACCCAGTTATCTAAACACTTACAAAATACTCAACTCCTGTCCCAACTACAGAAACCACACAACCAGTTCTCTCAATCATGGTTACAGCTCAATTTAAAACTCTAGAGAGAGAAGACCGTTTCAAAAATCCTCCGAAGGACAAATCTGCTTTCCCTTTGTTATATGAAGCAGTCAAGCCTCATGTTGGATCTTTCAATGCTTTAACTGAAGGTCCCGATGGTGGTATTCTTAACATTGCTGTTAAAGATATCGGCTCCAAAACAGTATTTGATTCAAATGATCCTAATAGACTAGGTAACAGGTTGAAGATCAGAGTTAAATCCGTTCAAATTGCCAAACCTATCGTTCCTCAAAATGATCATTTATCAACCAACAAAAACACATACCCATCTGAATGCAGAGAAAGATTAAATTCTTATAAAGGTAGATTATTGTTAAGTGTTGCTTGGTCTGTTAATGATGGTGAAGAGATAGTTGAGACCAGAGATGCAGGTCAGCTTCCAATTATGGTTCAATCCAATAGATGTCATTTAGAAGGCATGTCGCCAGATCAATTAGTTAAACATAGAGAAGAAAGTGATGAATTAGGTGGTTATTTCATTGTTAATGGTATTGAGAAATTGATTCGTATGTTAATTGTTCAAAGAAGAAATCATCCCATGGCTATTATTAGACCTTCGTTTGCTAATAGAGGCGCTTCTTATTCTCATTTCGGTGTTCAAATGAGATGTGTTAGACCTGATCAAACTTCCCAAACTAATGTCTTGCATTATTTGAATGATGGTAATGTCACATTTAGATTTTCTTGGAGAAAGAATGAATATTTAGTTTCCGCTATGATGATTTTGAAGGCTTTAAAAGAAACCAATGATAGAGAGATTTTCGATGGTATTGTTGGTTCTGATATTGATAACTCTTTCTTGACTGATCGTATTGAATTAATGTTGAGAACTTACAAGAAGTATGACTTATACACACAAGAGGAAACCTTGGCCTACTTGGGAGATAAATTCAGAATTGTCTTTGGTGCTACTCCTGATGTTTCTGATGTTGATGTTGGTAGAGAAGTCATCAAGAGAATTGTTTTAGTGCATCTACCAAACAACGAAGATAAATTCAAGATGTTATTATTTATAATTAGAAAGTTATATACATTAGTTGCTGGGGATTGTTCTCCAGATAATCCCGATGCCACTCAACATCAAGAAATATTATTAGGTGGTTTCTTATACGGTATGATTTTAAAAGAAAAGATTGATGAATATTTACAAAACTTCAAATTACAAGTCCAATCTGATTTGAACAGAGGTGTTGCTGTGAATTTCAGTAATAGAAAATACATATCTAGAGTGTTTATGAGAGTGAATGAAAACATTGGTCAAAAATTACAGTATTTCTTATCCACTGGTAACTTAGTCTCCCAATCCGGTTTGGATTTACAACAAGTTAGTGGTTATACTGTTGTTGCTGAAAAAATTAATTTCCATAGATTTATTTCTCATTTCAGAATGGTCCATAGAGGTTCTTTCTTTGCTCAATTGAAAACGACCGCTGTTCGTAAGTTACTTCCTGAATCCTGGGGGTTTTTGTGTCCCGTGCATACTCCGGATGGCTCTCCTTGTGGTTTATTAAACCATTTAGCCCACAAGTGTCAAATCACTACACAATCATCAGACACTTCTTCAGTTGCTAGAGTTTTATACGATTTAGGTGTTTCTCCATCATCATCTGCTGCTAACATTTCCGGTCCAAACGTGTGCTGTGTTCAATTAGATGGTAAGATTATTGGTTGGTGTTCACATCAACAGGGTCAAAAAGTTGCTGAAACTTTAAGATACTGGAAAGTTGAAGGGAGCCATGGGTTGCCTCTTGATTTAGAAATCGGTTATATTCCCCCAACCACCCGTGGTCAATACCCAGGTTTGTACTTATTCGGTGGTTGTTCCAGAATGATCAGAGAAGTTAAATACTTACCATTGAACAAGAAAGATATCGTTGGTCCTTTTGAACAAGTTTTCATGAATGTTGCAGTTATTCCTGACGAAATCGAAAGAGGAGTTCATTCTCATGTTGAATTTGCACCAACTAACATCTTATCCATTTTGGCTAACTTGACTCCATTTTCTGATTTCAATCAATCTCCAAGAAACATGTATCAATGTCAAATGGGTAAGCAAACCATGGGAACTCCTGGTGTTGCTCTAGTGCATAGAAACGATAACAAATTGTATAGATTGCAAGGTGGTCAAACTCCAATCGTCAAAGCTAACTTATATGATGAATACGGTATGGATAATTTCCCTAATGGTACCAACGCTGTCGTTGCTGTTATTTCATATACCGGTTACGATATGGATGATGCAATGATTATTAACAAGTCTACTGATGAAAGAGGTTTTGCTTATGGTGTTGTTTATAAAGTTGAGAAAGTTGATTTAGGTATGAGTAGAAGAAGAGGTGACCCAATCACACAACATTACGGATTCGGCGAAGATCAATGGCCTGAGGAATGGAGAGATTTCTTAGACTCTGATGGGTTGCCATACATTGGTGTTCATGTTGAAGAAGGTGATCCAATTTGTGCTTATTATGATGACGTGTTAGGCAAGACCAAAGTTAAAACCTACCATAGTTCAGAACCAGCCTATATCGAAGAAGTTAAATTAATTAGTGATGATGCTGGTACTTCTGAATTCCAGCAATTGACTATCAAATACAGAATTACAAGACAACCCTTGATTGGTGATAAGTTTTCTTCAAGACATGGTCAAAAGGGTGTCTGTTCAAGAAAATGGCCCCAGATTGATATGCCATTTAGTGAAAGTGGTATGCAACCTGATATTATCATTAATCCTCATGCTTTCCCATCCAGAATGACCATTGGTATGTTTGTTGAGTCGTTGGCTGGTAAAGCCGGTGCTTTGCATGGTATTGCTCAAGATGCTACTCCTTGGAAATTCAGTGAGTCTGATACCCCAGCGGATTACTTCGGTGAACAGTTAGCATCTGCTGGTTACAACTATCATGGTAACGAACCTTTGTATTCTGGTGTTACTGGTGAAGAATTAAGAGCAGATATTTACATTGGCTTAGTCTACTATCAAAGATTAAGACATATGGTTAATGATAAGTTTCAAGTCAGATCTACTGGTCCCGTTAATTCGTTGACTATGCAACCAGTGAAGGGTAGAAAGAGACACGGTGGTATTAGAGTTGGTGAAATGGAGAGAGATGCGTTGATTGGTCATGGTACCTCATTCTTGTTACAAGATAGATTATTGAATTGTTCAGATTACACGCAGACATCAGTTTGTAGATCTTGTGGTTCTATATTGGCTACGCAATTGTCTGTTCCTAGAATTGGCCAAAGTGCGTCGATCAGATGTAGAAGATGTGCTGAGAAGTTGGATTCTAGATTACATAAAGTTGACGAGTTGGATGTATGGGAAGATGGCCAAGGTAATAAGTTTGTTGGTGGTAATGACACAACTACGGTGGCTATTCCATTTGTTCTTAAGTATTTAGATTCTGAATTGTCTGCCATGGGTATTCGTATGTCTTATAATGTTGAACCAAAATAGATTAATGCAACATTGAGCAACAACATCATCATCATTTCACCTCCATCTTTTAATTTTCTTCATTATTTTTATAAAACGTTCTCCTCTCACATTATTTACATATTTCTTACATTTCACTTTTTTTTTCTTTCCTTCTTATTTTGTACATCATAATTAAATTATCTGTAATTAAAAAATAAAATCAACGTAAACATAAAGATAAAAGATGAAAGATAAGAGATATAAGCAAAGATCCCTCTAAGTATCTTTTGGCTTAATAGCCTCTTTAGTCATCGGAAACTCAAACCAACTTAAAACAGGATGCTGAACAACATCATTCCACCAATTCATCAACACAGGATGCTCTTCTCTCCAGTCATCTCCATACATGAACGCAAACGGTCTCAAAAACATAGAAGCCATGAATAAATCAGCTAGGGTTAACTTATTATTAACCAAATATTTCTTTCCTTTTAATTGTGATTCAATGTATTCCACTTGAGAGTTTAAGTTTTCATATGATGAATCAAAGAAATATTTATGGTATGGAACAGCACCTTTGATCATTAAAAAAGCGGGAACAAGACCAAAGATAACATCAGATGTGCCATATGATAGCCATTTCATAATCTGGAAGTGCTCTAGGTCGTCAGAGCCTAACAAACTACTCATTTCATCTTTTTTTAATGAGATTACTAAAAATCAAAGTCGTAGTGTGAGTTAGTATCAAGTAGTTTTAATGTTGCGCTGGATGTGTTGAATTGGGGTCGTAACTGATATGATATGATATGATGCAATACGTACAGTATTCAATGACAGCAATGACTTCATGTAGTCTATAATCGTTAGGGCCAACAATCGTTGGGAATTTGTTTAATGGAAAAAGGTTCTTATAGACTTCAACATCATGTGGTTTCTCAACGATTTTGACGTCTAGGTTATAGTGTTTGATTAGACCAATTGGTAAGATGGCTCTCGTGTGATCTCCTCCATAGAACGTGATACCAGTTGACATGATTTAGCGTAGTGTTGTAGTTTGAACAAGATAGGTTAAGTGCTTTGTGTACGTTAAATTTTAACTATACGTGATTTGAATTAATAATGCGGTTCGCTTTACATAAAACACTATAAAGTAGGAGTCCAAGCTTCATCTGCTAGTTGGAAGTCATACCAGCTAAGAACAGGATGAGCGATCACATCCTGGAACCACTTCATCAACACAGGATGCTCAGCTCTCCAGGTCTTACCCTTCAAGTACTGGAATGGTCTGTTGAACAAGCTGGCGATGAACAAGTCAGCCATGGTGATGGAGTCACCAACCAAGTACTTTCTACCTTTCAAGTTTTCTTCCAAATAGCCAACCTGGAAATCAACATCTGCCTGAGATTGGTCAAAGATGGCTTTGTCGTAAGGAATCTTCTTCTTAGCAATGAAGTTAGCAGGCTTGTAAGCAGACACCAACTCCGTGGTACCCCATGATAACCACTTCATCACCTGGAAGCTGTCCAACTCAGAGACACCCATCAATGGATTCAGCTCTTTCTTGTTCAACGACACTAAGTATAACAAGACAGCTATGACCTCATGAAGTTTGTAGTTGTCTGGGCCAACCAAGGATGGGTACTTGGCCTGGGGGAAGAGCTGTTTGTAAGTGGTCTGGTCTGGCTCTTCCACCACTTCGACACTGGAGAGATGGTAGTTCTTGACTAGGCCTCTTGGTAGGAGAGATCTGGACTGGTTACCTGCAAAAAGGGTTGTAGTTTTGCCCATGGTGGTTTGCAGTTTGTGATGATTGTACTTGGGAGAGAGTCAGCCATCAGTTGATCTGTCAGTAAATAGAGCTCCTTAAATAGGATCGCCTATTTTCCGCACAAGTTATGCCTTGCCACCAGATGGCTTTGTTTTCTTGTGTCGTCACCAAATCATCCTTGAAAACCTTGAAGTCTATATACTCTAAATTCTCTACCTATTTTCAATTACCACCAACTCTTCAACTGTTTCAGCGTTAGCAGTGAACCCGACCACCGAGCAAACAGTAAACAGAGCAGAAATGCCTATAGTTAGTAGTTAGCTGTGCACCTCCCACGCGTTGGATTGAAACAGAAGAGAAAAGAAAACATCAACAACATCTATTAACTGCTATTCCTACAATCATTATACAAATATACACAGACACTCTCCCAGTTATTTCATATGTCCATCACGGAAAAGCCAACAGCGTCAGAAATACACGTCCCAGAATTACCAGACGGATACTCCATCAGGCCCATCGAAAAGACAGACTTCAACAAAGGTGCTTTGACTACACTAGCTGCACTAACAACAGTCGGTGACATTAACAAACAAGAGTTCGAACATGTTGTCCAAACTTGGGAATCACATTCTGACATCTACAGCAACCTAGTCATCGTGGATGATAATGACACTGTTGTTGGTATTGGATCTCTTTTGATTGAGTTAAAGCTAATCCATGGGTGTTCTAAAGTTGGCCATATTGAAGATATAGCAATCATGCCTGATCAACAGGGGAAGAAGTTAGGGCTGATTTTGATTAGAAGTTTGGTAAATATAGGCAAGGCTAATGGGTGCTATAAGATTATTCTTGATTGTGATCCAAAAAACCAGGGTTTTTATGAAAAGTGTGGGTTTAAGAAGGCTGGGTTAGAAATGGATTATAGATTTTAAATTTAGTTGGGAACCTGGAGGAGAATGTTTTCTAATAGTGTTGCCAAGGATCTGAATGTGCCGTTTGTTTTGATTAGACCTGTTGATATGTCTGTTAGATTTTCTATTAGTTCGTTTTGGTCATTGAATAGGTAACATGAAATATTATTTTGAAATCTCCATTTATTCCTTTTGTTGTTTGTGTTTAGGTCTAGCTTCCATTGAACTATCATGCTTTCTTTGTTATTAAAATTGATTTTGAAATCCGATTTATTGGAAAATTTTATATACTTCATATATTTATTCTCATTTTTGTGGTTTTTTTGTTTTGTATTTGTAATTTCATTAATTTCAGTGACTCTGTCTATGAATAGGTCAAATAAATTGATGAATGTCCTCAATCTAGTTTGTTGTAGTTTATAAAACACGTTGATTGAATGAATAAACAACGAAACGTCCTTTGTGATTTTACAATGTTTGATCAACGCAAGGATATCAGAGGCTTCTAGCACTGAAGTTAGGTTTGTTGGCTCGATGTCGAGTTTTTCAATCACTTGAGAACTATTGATTTTTATCTTGATGCGGAATTTCAATAGTACTTTAAAACTTAGTGTGAATTCAAGATACGTGATTTTCAATTCTTCGTCGTCTTCGTCATGGTGAACCTCGCTTAATTCATCGGAAATTATCATATCGGGATAAAACAATTTCACTGTTTCTAGTCTCTTGTTAAAGTCTAATGATGGTAAGTTGGAATGCTTTTGGATTAGGTTGACATTGTTGAGGTAATGATCAATGTTGAAAGATTGAAGTTTCCGTTTTAGATCTTGTTTGATTTGTAGTAGTTCATGTTCTTTCTGGGTGAGTTCGTCATGTAAGTCTTGGTTGTCTTCGTCATTATCGCTGAGAGTAACTGGATCTAAGTTGGACATCTTGGGATAGTGAGTTACTTATCAGCGAGTAAGTAGGAGTAGCAGTTGTTGTTGTTGTTGTTAAGCGTGTTGCTTGTTGCTTAACGTGACGGAACTTTTCAAACAGTGCGAAACGCTTACATTATACAAGTACGAAAAACTTCTCTTTATCAACAAGTTCAACCACAGTGACACCATCAACAATAACAACTACAACAACACCTCCACAATGATATCAGAACCAGAACTAAAAACATACCTGAATAAAACTCTTAGAGTCACATTGAACGCAAACAGACTAGTCACCGGAAAGTTAATAGGTTACGATTTTTTTCTTAATTTGAATTTAGTTGAAGTTAATGAAATAAATAAGGTTGGCAGCAAAGGTAAGAACAAAGAACAGAAGGAGGAGTTTGTGTTGATTGGAAATTGTATTATTAGGGGTAATTCTGTTATTGCTATAGAGATTATGGATTAGATAAGTAGGGTGAGAATGTGTTTGCCGCAGTTTGCAGTTTGCAGTTTGGGTTTTTGAGATGGATGGATGGCTGTTTCACTGTGTCACTGGTTTAATAGGAATAATCATCATTGAATGTCCTTCATCGATTACTGGTACTCAGAATCTAATAAGGGGCATTGCTAGTGAATATCTGAATAGAAAGATTGAAGCTAGGCTGACTTATTTTAATTATTACTTTCATTTTCCGTTACGTCTCTTTCCAATTCTTTTTGTTACTTTTTTTTTGTTTCTATTATAATTGTGTTTACCAAATTGTGTATATTATTTCAAATTAATTTAAAATTTTAGTGAATTTATTGGAAATCTTCATTTGGATCGAACTGAATGTAAGACTTGTAGAGTTTTATATCAACTGTTGACAATAACTAGAGAGAGTACCTAATCCACTCTACATATACTTTCAATATGCAACTATACTATTAACCAGTTAATTTTCAAAATACACAAAAAAACACATTCGGTTTAACACAAAGTACACACATGAATAATAACAAAAACAAATAAACACTAAGGATAGAAAAGAAAAGCACCAATCTCCAAACAAAAAAATTATGTCTTCTTCATTTTATTGAAAATACCATCCAGAAAACTAGTATTATCATCAGCATCAAATCTGAGACCATCTTGGTTAGCTAATAAGTTGACCTTAGTCAATGATTTATAATAACTCACTTTAAATGAACTTATTTTCTTAAAATCGTCTAATGTAGCTTTCTTAAAATCGGTCACTATAGGGGTCGTGATTGATGTGTTTCCTGCTGATGTTGAAGTAGGTGTAACGGTGCTGGTACTATTATCTTCTATTTTAATGTTAGTTGTGTTAACAGCATTGGCGGCGGTGGTGGTGGTGGTGGTGGTGGTGGCAGTGGTGTTGCCGTTGGAGGAAGGGGTGACCATGCCACTATCAGAGGCATTTTCATCGCCACCTGTGGTATCTTCAAAATCAGCTTTGCTTATCATAGAACCAAAACTGTTCATCCCACTACCTTCTTTGTCATCAGATTCAAAATTCTGGACTAACAACAGATTTGGATCAAGTTTTTTGTAGTTGTGTAATAATGAATTATGCTTGGATAAGTTTTCACGATATTTCTTTACTTTAAAATCAACGATTTCTTTTAAAAATTCGGCAACTAGTTTATTCTTATACCTTTTATTAATGCTTTGCCTTGAATTTGAAGATGAGGATTTGATTTCGTTGGTGTTGAATAATCCCTCAAATTCACTCGAATTTATCTTCACTGGCAAATCAACCTGTTGTTGCATTTTTCTCTTTTTTCTAGCCTTGGTTTCATCAGTGTAGTTTCTAATGACTTCTAAATTTCTCATAGCTTCCAGTTTAGTTTCATGACTTTGATGATTGCCAGCCGGCATCGTTGAACCAGTTTGTGCTTCAGTGATCGGCTTATTTGAAGTTTCAACAGTAGCAGCAGCATTATTATTAGCAGGGACTGTTGCAACTGCTGCGGTTGTAGCGCCATCTTGTTCTAAAAACTTAGCCCTCAAATCTTTCATGTTCCCAGCAAATATAACTTCATCATCAGTATCAATATCGTTCATGGTATTTGATGCACCGTGATCACCGTCCAGAGAACGTAATGTTGGAACAATCATTCTTAATTTTGAAATTAAAAATTTATTGCCTGCTGTAATTTCTTCGGCTATGTTAGCGGATGGGTTTAAATCGTTAATTGAGTGTAACATTTGGGTTTCATTGAAAGGGTTAGTTAAAATATGATTTAATTTGAAATCAGTTTCTTTGAATAGATATATCAGCCATAAAAATCTTCTTACTTTATCTTCTGGTTTCATCGTCGTATTTAACCAAATCTCATTGAATAATGAACCCATTTGATCATCATCATCATTCTTTGGTGGATCATATTTAGAAATTAAATTGGTGCCCATATTAGCCAGTGGTGGTAAACTACTGGATTTATTATTAGAACTATTTGAACCCCCCTTGTTTGAACTCAAAGTGCTTCCATTTTCATCCAAGAAGAAAATGTTATATAATTCATGTTCATGAACACACAACATAAAAATCAAACTAATAACATTTAAATCATATCTCTTAGTTGAATCTGCCGATGAACCAGTAATGAACTCTTTAAAGTTCTTAGGAATTTCAGAATTCAAATCATTAATTGATTTTAAAATAGATTTAATTCTTGGAGTGTCTTGTAAGTTCTTAACGGACTTCATTGTATACCCTTCACCACCTCTTATGATAAATTCATCATCTTTTAAATGTAATGGGATAATAGCTTGTCTGTAATATTGTTTAATGACATCAGAATGATTGCCAACTTGTAAAGCCGGGATCGAATGATAAGTTCTAAATTGAGATTTCATTTCATGATCAAAGTTAACAGTAGTATTCAATCTACCAATGTTGACTAATAAACAAATTATAATAAAATTTAATGAATAAACAATATCACAAGTTAATCGCTCATTCAAAATTTTGGAGATTTTTGGAGATTTCAATAGAGTAACTAGGTATAATTCAAAAAACGTTAATTTCTCACCATCATTTGGTTGTAAAACACCATTTTCATCCCTATAAGTCTTAAAGTACTGCGGCCAAGAGAATTGTTTTGATTCATAATATGGATTACTGAAAACCCTATCCCTGTTGAATAGTAATCTCAATAAGAATTCGAATTGAATTTCATTTCTCCAGTATGGTTCACCGTCATTTTTCTTCAAATGTCTAGTTCTCGAATTGATTAATAAAGTTTGATAACTTTTGGTTTCACGTTCACGTTCTTTTGATTGTGTGGCAGACATCACATTAGGAGTAGACCCGTCTGCTGAGTAGTTTTGCTTGTACATGCACTTTCTTTTTCTTGTTTCTCTACTTCTTTTCTGTTTTGCCGTCAGGGACTTATCATTGATGGGGTCAGGAGTGTCAGTAGGATTCAAGATGTTTTTAAGAGGGTTTGAATGGAGAGCCACGGCAGGTGATTGAGCTAGGACGGCATTTGACTTTGACTTTGATTCAGAGTCCGAAGAAGAGGCCTGACCAACAGACTTGTTAGCCATAATACTGTCGTGAACTGGGTCGAAAGACATGGACCGTGCAGTTGGTTGGTGTGTTGTTCTGCGAATTACTTGTTGAGGTCCCATCCAAAACGTTCAAAGAGTTGGGTCTGTTGAACCTGTTTAGAGAGAAAATTCCTTGATTGGGGATTCGGTGTAACTACTAGCAAAATTGCAGAAATTAATCCGAGACCTTTGCCCATATACTGCGCCACATATGCTGAAACCTCATACACGTACACACAGCCACGGCGCAACAGGACTGCACACGTGCGTCCCCAGATAATGAATGCCCTCACTAAAATTAACTGGTCAAAGATGAAAGAAGCAACACCATACGACGGTTGTAAAGTTGAAACTCAACTATTTGACTCTCTTCTCTTTTGACAATATTTTCAAACATACTTCTCTGTTTTTTCTCTTTTTGCTAATACCTAACAAGAGTTCATTCAATTACCTAGGTCCAACATGTTATTCGGTGTGAAATTACAGAACGAAGTTTATCCTCCTTGGAAAGACTACTACATCAACTATGATGGCTTGAAAAAATTATTGAAGGAAAACGTTCTGTCTGAAAGAGATGGTACTGCCACTAACTGGACTGAAAAAGACGAAGCAGACTTTGCTGCTCAGTTGGATTCTGAATTAGAGAAAGTTTATACTTTCCAAGTTTCAAAATATCAAGAATTAGACAAAGAAATTTCAAATTTAGAATTACAAACTGAAGATTACTTGAAGAAGCTGAGTGAAACCTCAAACCCAAATCTTGAATTTGATGGTAGTTCTTTCCAAAACAGATTAGAAGAATTATTATCTTTCACCAATGAATTGGACCATTTTGCTAGATTGAATTTCACTGGGTTCACTAAGATTGTTAAGAAGCATGATAGATTACACAAGGGTTATTCAGTTAAGGCCTTATTAAACGTTAGAATGAAATCTCTACCATTAAATAACATCTCAGAAGATACTTCCCCTTACTTGTTTAGAATTTCTTCTTTATACTCTTTCATCAGAGATCAAATGAACACTTCTAGTTTATCAACCTCTTTGTCTACTTCGATTCAAAAATTATCTACTTCTGGTAAGTTATCAACTACTCCAAATGCTAGTAGTACTAATGCTTTAAAAGAAGCTGGTTATAAAGTTTTGAAATTCTGGATTCATCCTGATAATTTAATGGAGATTAAAACTACCATTCTAAGACACTTGCCAGTTTTAATTTACAACAATCAAAACGATGATGATGAAGAAGATGAATTTTTAACTGATCCAACCATCACTTCTCTTTATTTTGATAATAGAGATTTTGAATTGTACAATAATAAATTGTTGAAAAGTTTAAACAAAACTCCTTCATTAAGAATCAAATGGACTGGTAAATTGAGAGATCAAAATGAATTAACAATTGAAGAAAAAATCTTTGATTATGATACAGGTGATTCTCATGATATTAGACTATCTTTAAAAGAAAAATTCGTTAATGATTTTATTTTCCCAAATCATAGTGCTACCAATGGTCAAGAAGAAGCCACTTTTGAATCGTTCCATAAACCTCCAACCAATTCTCGTGCAAGCCAAAAGCTAACTTACGAAAAATACGTCAAGAGATTAGAAAGAAGAGGTTTATCCAAAGAGTCAGTTGATAAGCAAGCTTCAAACTTCAAAGAATTACAAGAGTTCATCAAGAAATATGATTTGCAACCAGCTCTGAGAACAATTCATACTAGAAATGCCTTCCAAATGCCAGGTGACGATAGATTAAGAATCACTATTGATTCTGATATCTTGTTCATTAGAGAAGATTCATTCGATGAGGCTAGACCAATCAGAGATCCTGAAGAATGGCATAGAAAAGATATCGACTCTTCAATTGATGATCCATTCTCATTATTAAGAAAAGGTGAATATTCTAAGTTCCCTTATTCTGTCATGGAGATTAAGATTTCAAGTTCAGTTTTAAATAACCCTTCATCAAAGACTTTAGCTTGGATTTCAGATCTAACCAATGGTCATTTAGTTAAGGAAGTTCCAAATTTCTCTAAATTTATTCAAGGTATTTCTGCCTTATTTATCGAAGATGATAATTTAGATATTTTACCATTCTGGTTACCTGAATTAGAATCAGATATTAGAAAGAACCCAGAAGATGCTTATAATGATTCAAGAAAGAAACAATTACAAAGACTGCAAGAAGATGAAACATTAAAGAATTTGAAAAAGAAGTTAAGCGAAGCTCCAAAACTCTCAACCCAATCAGGTTCAACTCATTTAGACAAGATTATTGAAGATTATGGTGAAGATTTAGATGAAGATGAATCATCAGACGAAGATTCAACCAATACTGTCCCACCCCCACAACAACCGCAACCATTACAACCATACCATGATGATATCACAACTTCCAAACCTCATAAGCTGGTTTTAGCTTCATCTCACAAGAAAGATAAATATACTTTCAGGGACATGTTAATGCCAGTTTTCACCAAAGCTTCGAAATTAGAAGGTTATGAGTCTGAAGATGAAGAGATCGTGTTACCACCTGGCGTCACTAAACCAAAATCATTAATCAAACAATCTGGCCCGGTTAAAGTTGAAGCTAAAGTTTGGTTAGCCAATGAAAGAACTTTCATGAGATGGTTGCATGTTACAACATTATTAACTGCTTTGACTTTCTCAGTCTATGCATCTGTTCAATCATCACACTTCCCTTCATTAGCTACTGATGTCGCTTATATATATTTTGCATTGACTTTATTCTCTGGTGTTTGGGCTTATTCTATTTATGCTAAGAGATTAGAGTTGATTAAGCTGAGATCTGGTAAACATTTAGATGGTATGTTTGGTCCTTTGGTTCTGGCTGCAGTTTTAGTTATTTCATTATCATTGGAGTTTTATGCTGGTGTTAAGAAATACAACGACAAGCATAAGGTTGTTATTCAACCTGGCGATGGTGAAACTGGCGAAGTTGGTGCTTTTGCTTTAAATCTCGAAAATGAAGATGTTAATAGATTGCACCCTCTGATGAAATGGAGTTTACAAAAGATTGTTGGTTTTGTTGAATCCATTTAATTCCTTTTTTTTTCTTTGTTGTTGAGTGGTGTTAGTATTCGTTATATCATTCTATTTCATATAGTTTTACTGAAGTTTTGTCTTTTCTTAAATTTTATTTTTAATTATCCTTGTTATTAATTTTTGTTTTCTTATTTTTGTTGTTGTTATCCACCATTTTACTTTACATTTCTACTATTACTACTACCAAAATCCATATTTATAAACTTTATGATAAATTACAATTACTTTTGTCAAACCTCTACCATACATAAATAAAAT
Organism: Ambrosiozyma platypodis; assembly: GCA_030557395.1. NCBI lineage: Eukaryota > Fungi > Ascomycota > Pichiomycetes > Pichiales > Pichiaceae > Ambrosiozyma > Ambrosiozyma platypodis. Next base: position 51,688 of record JAKTPC010000019.1, read on the forward strand.
AAATTATAAAAAAGCATTATGTAGCAGTAGATTCAGAAGAGTTTAGAAGATGCATTTTAATATGATCGATTCTTTCCTGACTTATCAACATATCGTTAAACTCGTCACTCGCACCGTTAAGATTAACTCTACCGGAGACAATTTGATCAACCTGGCTGCGTTCACTATCTAACGAACTTAAATAATCCAACAAAATTTTGAAATTGATTAATAGGCCGCTATTAATTCTATAATTGATCAATTTTTCAAATTTGAATAATAAATTCAAATCAATTAGGAATAAGTACAAAGCGTATTTGAATCTTAGTTTAAATAAGTTTGAATTGTCCGATGATGAATTATTTAAAAACAATGGGTATAATCTGTTTGTGGCACCCGTTGGATCAGTTATGTATGAAGTTGAACCTAAGTAATGTAATGGGTAAACTAATGGTACATTTAACACTTTTGATAGTTGTATTAAGAGTAAAGTTAAGTATCCTAATGATGCGTTCAATCCTTGTAAGTCATTCCTTGTCATATGACTGAAGTTATCAGGGAATTGATAATCAAATAATTTCAAATTGAATTTGGAAGAGGACATTATTGATGCATTGCTGCTTCGTTGTGATGGAATTGGGTCTGCATTTGTTATAGGGAAGATCAATTCAAGATTGCTGGCAATCCTTGCCTTTTCCTGATTCAAATTGACTTTGATCTGATCTAATTGAGTTAAGTAATTCGATAGTGTATCTTCTATTGTAAGTTGGTCAATTGGAAGCGATTCTTCATCCCTACTACTTTGTGATGATGAGATTGGCTGGCTTTTTATATTACGTTTATAAGAAGTCAGCTTTTTCTTCAATTTATGAATTTGATGTTGTTTAGTTAATAAAATTTTCTTCAAATTATCTGTCCTATTTCGAAGATCTAGTATCTCATTATGCGTTTTAAGTCTATTGGTTTCTGTCAAATGCGTTTCCACTTTAATGGTAAGTTCCTTTTTAACTTTGATTAAATCTAATATGCAAACGGTGTAACTATTCAGTTTCATAATCTGATCAAAAGAACATGTAGTTTGTTCATGGTAGTTAAAAGATGCTACTCTTTTCATTGTGCTCTCGCAAAAGCTTTGTGTTAGCTGTTTGATTGTGTTCAAAGGTAAATGGGAAGTTCGGCTAGTGTAATAACAACCATCAGTTAGCCTCAAGAGAAGAAAATTGTTCATATTACCCAATTTTGAAGAAACAAGGTCCAGATTGTTACCTAGATTAACTAGGAAACTTAATTTCAAATGGAACTGTGTTAACAATCTCCAGGATGTGCTGTTAAATTTGATGAACAAATTGATCGTAATTGATTTCTTGTTCAGGCTCATAAAATTCACTTCATCATTGATCTCAAACTCATCGTTGTAAAGCGGACTAACGTAGAATGGATCTTCCACGTTCAAGAAGTCGTTGATTGTGTAGAACGTATCAAAGAAGGTAGTTTCGTTTATATCTTGAAGTTTTAATTGCCTTTGCAGTTGATCGGTCAATCCCAGCAGCTTCAACTCACTTCTGTTACTGTCTCTGATGTGTTTAATTAAATCACCGGCAGTGTGGGAGTTTCTTTCTGGGCCTATGGACTGCAGTTGGTTGTGGAATCTAATATTTCGTATGATCACCGTTCTGATGTGTCTCAAGCGTCTCTGGTCTGGCTGCAAAGAGTAGGAGGCGGTATGTTCTGCCTCCAGCTGACCGCTAAGTATTCCAGTGTGCTGAATTTGTGGGACGGATGCCATGCTGTCTTTATTCCGGCTAAAAGCAGTTTGATCCAGGTAGTTCTGGCCTTAATTGCTGTTAGCATTGTGATAGGCCCAGCGCTCCACCGCACCAAGCGAACCATCTTTTCTCCCTCTTCAACACTTTTTTCTTCTTATCAGAAACGGTCAACTGCACTGTTAGACGTCAGCAGACCCAACATCGACAGTAGAACCACCTCAACACAACTAACTCATTCACAACAATGACTTTCATCGTCACTTTAGCTCACTTCTGTGAAACTCACGGCTCTTACATCGTCATGTGCACCCAGCCCATTCCTGCTTTGGAGGACGCTCAGGACTACTTCATCCACCCTCCGTTGGCTGCTGAAGTCTGTTCCTCTTGCCAACTAGTCATCCCCAAGAAGTTTAACTCATTTCCATCCAATCTATACACAGGCTCGTCATCATTTTCAGAATACCAGGGCTATCTCTCAACCCAGTACCCAAAATCCCCAACCAGGTTTGAAGCTTTAAGGCAGATTATCGCCAAAGAGTTTTCTATTGAGCCAGAATATTCCAACAGCAAATCACACGTCTTTGGCGATTCCAAGAACGGATACACTGCTGCTATTGGGTTCAAATTAGTTGATGGCTCAGCAAGAGGTGCTGAGCGCAGATACGCCTTGATGGTTAGTTCTACTGTAGAGAACGAGATTTTTGAGGACGTCAAACTAAACGCTATCATGGGCAATTTGGAATCAATGATCAAGTATATCAAGAACAGAAACAAGACCATTAATGACGTCAGAAACAAAAACATAGACAACTACGACTCCTTCCTACGTAAGGCTTCTGAGCTCCCAAGGACCAAGAGCTTGACTGAAATCTTAGAAGACGATGAGATATTCGTCAGACTCCATCTGTGGGCGTCGAATCTACTAGAATATATCAGTTGACGGAGTATATCTGTTATTTTATGCTATAGAAAGTACACAATCCCGCTTTAAAATTTGAGCAAAGTCCAACAATTAATCATGTAATAAATTAATATGTAATAATAGAAATACAAAATCTGTACAGAACAAAAAAAAAAAGCATTAATATAGAAAGGAAAAACTCAAAGAACATTGGTACGTATATGCGTACAACAACAAAAGCCAGCTAATGTTACAACAACAATTCATACATAACTAATATGGATATCACACAACTTCTTCATCTGGATACCCTCTTAAATCTAATGTTAACGTTTTAGAAGAATTCAACATCTGTTCACGGTAAATACCCACCAACGCATCACTTCTTTCAAACAAGCCATTCTTCAAACTGATAACAATGAATTGGAAATCTGGTCCTGAATTCTTTGTAATATAATTGGCTATTTTATTCACATTAGCATTATCTAAAGCTGCATCAACTTCATCTAAGACAAAAAATGGTGATGGATGGAATGAATGAATGGCAAACAATAAAGCCAAAGCAGCAATCGTTTTTTCACCACCTGATAACAACTCCATATCTCTAAATCTCTTCATTGGTGGCATAGCATGATATTTGATACCCGATAAATATGGTTCATCTTCATCTTCTAATGTTAAGTAAGCTGACCCTCCCAATGGAGAGACTGTACTCTTAGTTAATTCTTTATAGATTGAATCAATTTTAGATGATATATGATTAAATGCTTCCATAAATAAATCGTATCTTTTTTTCTTAATTTCTTGATATTCTGAATCGATTCTTTTTTCTTCACTTCTTGCATCACTGAATTCAGAATCAATATCCTCTAACCTACTTTTCGCATCATTTAACCTATCTCTGGCTTTAACATTTGGGTTTAAGCTCGAGATTTCGGTAGTTAAGTTATCAACCTTTTCATTAAAGAAATTCTCAATTTCGTCGATTGTTTGCATCTTTCTGTATGATTCTTTCAATGAACTAAAATCAATTTCCAATTCCATATCAAGATCATCTTGATCTTGTTCATCTTGATCTGCATCATCCATAGCAACATTATCCAAAGATCCAAAAACCAAAGGTAATTTGATATTTTCTAATTTACAAGCTTTCAAAATATTGATTTTATCCATCTTACATTTTTCAATTGATTCTTCATAACCTGTTATTTTTCTGTTTATATCATTGATTTCCATTCTTAAATCATTCATATTTGATTCTTGTAAATTATTTTCTTGTAATGTTTTCTTTAACTCAGCATTCAATGAATCGAATTCTTCTTTATAAACTTCAGCTTCACTTTCTAATTCATCAATTTCATGTTCTAAATGCTTCTTTTGTTTAGTCAATTCTTTTAAATTCTTTTCAAATTTCTTCTTGTCATTATTGATTTTAACTAATCTTTTATCATACTCTTCTAATCTTTCTTTTTCAAAACTCAATTTGTTTTCTAGATGTTGGATTTGTTTCAAAAATCTAGTTTTCTCTTTAGCGTGTTCTCTATTCTTTAAACCAATCGTATCTTCAAATTCAGAAATGGAATTAAAACCATAATTAGAACAGAATTCAGTGTAAATAGTTTCTTGAATCATTTTTAACTCATTTTCAGCGTATTCAAGTTGTTCACTATCACCAGCTTTTTCATGCAATTCATTGACCTGTTGATCTATTTCACTTAATAATCTTTTTTGGTTTTTAATTTCGGAATCAATATCATCAATCTGTCTCTCCAAGTCATTTTTAGAATCTCTTAAAGTAGGCAATCTGTTTTCTAAATGAGTGATCTCATCCTCTAATTTCTTATCTAACAATTCACTTGGTATCTTAGCATTAATCGTTTGCGACTTCAACTTCAATTCATCTTTTTCGTTGTTTAATCTCTGTAATTCAGATTTATCCCATCTTCTACCAGTATTCGAAGTTAAACCACCAGTCATCAATCCAGACTTGTGAATCAATGAACCATCCAATGTAACTGCCTTAACATCAATTTTTCTATCCCACTTAACATGTTTAGCAACTTGTATAGTGTCACAAATGATGGAATTACCACATGCGTATTGAATAGCTTTTTCAAATTCAGAGTCATAATCAACTATATCTAGAGTAGGTCTGGTTTTATCGTTGACTGATCTCAGGTTTGGATTTGGTGGTTTCGCCTCAACTGTATCCATAGGAATGAAGGAAGCAACACCCAATCTTTGTTCTTTCAAGTATTCAATACAGTGATTAGCTGTATCTATGGTATCAACGACAATGGAATCGAAATTTTTACCTAACACTGTAGACACAGCCAATTCAAATTTCTTTTGTTTTGGTTTGCATAAATCATACAGTAGGCCTTTAACACCTGGAAACAATCTTTTTAAGGTGGAGCAGTTACTTCTTAATTGCTTTTCCCTTTTAGATTCTCTATGGATTGCATTCAACTCATTAATTTCGATCAACACTTGTTTTAATTTCGAATTGATTGAAAATTCTTCCTTCATGATTTTTTCTCTTGTTGTTTTCAATTGATTTAGAATCTGTTTGTTGCTTTTAATCGAATTGGTAATATCATTGGATTGGAATTCTAAATCTTTCAACCTATTAGAGTTTTCATTTCTATTTGAGTTTAATTCGGCAATTCTAGATAAAATAAAATCTTTACGTTTGTTTGAGTTTTCAATGTCAGTTAGAATGGATTGCCTTTCTTCTTTTAATTCTAATAATTTTGATTCGATGTGACCACCTTTCATCAAGAAATTCTCTCTTAGTTTTTTATAATCAATTAATGCATTTGGATCAACTGATTCAGATTGAGTTTTTTCAAATTCAGCTAAATAATTATCAAACGAGGATTGAATTTTAGATAATTGTTTAGTTGTCTTAACAACAATTAAAGATTGTTCTTCTTGATCATTTTTAATTGTTTCAATTCTGCTTTCATAATTTGAGATTTTCTTAATAATTTGAGGGATTTCAAAAGTTATTGGAATTAAATTCAATTGTTTGGATTTAATAGTTGAGTTGGAGGAATTGATTAAAGCCTCTAATTTTTTGCATTCTTGATCTTTCAAAGATTGCTGCTTTTTGAACTTTAATAAATGAGACTCTAATTTGTTGATTTCTTTATTTAATTTTTTCAAAGTTGTTTTGGATTCTTCTAAACTAGCGCCGTTAGATTGTAATTCTTCTTCTTGTAAATTTAAGCGAGTTAAATATTTGGCTTGGATGAAATTGGTCATTTCTTTAAATTTTGAATCAAACAATTCAACTTCAACACATTGATTTCTATATTGATTTAATTCATCTCTTAAAGTTCTCTTTTTGGAATTTTTCAAAGCAGTCTCATCATGGGCAGTTTCTTTAGAGTCCAGTAATATATCATAATCTTGTTTTAAATCAATTGATCCACTAATGGTTTCAATTAATTTAGTTAATTCAGAAGAAGATTGAGAAGCAATTTTTTCAACATCACCTTGGAAAACTAAGAAATTTCTCGCCTTAATTAGAATATTTTCATGCTTTAAAATGTTAGAATATTGTATAGCAGTAACTGATTTACCGTTGATGTTATAATCACTTGAGCCAACGGAACTGATGGTTCTTTTCAATTTCAAGATTTCACCATTTGTCTTTTCGTAGATGGCCATAACATAAGCGCTACTTGGCTCATCTTCGTCATTCCCTTGATATTCCTCATTGTTAACATTATCTGAATCCATAATTCTACCTCTGTAGATCAAATCCTTCAAGTTTGCAGATCTCAAATGGTTTGATCTGATACCCAAAACGAAAGAGATAGCATCCATCATGTTTGATTTTCCAGACCCATTTGGACCAATAATGGAGGTAAAAGAAGAAGAGCCAAACCCGATAGAGGCGGTTCCTCTGTATGATTTGAAGTTATGTAATTCCAGACCGACAAGTCTTCCCATTGTAGATGCTTGGTTGTAGGTTCGTAAATGGGAAAATACCAGGAACACGTCTTTTAGTTCCCTTTTTTCTTGCCTTTCAAATTCCACAGAAGGTTACGCGTCAGTAAAACATCCGTGCACCAATACTTACATCGGAATTGTAGTTCAAACGGTGCACCGGAATTTGATCACATGGAAGAGCCGCACGGTAACCGAGATCCCAACACAAGTCGGGAAAATTTGTTTAACAACGCACGTTGAGCTCCGGTTCCGCATGGTGAAAAATTTATATCTTCAAATGGTTATTCGTATACCGTAAACGACTCTCTTTATCTCCTTCACCACAACTCAACTGTTTCCTTGTGTTCATCATTGATTCCACTTTAATCTCGATTCCAGTTCAATTTGATTTCTTCCATTTTCCAATCACCATTTTCCCTTTTCCCTTTTCCTTTGTCCTTTTTTTCTTTTTACAGTGACTCACTAATTGAACCATATACCCCAGAGATCAAATCAAAAACATGAAGATATCAGAAAAACTACAACAGGCCCATGTGAAAGAAGATTCTCCAGCTACTTTCTCATTTGAGTTTTTTACCCCAAAAACCACTCAGGGTGTTCAAAACTTATATGACAGGATGGATAGAATGTACGATTTAAATCCTTTGTTTATTGACATCACTTGGAACGCTGGTGGTAGACTATCAACTTTAACTACTGAAATGGTCAACACTACCACCACTGTATTAGGTCTTGAAACGTGCATGCATTTGACTTGTACAAACATGAAACTGGAATTAATCGATAACGCTTTGCAGTCCGCTTACGAATCAGGTTGTCAAAACATTTTAGCTTTAAGAGGTGATCCTCCTTTGGATGGCTCCGAATCGACTGGTGATTTCAAAATTGCAAAAGATCTAATCAAATACATCAGATCCAAGTACGGTAATTATTTTAATATTGGAATTGCTGGTTATCCTGAAGGTCAACCTGAAGAATCTGATCCTTTGAAAACATTGAAATATTTGAAAGAAAAGCAAGATGCTGGTGGTAATTTTATTGTCACTCAAATGTTCTACGATGTTGATCTTTTCATTCAATGGTGTAAAGATATCAGAGCTTACGGTATCACTCTACCTATTATCCCAGGTATTATGCCTATTTCAACTTATTCGGCTTTCTTAAGAAGAGCTAAATGGTCCGAAATTCAGATTCCTCAAGATTTCTTGGATAGATTAGAACCAATAAAAGATGATGACGCTAAAGTTAGAGAAGAAGGTACCAAGATAGTCATTGAAATGTGTCAAACTTTGTTGGCTTCGAAAGTTGTTAACCATTTACATTTCTATACTATGAATTTAGAAAAAGCAACTTTGATGATCTTGGAAGGTTTGAACTTAGTTTCTAAACAACAAATCATTGATATGAAGCAACCGTGGAGAAAATCTTTAAACCCAAATAGAATCAATGAAAGCGTTAGACCAATTTTTTGGAAAAATAGAAAATTCACATATATTCAAAGAACATCAACTTGGGATGAGTTTCCAAATGGTAGATGGGGTGATTCAAGATCTCCTGCTTTTGGTTCTGTGGAATTGTCAGATCATGATTTGATCAGACATTCTCCTCAAAAGATCATTAGTTTATGGAACTATCCTTCCGCTTTGGAAAATCTGACTGATTTAACTATAGATTACTTGAACGGAAAATTGTTATGTTTACCTTGGTCCGACTCAAAAGTCACTAATGAAATTGATATAATTAAGACTCAATTGATTGAATTAAATTCGAATGGTATTTTAACTATTAATTCTCAGCCTTCAATTAATGGTGTTAGATCAGATGATTCTATCTTTGGTTGGGGTCCATCAAATGGTCTTGTTTATCAAAAGCAATATTTAGAGTTCTTAATCCCAACAAAGAAATTGTCTTCATTAATTACAAGAATTAACAATGCAAATTCAAATGAATTAGATTTCGATAACTTGTTGAGTTACTATGCAATTAATTCACAAGACCAAGTTACAACTAATTGTCTACATGGTACAATCAATGCTGTTACTTGGGGTTGTTTCCCAGGCAAGGAAATAATTCAACCTACTGTTGTTGACAAGATTTCTTTCTTAGCTTGGAAAGATGAACTTTACATGATTTTAAAGAAATGGGGTTCTGTTTACAAGAAAGATGATACCGATGAACATAAATTATCCGCCCAATTATTAGATGATTTATATAATAATTTCACTTTAGTTAATATTGTTGATAACGATTATGTTAAAAATCCAAACAAAAGAATTTTCGAACTTTTCAATGGGTTATAAAACTAGACTAACAATCCACACATACCTCTTTGCATGAATTATTGGCATATATACGCTTTTTTTCCTACTCTCCACATATTTATGATATTTAATTTCAAGAAATATACATCAACTGTTATTTCTTTACTACATAATTGCTGCTATTACCCAGCTCCCACCTCTCTTTGTTTCTTACATGCTTGATTTTATTTTATTTTATTTTTGAAAAATAAATTAAATACCCTCTCGTTTTTGATTTTCTTTCCAAAAGAAAAAAAAGTATCGTTTCCTTTTTTTCAGATATTTTGGCTCTATTATTCCATCATCCTCATTTTTAATGTGTATATATGTATATTACCGACTTTTCTACTTTGCATCCTTCAACGGGTTTCTTAATCAAAATTTACATATAATTAATTGGTAAAAGAAAAAAAAACTCGAATTTCAGTTTTCGCTTTCGCAAATCCAGCGAAATTTCATTATCAATCAAAGGATCGAACAGCTTAAATAAATTTATTAAAAGGTACTGCACGATGATCTTCTCTTCTACGGGCTAAGATTTGATCCATCCGAACACATCAAAATCCAATCCAAGATGTCGGATTCGAACATAGACATCAACAAACTAATGCTACATATAGAGGATACGGGCAGCACGGCCAACGCAAATGCTACTACGACAGACTATATAATAGACCCTGATATCAATGATCAAGAAGAACATTTTGACGAAAAATCATCAAGAAGAAGAAACAAGGCAGGGGTGTCTTCTGATCCATTTGATGGTCAGGATTTCAACGAGGATTATAATGATCATGATGAACATCATATGAACATGAAAATGTTTGTGAATTCATTGGTGTGGTTGGTTTACGCTTTGTTACCTTTAATAGCCATCATCTTTCTTTTGTCAAATTATTCAACTGAGGATATAGTAGATGCCGTTTATGATTATGTTTCTTATTCTAAAGATAATAACAAAAATGATTTTTACAGACCGGATCTACCATCGACTTATGATGACAATTCCCATAAGTATGATGGCTACAAGATTGAATTTTATGATTTGAAAGAGTACCAATCTACAGGAGAAGGTTGGAATAATGGTGAAAGAATCTTATTCTGTGTTCCATTGAGAGATGCTGCTCCTCATTTGCCTATGTTTTTTACTAATTTGATGAATATAACGTATCCTCATAACTTAATTGATATTGCATTTTTAATCTCAGATACATCAGACTCAACAATGAAAGATTTAAAGAAAACATTAAAGGATATTCAGGGTTTACCTGACAAAGCACAACATTTTGGTAGAATTAACATCTACGAAAAGGACTTCGGTCAGATTATTGGACAATCGTTTAGTGATAGACATGGTTTTGCAGCTCAAGGTCCAAGAAGAAAATTGATGGCGATTGCAAGAAACTGGTTATTAACAACAGCATTAAGACCAGATCACTCCTGGGTTTATTGGAGAGATATCGATGTCGAAACCGTTCCTGCTACGGTTATCGAAGACTTAATGCATCATGATAAAGATGTCATCGTGCCGAATATTTGGAGACCATTGCCTGACTGGTTAGGTTATGAACAACCATATGATTTGAATTCATGGCAGGAATCGGAAGGTGGATTAGATCTAGCTGATAAATTAGATGAAGATGCGGTTATAGTTGAAGGTTATGTGGAATATGCTACATGGAGACCACATTTAGCTTACATGAGAGACCCATTTGGTGATCCTGAAGTTGAGATGGAATTAGATGGTATTGGAGGTGTTTCAATTCTAGCCAAAGGTCAAGTTTTTAAGAATGGTGCATTGTTTCCTGCTTTTTCATATTTGAAACATGCCGAGACAGAAGGATTTGGTAAATTATGTAAAACTATGAATTATTCAGTTATTGGATTACCACATTATACAATATGGCATATTTATGAGCCATCATCTGATGATTTAAGACATATGGAATGGATGGCTAAAGAAGAGAAAAATAAACTAGAAAAGGCAAGATCACAGAAGATTTATAATAAAATTTGGACTAAAGCGTTTGAAAGAGTCGATGAAGAATGGGAAACTTTGAAATTCAATGTGTTTAAGAATTCTGACCTGAGAAGACCGATTGATATCGACTGGTCTGAGGTTGATGAATATTTAGAAGCATCGAATGAGGATGAATTGAGTGATTTGGATTCAATTAATAAAAGGCATGGTGAGATCTTTGGTAGTTTCCCATTGAACTCTTACATCGATGGTAAGCATTACAAATTTGTTAAATTCAAAGATATTAATTCCAATGCCAAAGAAGAAGATATCATGGCAGGTGCAATTGAAGACACCCAAGATAGATTAGCCAAAGAAAAAGAACAACAAGCTAAAGACGTAGAATTAGAAAAGATGTTACAGTCTAAATTAGCTAAAGAAAAAGAATTGGCTGAATTGGAGAAGAAATTTATTGAAAAACAAGAAAGAAAGCAAAAACAAGACCAAGAGAAAGAATTAGCCAGACTGAGAGAAAAATCAGAACAAAAGAGAATTGAGAGAAGTGTTAAAAAGAGAGAGCAACAGCAAGAGAAGGAAAAAGTTCAGCAAGTTGCAGTTCAGAAAGAAATGGCAAGAAGAAAACAACTGGGTTTGAATGCTCAACAAGTTCCACTGGGTCCAAAAGATCCAGCCGCTCCCTTAGATGTTTAATTAGTTTGATTTTTCGATTTTGTTTTTCTTTTGTGGTTTTAATATTTTGTTTCTCTCTGTACGTTTACATTATTTTTTATTTGTGTCTTTATTATTCTTATAATCTTTTTCTTACTTTTCATTAAATTACAATTACTCTTTTGGCATCACTACATTTTTTTATACTTTAATAATAGAACATTTTATAATTTTGGAAAGAAAGACAAGTATGTAGTAGTATAAAACAAGGTATTAACAAAATTGTATATGGTAGATTTACTAGTAAATAATATTAACATAAAAAAGCAAAAACAAAGAAAGATAAATTAACCAATCAAATAAGACAAGAAATCATTCTTCATCCTCTTCGATCGCTTCCATATAAGCAAACCTTCTCCATAATTCACCCGCCTCCACGATAATATTTTCAATATCTCTATTAGACTTCTTGGATTGGTGATGTAATTGATGTTGTGCTGGATACGATATTGATGATAGGTCACCAGCTTCAGACGAAGCACTGCTATACTGAATCGTGGAATTATCAGTCGCTGATGGCCCACTACCCCCAGAAACTGTCGGGTTTGAAAAAATATCTTCATTTAATTTACTTGTCTTTGGTGGTGATCCAATGACTGACGAGCCAGCAGTATCGGTTTGAGCTTGAGAATCGTTTGAAGAGGCAGTGACTGCAAAGAGAGATCTAATTTCAGATGTTTTCAAGGATGATATGTTATTCAATAATTGTTTGATATCAGATTGATCCAATTCCATAATTGTGAATTCTTTAGATTTTAAGAAGGCCAAAGCAATGAAAATAAATTGAACATGAGGGTCCATTTCACTATAAGGCAACTTTTTAATTGGTTCAACGTCATTGTTATTCAATGGAGACAGTTGAGATGGCAACGTTGGAGTGATGTTCAATTGATCAAACAGCGTTCTCACTGATGATGATCGACCATGATAATTATTTCCCGGAGAATCAACGTCAACATCTAATGGATTCCAAAAAATATCTGGACCTAGTAGGACAACTTGTTCATCAGTCAATTCGTTCAACTGTTTTAAATCTCTTTCAAATTTATAAAAATCAACTCTATAACCCAATAAAATATCCCAAACCCTTGATCTATCGTACCTTGAGAAGACTTTGGAACCACAGTATTTTAACCACCAGATAAGCCAGTCTCCTTTCAAGCAATCTTCATCAACCAAAAATTTATGTAATTCAGGTAACAATTTCCTCAAACAGTAAAGGAAAAATGACACCAAATCTTCTATATTTCCTCCATTTTTTGGCAAATCTGTATACTTCTTTTCTTTTTTATCTTCGTGCAGTTTTGCCTTTGCTGATTTTTGTTGTTCTTTTTCTTGTTTCTGTTTTAATTTCTTTAATTCTGCAGGATTTGGAATATGCAATATCACCAATACCATTCTTTCGTATAATTCAGAAAATGACATTGGCTTGTAAGGATAAGCAGCAGGATCATAATAAATCTCACTACCAGTAGAAGAAGTAGAACCATTGACACTATTAATTGATTTAGGGGATGATGAAAAATTGGACGCAGTATTAGAATTATAAGCAGAAGTAGAATTTAACGAGGAAGAGTACATCATATCGTTATCCATTCTTTCAAAATAATTATCATTGACATTTCTTAATTTGGTACCATTTTTAGCAACATCATCTTTACCACATAAAACAAATTGAGAGTTAGGTAAAGCTGGGACCCATTCAGCAAGCCCTAAAGCAATCCAAGTTAAGCCTGAATTATAATTAATTAAAGTACCCCACTTCTTTAAAAATTTTATAATTGAATTGAGTATAATGTCAAGCATTTTATCCTGAATCTCGAATAAATCTTTCAATTCAGAAGTTAAAATCTTCGGCTTGTAACGTTCAGCGTTTCTTAAATATTTTTTTAAATCAAATTTGATTTGATTAATAGGTATTTTAACATGAGTTTCATTAGCATCTTCAGCATCTTCGCCATTGTCATCACCATCTTCTTCCTCTTCTTCTTCTTCCTCCTCGTCTTCATCTTCATCGGGCTCGATAAATGGATTTTGAACAAAGGGATGATACTTCAATAAAATTGGCCAAATTTTATATCTCAAGGAAGGAGGCAATCCTCTTTGTCTTGCAATCATGGCTAAACCAGTAACATTTTTTGACCTTATGAACTCGTTACACAATTCTAACAATTCTGGAACTTCAGTTATTAAAGGTTTTCCCTTGTACTTCATTGCTCCATATTTATTGCTGGTATGGGTATAGTTACTGCTGTTGTTGTTGATATTGTTATTTCCGTTATTGTTCTTATAGCTGCTGGTGTTTGAGGAGGTGGAAGATAGAACAGACCTTCTTGAAGGAGAAGAACGAGGGTCAATGGAAGAGAAAGAAGTCGGGCTGGGAGGAACAAATAGACCTTGATTGGGGTTGGGGTTAGTGGTGGAGTCTGAGCCAGCCGAATTTGGCGAAGTTGAGGAAGATACCAAGTATTTGGATAGCATTTTTATGTATTCCGTGTTAATTTGTTGGCTGCACAGTTAGTCTTAGTCTGGGGAAGGCAAAGTTGGTGTCTGAGAGAGATCAGGGTTATAACTTCATGGTAGAAAGGTGACGATGACGAAAGACACAGAAATATATGAGAGAAAATAAGATAAGATAAGACAAGACAAGAAAAATATCAGTGGCCAGCTGATACAAATTAGACGATGGTTGTCGGTAGAAATCAAAGAATCAGGGAATCTATCGAAGGTGGTTTAATTGTCACTTGACTGCTTTTCGAGAAAGAAAAAAAACGGCAATTTGAAGGCTCAGTCGATCGGCTGCGTGCGGCTGCCAGGCGACGTATCGGGTTTTTAACTTTTTAATCTGTTCTCTAGCTCCTCCACGAAATTTCTTAAAATAATGAATGACAAGAACCAGGCTGGAAAGTATCTAGATTCTCATGCTAACCAACACATACACCTGCTCGCCATGTTTATCTGCTCTATAAGTGGACTGGAAACTACTTCCCCAGTGCTTTCTCCAAAATCAAACAGGATCTTTGATAAGACCCTAATATCTAATTACATCAATGAGAACTCATCAGATCCAGTAAACAATCAACCTTTATCAATCGAAGAATTAATTCCAATCAATTTAGATAACCAAATAAGCACAACGATAAAAGAACCATCAAAGACATCTATTCCATCATTACTATCAATTTTCCAAAATGAATGGGATTCAATGTCATTAGAATTATTCCAACTTCGAAAACAAGTTTCAAATTTGAAGAAAGATTTATCGTTATCGTTGTACAAACAAGATGCAGCTATTAAAGTTGCTACTAACGCGTTAAAAGAAAAAGAAGAATTCAAATCGAAATTACAGCAATTATCTAGTGAGATCGGATTAAATGGTGGTCCATTACCAACCCCAGCCTCTACAGAAATGGATTTATCTGGATTATTACAGAATGCAAGAGATGAATTATTCCAATTCAATAAATCTAATAAAACTAAATTCCCATTTGATTTAAAGGCTGAGCTTAAAATAGATGGTGAAAAGCCTATCGACATTCAGGTTGACTCTATTATAGCTAAATTCAATAAAAACCTAAGTAAAGTTGCAATGGTCTTCAAAAAGTCCATTCAAATTTTGAATTTGGTTGACAATTCAATTGAATATGAATATCAATTCAAAACAGCTACCTCATCAACAAAAATAATTCAATGGACTGATAATGATAGTATTATGTTCAGTGATGGTGGCCACCTACTTAGATTTTCTAATTCTGACTTTTTGTTAAGTTTTAATAATCCTTTGAAAACTTTACTGCAACATCCAATTTTAAACTTATCTATTGGAATAACTGACAAGTCCATTACATTGTTTGACGTGACTAAAAATTTCAATAAAGATATTGCAAGTGATTCAGATAAATACACTAATGTAGCATCATTACATCAAGATGGTCTTTTGTTAGCTTTATGTACTTCCAAAGGGTCAGTGATTATATTCAATTTACTGAAATTAGAACAAGAGTTGGCTATAGAAGTTCCAAAAGAGTTGAAAGGCTATCATCCAACCAATTTATTGTTTTCCAGTAATGGTTATACATTGATTATAGAATACACTAAAAACAAAAAAGGATCATTAGTTAACTTCTTTGATTTACGTAAAGCCCAATTTCAACCTCAAGCCAGCGAGTTAGCATTAGAAGAAAGTGGTCTGCCGCTGAGCATTAATAGATCGGCCACGGTCTTATGCATTGGAGATAAAGTATTTAAATATTTGAAGAAAGAGAAGAGTTGGATCGCCAATGAGGGTGAGTTGATACACGGCGATGAAGGAGTTAAGGATGTCGTTGTTCATGATGAGAACAAGGTTAAGTTGGTTGCTGGAGATGGTGTTTACGATTTAAAGTTGAGTAACTAAGTACTTTTGTATACTTTTGTACAGTAACAAAACAAACAAAACAAACAAAACTAAACCCTAAAATGCGAAAGCCGAAAAACGGGCAGTTTTCTGGTCCGGCTTAGAAAACAAAAGCCCTCGGAGCTTGTAAAGTCAATATTACGTAATAAGCCCAAACAGGAAGGAGAGAGAGAGCTTAAGGTCAAGATCAGTATGCTTAAGTTCTCATATTCGAGCGGACTTTCCTGAACAAGCGTACGTACCTACATTTTGGAACATCCTCATCGCGTTTTTAGCTTGTAGTGAAAAGTAGAAAGACTTTGAAATACAATTTCTAGAACCACTTCATTGCTCCTCTGCTTTTTCCATCTTTTGCCTCCCCCTGTCGTTTCATCTTATTGTTATCTTTATCCGGATACTACTTATCCCTTGTTTTTGGGTTTTTTGCATTCAATCCACAAGTTCTTTCTTGCTTATTATAGAAGACACTACACTTAATCCACTCTCACCCCCTTGCCGCTTGCTTCCGAACTACCCTCGTATAGAAGTTGCCAGCTAGAACAGAATTCAGGAAACACATCATCAACTTCCATTGAACGTATCCCTTACTGCACTCAGAACTACAAAATGAGAAAATTCAGAGCCAATTTCACAAAACTAAAAAAACTGCCCTTAGCTGAAAGGTTGGTTGTTGAAGCTACCAATGATACAAAATGGGGTCCTACTTCTACCGAACTCAATGAGATCTCCCATTTAACTTATAACCATCATTCAACTGATTTACAACTGATTTATAAAAGATTGCATAAAAACTTAACCAAGTCTGATCATCCGATAATCATCTTGAAATCTTTAACTGTTTTGAACTATTTGTTGATCAATGGATCAAATGAATTTATTGAATTGGTTAAATCCAATAATTTAATTTATTCAATTAAGTCTCTAATCAACTATGAAAACTCAAATAATGAGTCTTCTTCAACCATCAGAAAAAAATCAACTGATCTAATAGAATTATTGATTAATGCTGATAAATTAAAATCAAAAAGAATGGAATTTAAAACTTTAAGATTAGAAATGAAGTTACCAACCCCAAGATCCTCTTTAGATTTACCAACTGGTGGTATAGGTAGTGTTAATGGTGCTAGATTAACCAAATCTTTAGAGATTAATAGAAGCGACTTGTTCAATAGTGCCAACTTTGATTTGGCTTCTTCAGACGATGATTCAAGCACTCACAATTACACAACTGAAAAGGTAAAATTAAGCAATATTATTGAGGAAGATTATAATTCCATTTCAAGACAAACAACTAACAATCAAAATAATGATTACAAGAAAGTCAGCTATCCTTCACGTTCTGTTTCGACTAGTAAAGCGAGTGGTCTGCGTAGGTATGTCGATGATTATGGTGATGATAAATATCATATCAAAGAATTAAATAGATCTGCATCCGTTCCTTTAACTAAGGTTTCAATAAATAATCCTTTCAGGGATAGATTATAGCAGCTGCTGTGACTCATGATCATGTATTTTATATGTGCTTTTAATTTTTTTTATTTATTTAATTTATTAAATTATTTTTCCGGTTTAACTTGGTGTCTTCTTTTCTTTACTTTACTTTTCTCTCTCCTCTCTCTCTTTGGTTTGCATATATATGTCATATACTTAATGTCTTTTAATCTAATCTACTTTAATTACTTTTAACTTGCACAATCGTAAATCACATATAGTCACGGTAATTTTCTGCTCACTGCCCCGCGCCGTCAGCCTACACTGCAGCAGTATAAATATCTGTGATTTCCCTGTTGCTGATGTGTTTTGCCCCTTGGGATATCTCTCTTTTCTTTCTCTCCCTTTCTACACACAACACAACATTTACGTACTACTACTATAACCACAATCCTACAATGCAAATTTTCGTCAAGACTTTAACTGGTAAGACCATTACTTTAGAAGTATGTATTCCCCTTCGTTTCTTCCTTTGTCTTTGCCCTTATCTTGTCTGGTTCTTATCGGTGGCGTTGTTGGCGGCCTTTACGACTTGCAATGGTCGTTTGGCACCATGCCTGTTCGATAAGCCTGTGACTTTATCTTCCTTTCTTCTTTATGTGTTGTGAATTGAATACTAACTATAATTTTATTGTTTAGGTTGAATCTTCTGATACTATTGATAATGTTAAAGCTAAGATTCAAGATAAAGAAGGTATCCCACAGGATCAACAAAGATTGATTTTTGCTGGTAAACAGTTAGAAGATGGTAGAACCCTTTCTGACTACAATATCCAAAAGGAATCCACTTTACACTTGGTTTTGAGATTGAGAGGTGGTATGCAAATCTTTGTCAAGACTTTGACTGGTAAGACTATTACTTTAGAAGTTGAGTCTTCTGACACCATTGATAATGTTAAATCTAAGATCCAAGATAAAGAAGGTATCCCACCGGATCAACAAAGATTGATTTTTGCTGGTAAACAATTAGAAGATGGTAGAACTCTTTCTGACTACAATATCCAAAAGGAATCCACTTTACACTTGGTTTTGAGATTGAGAGGTGGTATGCAAATCTTTGTCAAGACTTTGACTGGTAAGACTATTACTTTAGAAGTTGAGTCTTCTGACACCATTGATAATGTTAAATCTAAGATCCAAGATAAAGAAGGTATCCCACCGGATCAACAAAGATTGATTTTTGCTGGTAAACAATTAGAAGATGGTAGAACTCTTTCTGACTACAATATCCAAAAGGAATCCACTTTACACTTGGTTTTGAGATTGAGAGGTGGTATGCAAATCTTTGTCAAGACTTTGACTGGTAAGACTATTACTTTAGAAGTTGAGTCTTCTGACACCATTGATAATGTTAAATCTAAGATTCAAGATAAAGAAGGTATCCCACCGGATCAACAAAGATTGATTTTTGCTGGTAAACAGTTAGAAGATGGTAGAACTCTTTCTGACTACAATATCCAAAAGGAATCCACTTTACACTTGGTTTTGAGATTGAGAGGTGGTAACTAAAGCATTTTAGAGTTAATAAAAGCTTTATAGTTTACTTCTCTTATTAAACTACTTTTTGATATATAGTTTTTTGAACTGATTTTTTTACGAATTTATTTTTTTACTATGTAGTACTTTCTACTACTATTTGAACAATATTATAGTCTAAATGTTATTCATTTTTTTTTTTTAAAACTGCGACACGGTAACCTCTCTCTATGTGCTGTAATTTATCTGTAAAATCTATTTAGTAATCTCGTCCAATGCTTTTTCGGCTTCTTTTGAAACAACCGAATTCACCTTATCCGTATAAATGCCATTCAATAGATCAACACAATACTTTCTCTTTTCTGGATCGGAATCAAAATGAAGTAATTTCACAACCGCCAATTTATCCAATCTGATACAAGAGACCAACACAGTTTGTAAATTGTCTTTAGAAACACAGACTGCTGAAATGTTTTTGAAACTATCGAATATCGAATTGAAAACGTTAGCTTGATCATCGTTCTTCAAAGTGGTGGTTAGTGATGAACTATCAGCGGTAGTGGTGATGGTGGTAGTGGTGTTATCTTGAGAAGTGGTGATTAGTTTGTTGATTAATTGAGTGATTAGGTTCAATCCGACTAATTTCGTTCTATACGTTAAATCATCACCTTTAGTGGATACATCGAAGATTTTGTTGATTGAGGTGATTAAATAATCAATGATTTTCAAATTTGGTTGCTCTTTGCTAATCGAAATAATCAAATTTTCTAAGATTGAGTTCTGGAAGTTTTCAAATTCTTCTAATTTGATCTTCTTGGAATACTGATCGTCTCTATCGTCCTCGTCGTCAATGTCCATATCTGAGTCATCTTCATCTTTAGGTTTAGGGAATATTAAATTATCAATGGTTTCTAAATAGGAGTCAATGTAGTCGGTAGGCACGTCAGGGAATGTTCCTAAAAACTTACCTAGTGATTTAATTGAATATTTCAAATACTTTTTATTCTTTCTTTTAGCTTCCGTTAACACACACTTACACACTTTTGAAAATACTTCATCATTGGAAATTAAAAAGAATTCAGAATTTATCGATAATAGCACCAAGGAATCTAATAGCTTCTCTTTACCATCAAAGGATCTACCTTTTAATGATTCGATTAAAATGTTGTATAATGATGGTAAGTATTGTTTTTGGTTGTTTAAGTCTTTACCTAATTTATCAACGATTTCAATGATTGACAATCCGATCGTTTGACGTATTTGGAAATTCGAAGTGTTGATATGTTTATCAATTAATTCAATGATATCGGTCAAGTATAATTTGATACCACTGGCGCTATTCGGTGTTGAGTCTGTCCATTCAGTATTAAAGATCTTGGAGGTTTCTTTATCACGTGTATCATGTTTACCGAGGAAAGAAATAGGTAGGAATAATGAAGCAATCGATTGAAATTTATCTTTTGAATGTCTTGATATGGCTTCTGATGTAATTGCTGATAATTTAGCTCTGTTGTTGTTACCATCTTGATCCTCAAAATAATAAGTAATCAATTTCTTGGATAATGATGATAATTTCTTAATCGAAGCGATTCTGGAAATATAGCCAATTGAAATTGCATATGATTTAGCAACAGTTAAGTTACGATCTTTTAGTTGTGAGTTAGCTATCTTCAATAGTTTATCACCATGATTCGAACAAATGAAGATATGTCTCGTGATCAAATTGACTAAAACTCTCGAGCCTGTAACTTTGGATGGTAATCCAACTGATTTTTTAACGGCGTCTGATAAATGCGTTAGAAAATCTTCCATCATGGAATCATCTAATAAATTCATTAATTTCTCAATTGCTTCCATCATTGGGGAATTACCAACCATATTTAATCTTTGGGAATCAATATCATCGGATTTCAATTTATATTTATCTGCATTCAATGTAATATAATTAATAACCTGAGGTTCAATGGAAGACATTAAAATAATCATTTGTTCAATCATTTCATTAACAAATGGTTTCAACGCTAATGATGAAGTGTTACATAATTTTAAAATCGTATCAAATGCAAACTTCTTAACATCTTCAGATTCACTTAGTAAACCATTATAACCTAATAAAAATGGAATTAGTTGATTTAATATAGCTTTTGATTTTTCAGAATTGTCAACTCCATTATTATTGGAAATCTTAGTAACCATCGTACTTGCTAAATATCTCGTTAATGAATTACCTTCCTTTCTAACACTTTCTTTAATATCATCCATCACTCTAAAAGACATAGTCCAAATCTCCTCTAGTTTATCTTCATATTGTTCCAAGGTGGAATATCTTAATAAATCCTGTAATGCAGTAGTACTAGCTTGTCTAACTCTCCATTCCCTATTACTCATATTACCTAATAATTCCTTTAATATAATGTCAAAATTATCTCTAATTGTCTTGGATGGATCTAAAATTAAAGTTGACCAAATTTCGTTCATTGTTCTTGAAACAGATTGAGCAGGATCAAATCTATATCTAAATAATTTTGGAATTAATCTTTTTGATAATTTTTCATCGGATGAAATCAATGAATCCAATTTTGTTTTATCTAATATAGCACCTAAACCAAACGCAATACCTTTTCTAGATGACCACAATGCAGAAGATTTAGCTAATGACATAAACTTATAGACTAAACTTGGATCACCAACTTCAGAAGCTAAATTTAGAACATCTTTATATGTAGAAACAGATGAACTACCACTATTAGATTCAGTATTTAACACACCAGGTTGAAATAACTCTGTCTCTTCACCAATTGATCCGCTGATTAAACTTGATGTTTTGTTGGCATCTGTGAATGATAATAGTAAACTATGAACTAAAGTATCTTTCAACTCAGAATCACCAGTATCATAAACTGCAGCTAACCCTCTTGATGCAGACTCTTGAATTAAATCATCGTTATCTGATAAAAATCTCATGAATGCAACTTGTAATTCACTAACTCTTTCTTTGATTATAGGCTCATTGGCACAATATTGAACTAATGAAAGCAACCAAATACAACTTGCTTTTCTTAAAGATGGTTTTGAATTCTTAGTTGCTTTTAAAACGTAATCTAAAATAATTGGAAGTCTATTTATTTCAGAAACAGCTGGCTTTTTATCAATGAATTCGACTTCGATTTTTCTACTCAGCATTGATGATCTCCAACCTGATGCTAAAACCGTTAATGCTTCACCTGAAGTAAATAAGAAATCGGCTTGTTTTGCTGAATGGGCTTCAAATAATATTTTTTCATATGAAGTTAGATCATCGGGTTCAGCTAAGGATGCAGAAGTTAGAGCTAAATAAGCCCATGCCATAATTGCTCGTTCATCTGATTTTTTAACTAATGGTTGTAACTTAGTAGTGAACGACTTTCTGTATTGATCAACCTTATCACTGAATTGAAGTGTTGGGCCCAAGCTACCAAACATACATAATTGAGACAAGGATTCAATAGCAAAGTATAACTTTCTGGATGATGCGGTATTTAAAACGGTTTCAAGTAAATCTAAAACAGACTCATATAACTCAGATGATATAATTGAAGTTCTTTCAGATAAAACCATTCTTGATATTATGAAACCTAGAGATAAAATTTCTTCTGACTTGATTAGTTTCAATAATGTAGTTGTCAATTCTTTATCACTGTATGATTTATGAACACATAATAAACCGATAATCTTAGCGATGTATAAACATCCATCAATGGACACCATCTTTGGAATTAATTCGATAAACTGAGGAATTCTAGAAACAAATTTACTTAATGTTTCATCATTCGAAAGAGACAATATCTTAGCTAAATGCTTCCCGGAAGTTAAATCCATGGTTGAAACAAAATGATCAATTATTACATTAATAAACATGTCTAATGCGGAACTAGATTGCTGTTCGAAATCAACCATTTCCAAATCACCTTCAACATCTAACACAGATTTACCTTGTTTTATCAACTCTTCAAATAGCAATTCTACAACAGTTTCATCGAATTCCAATGATTTATCTAATCTAGTTTCCCATTCTTGATCAGAGACAACAACAGTTTCCTTACCCTTGATAGCTTGCATAACCAAACATCTCATGATGAAAGTAATGGCTTTGCTCATATCGATGCTTAATCCTTTATTAGTGAAACTTAATAATTGTTTAACCATATTTTGAAAACTTGGGAATTCAAGTTTTGATTGAGCATTCATGGAGAAAACCTCACTTGAAGACTTAAAATCAGTTGAATTTGAAGACTGCAATAACCCAAACCAATATGGATGTAGACCTCTTGACGCTTCTTCTAATGTATCTGGCTTGACATTTTTCTTGGTCTGCACTAAAATGTTCAATAATCTTGACTCCGGATCACTGAAAGGAAAAGAACAATTAACAAACTTGATCCCCATATAACAACATGCGTCTGAATTGTCCGTCTCTGAAGTTTCTGAAGTTAACGTACTAGTTTCGATTAGGTTTCTTAAATAAACTTTCAATTCTGTTTTGTCACGAACAGGTAAGGAAGTTAAATGAGGCATCAGGCCGGATAAGGCTTCTTGAATAGTTGGTCTCAATTCCACTAAATCACTTTGCAACATACCGAACAAGAATTCAATGTAACCTAAATCATCTAGTTTGGGCGATCTTCTCAACATTAAACCCAAAGCTTCATACTGATATCTACGTTGCAATAAATAAGTGTTGAAATTTGTATTAGTATCAAGTTGTTTCTCGGCTTGTAAATTTGATTTCAATTGAGCAGCCATAGTAAAATTAAAATCACTTTGAGAATCAATTGATTCGGAAGTCATTATAGTTGTAACCCATTTGATAAATCTAATGGTTGCTTGTTTCAACTTTTGAAAATCTGAGTTTAAACCAATTGATGATAATTTGCCAGCTTCTGAAGATAACGCAGCTCTCTTACTTTGGGTGCAATAATTCATGATTTTCTCTTGCAACTGTAATTTAGCAGGAGGTTTCGAATTAGCCAAGTCCCCAACAAACAATGAAATTAAAGAATCTGTAACAAACGGATCTTCGTTATCAATTGATCGTCTCTTTAAGAGAGTAGTTGCAAGATCTGAAATAGCAGATGAGGAATCAGCAGTTGCAACAATTAAAATGAGACAACTATCTTTATGGAAACCATATTCAATAAACTTCAAGATGTGTCTTTTGTAATTAGTCAAAGTATGAGAATCAAAAGTAACACCAGCATCATAAGTGAAAAATGCAACGTCATCTTTAGACAAACCTGGTAAACTTATTCCTTTAGGAATTACACCCTGATCGTTAGATTGAACGGGCAGCAAAATCATAAACTTGGATAATTTGTCAATTAAGAATTTTTCATCACTTTCGAGAAGATCGAATCCCTTAAAACCCAAGAAAGATCTATATGAAGCTTCATCGTCTTTAGTCTGTATTGGGTACTTAAAATCGGGTAATAATTTACACAAAATATTAAACAATCTAGCAGAAATCAAAGGAGATAAACTCGAAATTCCTTGTAGCACTTTTGGAACCAATTCATTTTTCTCAATGTCAGATAATCTAGATAAACCTTTTGATATGAATAGCAAAGTATAAGATTGAACGACGGTTGGATCAGCACCCACAGGAACATTTGGGGTTTTCACTTGATTCAATAAAGCATCAATTGGTAACTTAACATCCTTGTTCGAATTGACTCTAGTTATTAAATATTTTGTAGTTTTGGCTATCTGAACACGAACTTGGGGATGTGGTGAAGCAAATTTCAAAATCAGAGGAGCAAGATAAAGCTTTAATGAAGATTCGAATTTCTCTGAAGTGTTTGCTAAAGCAATTCTCAATTCTACTTTTTCTATCAATGATTTTTCAGCTTCTGCCATTTCTAGATGTGATAGTGTCGAATCGAGATATAAAAAAGTGAAATGAGTGTAATTAGTGAGTGTATGTTCTACACAATTACCTAAAAGTCAAACACGAAGAACCGAAGGCGTCGCCACTCGACATTACTGAAAAATCGTCCTGGCGTCTATCGACGTATTGTCCTCACGTGATGATACACATTGCTGACAAAAGATACCCCTTTTGTCGCCTCCCCGTATTATGTATTACACTTTGAAGATGCATACTATGCTAGTTTAGTCAGACAAAAGTGGTGAGTACATGACCTAGTTGCCTCTCCTAGTGACACTGGCCACTCTCGACCCAAAAGTACGGGTATCACATTCTGATCACCCGCTTTATCGTGGCTGCTTTTGATTAGTGTGGGCGATACATTGTGAGATTAACCATATATGGTGGATTGTGTGGTGGACTATGTGATGGATTGGATTGTATGATGGATTGTAGCACTTGTTTGAGAACCGACGTGGGTGTAGATTCGGAATTAGGTTATAAGTTGAGAATGACACTACTTTGGTTAACCTTTATACAAATCCATTGTTTTCTAACTAATCAACCTGGGCTTAATTAAAAATAAAGTAAATTGAGAGTCGAGGTAGTGAGATTGCTAGTGAAATCGTTTTTCGTTGATTTGAAACTAAACACAATAAAGCCACCAATAAGAGTAGAGGATGCTCAATCCCAAAAGTTTACCAAACATGAAATTAATCTCAATTTGAAAAACTTAATTAGAAACTCGACGGGATTAAAAATTGATGTGCAAGAATCGACTCCAGCCGGCCATTTTTCTTGTTCTTAAAAAAAAAAAGTTTTTAATGATAAACGTACGTTGAAATTTGATAATCTTGATGGCTTAACTCTTCTGCCGTTTATGAAGATGCCTCCTTGTAACAATCATAACGATTGAAAAAAAGATAATAAACCTGTGTGATAAGAGAGTACATAGTTGCATGCATATTATATAATGATAAGGTAGTGTGCTCCTTGGAGTTCTACCCCCCTGAGCCTAGCTAGTATAAGGGTCAAATGAGCTCTTATGTAAAGTTCGATGATCATCTCATCTCTAGTATATACGCTGTCACAGAGCCACAATATGTGTCCGACAGGCAGATATTGACCGAGATTAAGTTTACTCATTCGTTCATGACTTCTTCTGATATATGGCATATGTAAGCACGGTCTAGCTCTAACCCGTTCTGGAAATAGTATAGCGAGCGATCGTGAGTACAAGTTATTTAGTCTGTACGTACGTGTATATTAGTTAATACTTAGATAGATAGGTAGTTAGATAGTCAGCCAAATTTTAATTTTATAAGTGCGTAGCTGGAGCTCTATACATATAGATAGCAGTGCTAGAAGATTTTTATGCTCCTGGAATGACTAATACATAGTTATATAACCATTACTTGTAGTGTAGCCACTATACTGTACGAGCTGTATGTATTGTGATGAATCACATTTTTATGTTAGTGTCCTCATGCACTATACGTGTATTGCATCGTCCTAACGTGATGCTTGTGTAACTGTTAAATGGTTGGTTATATATAAAGATGATCTATTTTTGTAGATGGTCTGGATCATGTTTATGACTGCCTGATAGGGTGCTTACCACTAAATAGGTAGGTGATGCTAATCAAAGTTGACCACAAATTAAGGTGTTAAGAGAGGCATCCTTGCTGCACTTGTTACATCTCATGTGCTTATGAAATTCCCTGAATTGGTATCAACCGAAATATAAACTAATTAATAAATGGCCATCCATATATATAATGAATGCCAAAAAATGAGTGCGTGGGGATTGTTATACCGCAAAATGGGCGTCTAGTTGGTAACTGGCTACCATGCAGCAAATGGTCCATCCTATAAGCGAGTTGGTTTTTCTATGTTCGATGTTCGATGACACAAAAAGCCGTGGATCAAACCATATGTGGCATACGTTTTTGGGAGTTGAGTTGAAGTGGAGAACAGGATAAATAAAGTATCAAGAGATATTTTGTTTGGGTTGGTCTGAAAAAAATTGGCAGAACTCCAGTGAACTTTATTTCCTTAGGGAGTAAATCTGTCTGCTGCATCAATTTAGTTTCGCCTACGTAACAAATAGATATGTAATGAAAACTTCTATGATTTGACAACTTGATGCCTATATACCTTTGTCTGTTAAGTGGCCGATAGAAAAGAGTTTAGTGTGTAATTCATGTTTCAGAGAGTATTGAAATTGGAGGGAGGCCAATTGACTGCCTTATTGAGTTTAAATTTAACCTCCTATACTTTTAAATAATATAATATATATGCAGCATCTATCTATCTGCAGATAAAACTTAGTCACACATTTTTGTTTGTTTTTTGAGGGTATGAATATAGTTAAAGGTAAAAATATGATTATTATTATCAAGATAGACTGAAAGAGCTAAATCTCGGTTAGAGCAGATTAATTTAGTTTAAAAACATGTGGGAAGATATCACATTTAATATAAACTTGCTTGGGTTGTGTTAAATAATATCAGGAAAACTAATCCACGGTGACTTTTCTGCAAGCCTCCCCAACTTATTCCAGAAAAAGGCTAAACTTAATAAACCAGGGTGTTGTTCAACTGAATGGTTTGTCAATTTTTCAATCACTTAAATTCAGTAAGCTTCTATGTTCAATTTTCACGACTGAACTGCACATCAGTGGATGATCTTCTCCTCTTTTAATGTGTTAATCACAATTTGACGACAATGAGTTAAATTCAAATAGGTTGAATTCGGTTGGGATTATAAAAGCACGGTGATTCCTCTTCTTTTGAATCTCTACAACGCGTTATGCCATACTAGAAAACAAAGAAATACATTCCTTTGCAATAGTATATCCATAATACATCTCTTTGCAATCACTAACAAGTCTCTCACTTTCATTACTTCTTACACATTTGCTAACTTAATTTAAATCCGCTCTGTCCTCGCTCGTCGACTTTCAACTGTGCGAAGTCGAACCCACCGCTTTCGCCTCTTTCCCTTTTGTTCTCTTGTTTTCTTGTGAACTACTTCTCTTATACCTACACCTCTCTCCTTTTGCTATTTCTTATAACTGCTTTCTTTTAAGTTGCTCTTGCTCTAGGTGTTTTTCATTCACTTCTTCATATTCCTATAGTTAATAGAGAGACTACGACCTTGCTCCCTTTTTCTCTCTTATCAAACCAACTATGAGATCCCATTTAGATCCTCTTTCTTCCGATGATGGAAGAATCGAATTGAATCCAAGCATTGAACAAGTCAAAGACTTGGAAATCACTGAGATCAATTCCAACTACATTGATCCTCATGACTTACAATATGATGAAGATTTATCAGATTACTCTGAAACTTGTTCCATCGCTGATGATGATAGCAGAGCTGCTTATGAAGAAGATTACCCTTTGAATGTGATGGAAGAACTGCAAACCCGTGGTGGCTCCTTATCTGAAGAAGTTGGTAACGATGGTGATATTTCCTCAGCTCTTTCTATTGATTTAAGCTCATCTTCAGATGAGGAAATTAATTTGGATGGTATTGGAAGCCAAGAAGATTTAAGATTAGCTAGTGTCAGCGACTCTCCAATTAAGCCTCCCGGTGGTAACTCATCTAGTGATGCTGGTTCTGGTTCTGGCTTTAATGACATCAGAGGTAGACCTTCTGCTTGTGTCTTTGTTGCTAGTTTATCTTCAAGTTTATCTGATGATGTCTTGTGCCAATCCGTTACCACTCATTTTAAGCAATGGGGTTCCATCTCCTTAGTTAAAGTCTTAAGAGATCCTGCTAATAGACCTTATGCTTTTGTTCAATACACCAATGATTCTGATGCTAATCGTGCTATAAGTGAAGGCCAACACTCAATCCTAAATGGAAGAACTGTTAGATGTGAAAAGGCAAGAGTTAATAGAACTTTATATATTGAGTTATCTAATAATGGTCTGACTCAAGCTTCAATCAAACAGCTGTTGGCTAAATATGGTGAGGTTGAAAGAATTGTTGCTGTCGATCAAGAGTTTAATAACATTGATGCTTCAAATAGTCCAATTACTCATACAAGATGGTTTTGTAAATATGTGTTTCGTCAAGATGCTATTAGTGCCTTTGCTAATCTAAAGATTAAACCTTATTGGACTATTGAATGGGCTCAAAATTTGGAAGACGAATATAATGGCGTTCCTGAAGTTACAATTGACAGATACTCAATCTTTATTGGTCATTTGGATCCAAGAATTAGCAAAGATGAACTTATCGAAAGATTTGAAATGCATGGTAAAATTAAGGAAGCTATTTTAGTTAACAGACCTTTAAACAATTTTGCTTTCATTAAATTTCAAACAAAAGAAGCTGCTGCATCTGCCGTTGAAAGAGAAAATCATTCAATGTTTAAGTTTAAAACTATTCATGTTCAATACCGTGAACTGTACAACAATTATAAAAGAAAATTTTCAGATTCAAATAAAAACCAAAAGCTAAATTTGGCCCCTCCACCTGTCAACTTCAAAAGAAGACATTCACATAATAATGATAAGTCCAATAACAACACTAGACAACAGCAATCTCAACAGCAACCTTCTCAAACTCAAAACTTTGGTTTTGGTTTCGGTAACTTTCCAATTCCAGAAAAACCTCCAATGGCTGCTAATTCTATGGGTGTTCCTCCACAACATAAGCAATCTTCTGGTGTTGCTCATTCAAAACATTTTGGTATTCCAACTAGAAGATCAGGATACTCTAGAGCTGGCTCTAAAGATAGTTCTGGCTCTAAGTCATTTCCATTTAAGAGATCTGGTACTTCTAAATCTAGTGAAACTAACAAGCCATCTACTTCTGCTAATGATAAAAACTTTGATAATGATACAGCTACTGTTCACAGTGGCCATACAGGTTATTCCAGTGCTGCTCCACCAAGAACTATGTACACTTATAGTTCTGTTGACCCAAATGATGCTCCACAATTTGACTCCAAACAGCCAAGCGGTGCTCAAAACTATTATCAATCTCAAGTTCCATATTATTATATTGTTCCAACTAAAGATATGGGTTACTCAGCATCACAAATTGCTCCTTCTTCACTGCAAGACATTCCTCCGGGTATTATGGCTGGTCAACCTGGTTTGATGGGCGGTCAACCTGGAATGATGGGCGGTCAACCTGGTGGCTACCCACCATTATCTCAACAAGGTTATTATTTTAGTTATCCAAATGCTGCTTCAGGAGTTCCTTCTATGTACCCATTCTACATGTACTATAACCCAAACTCTGTTCCAAGATCTCACGATGAAAGAACTGCTGGTTTTCAACAACCTTGATTTTTGCTTCTCTGGTTAGAATGCTAAATTTGTACAAGGTTTCATTCTTTTTCATTTTCAGCTTGGTTTTTTTTTTTTTTTTTTTGATTTATATTGTATTTCTTTTTTCGTTTCTGAATCCATTGCATGATTCTTTTACTCGTTATTTTCGTTTTAGGTATTACCTATTTTTATTCTGTCTTTGCTTCCATTTGTTTTTTCCATTTTTCAGCGATACATGCATTTTCATAAAGCTTTTTTGGTTTCTTTTAAAATTTTCTTATTGCGGTTATTCTATATTATCCTATCAGTGTTTTGTAAGCTCTTTTATACTTTTTTTGTTCATTTATTTAATTTTTAGTATATTAATGATATATCCGGTTTCCCAAAATTTTCAATTCTTAAGTAAATTTTAGAAGGCGGTGAACCCGCGGGTGGGTTGGTTTTACGTTTGGATTTCTTCTCAAGTAAGAAGTATATGTAGAAGAGATGAAGCTTCCTTTCCTAATTATAAGTATATAGACATTATTGAAAGCCAGTGTACTACCACGATGACGAATGGAACATACTACAGATACGGAATACAGAACTCGTTATTACCAGGTGAAACGATAATAACCAAACCCGGCAAACACAAACACACTAGCACAGGTACAGCCACTAGTAGTTTTCCTAAAAAAATATTAACGTTATTAAAAATCAAGAACAACAATGAGTTGAGAAGGTCCATTGATGGGTTATACAAGAATAATGGGTTGGTGAAAGCGTTGAGGTTTGATGATTATGTTGAGCTGCAGGGTTTCTTGGGAAGTTCGGGTGCTGAGTTTGGTGGTGATGGGGTTAAGGATGGTGATGGTGATAACGATGGTGACTTGAAAATGGGACGAATCGGGAAGGGTGATGATGATGATGATAATGGTGGTGGTGGCGATGATGATGGTGATGGTGATGGGGTTAAGGAGGTTGTTGTTGATGTTGTTGAAAAGTATGAAGATTTGGATGACTTTTCTAATTTTATTGGTGGTGTTGGGGAAGATGATGATGATGATAGTGAAGATCCTGTTGTCAAGAAAGGTTTGACTGTCTCTTGTTCTGGGTTGCCTGATTTTGTCATTCAGTCTAATAAGATGATTGAAAGTTTGTTGAATTACGTTGTTTGTGATTTGGTTGGTGGTGTTATGAATATTAAACGGAAAGTTAAAACCAATGGTGACGGTGATGAAGGTGAACAGCAGGAGGAAGATGTTGCTGTCAATACGAATTATAATTGGTCTTTTATCGAATCTGAATATTATATTGAGAGTAAGGTTTTGTACGTTCGTTTTAGTGACGTTTTAACTTTGTTTTTGGTTAAGAGATTATTAAATGATTTTAAAATTGATCTTTCACAGGACAAGGATAATAAAAATGAACCAATTACTTTCCAATTAAATATTTCAAGTTCCAATGATATAGAATTTGCTTTTGGAAAATTAGAGAAATATTTTGAAATTGATTCATTGAATGATAATAAAAAAATTGAGGAATTGAGAAATTTGGTGATTAAAAGATTTCAATTATTGTATAATATTTTCAATTCCAATAAAGAATTATTTGAACAGGACGGATCTCAAATAAAATTGGATGATATTGCAAAAATGTATAGAGATTATAAAGTGGATCCGAAAGAGTTAGTTGATGTCCCACCCGATATGGTTGAAAATGTTAAACAACGTATAATTGAATTCAGATTACATGCAATTAAAGTTGAAGATAATAAAAAATCCTTACAGTTGTTAAACGATAAGAAAAGATCCAAAATGAAATTGAAACGACTATTTAAAGATTTACATGGGCATAATAGCAAAAAGAAAAGTGAACATTTTGAGATGGATATTGATTCAGATGACGAGGAAGAAGATGACGATGAAACTGAAAATATTGATGATGAAGAATATGAAAAATTGAAAGAAGTGCAAAATAAAGAAAGCATTGAAAGAATTGCATATCAAAGATTACAACAAGCCAAACAAAGAGAAATTGAAAGAATCAGAAAATATAAAAGTTTTAAAAGATCAGTGGAACATGAAGCTTATATTAATACTTATATTCCTGAAACTAGAAAGAAAAATCTCAAAAGCTTTGTTAATGATGTCAGTGATGCCAATAATAAAATTGATTCAAGTTTTAATTATTATGTGAATCACAGTAACTGGTTGGCTCATAGACAGAAGAAGAAATCAGAGGAAGAAAAACTAGATGATGCAGATAGAATAGAAGAAGCAAATGAAATTAAAGCTCAAAATGAGGCTAAAGCTTTCACTGAAAGTATTTCTGGTGGGTTAGGAACAGGAACTAAATTAAAGATTTCTTTGAAGAGAAAGGTGAAAGAAACTGAAAATTCTGACGAGGAAGAAGAGATTAGTTCCAAACGTAGAAAATGACTTTAATAGATGTATAACTAATTCATAGTTGCTTTGTATTACATAGTTTTCTAAACAACTTCAGTTTATATAAGGGAATTGAATAATTAGTAATTAGTTTTAACTAAAAAAAAGAGGATCGAATCTGTTCGGCGCGTTTTCTTTAAAACGTGAGCTCTCAGTTTGAGCTGATCAACAGACGTCCTGCTAATAGTGACCTCTTGTAGTTCATCGCAACAATTCACCTCCAAAAAGAGTCATAAGGAATCATGTCAGATGCATATTATATGGAGAGGACAGTGGTGCCCTCCAACTTTGTTTTGTTCTACTTCAACAGCTTCAACGTTAGGATCAAAAGGAACGATAACTTGAAGAGATACGAAGATTATCACTTCTCTGATTTTAAACGTAACAGAATATTGACCCCAGCCACATGGACAGATTTAACCATGGAGAAACCCGATTCAATGGGCCAATTCAATGATGATGATGATGAAAGCGATTTCGAATCTCTATTAAACGCCACAACAGCGCCAAAACAGGCAGACGACACCAAGATTTCTGAAGAAGATGAAGATGAAGACTCACAACTAGTTCCAGTTAATGTGTTTATTGGCCCCACTTCAATGAAAATCGATAACAGAGAACCTTTCCTTTTTCATTCAACTGTTCTCAGTGCTTGTGTTATCCGTGGAGTTGAAAAATCCCGAAATGAGGACAGTTTATTAATTGGTTTGCAATCTGGTAAAGTACTTTTAATGAGAATTGGCTTAATCAATGGATTTTTTGAACCTCTAATCTTGCAAATAGTATCCTTAAGTAGAGATCATAGTGAAGATAAGCAGTTACAACTTGGTTACAAAGTTTCTTCATTTCCTCTGGGTAATCTGGTTTCTGTGTCTGCGTTTGCTAACATTATACGTCTTTGTAGGGTTAATTACGATAAAAATGGTGTTCCTTCTTTATCAAATTCAGTCAATATGATAACTCATGGTGTTATAATACATAGTTGTTTTTTTGCGCCCATTAATACCAAGCATATTGCTTTGCTCAACCTTGTCAATACACCTTCGAATATTTTACAATTAGAATACAATGAATTTTATTTAGAGAATACTTTTGAAAGTACACACAAAAAAGTTAAAACACTGCTGCCCAACAACTTTGAGCTTCCTCATTATATGGTTCCTCTGAAAGAAACTACCTGTGTTCTATTAATCCAAGAGTCCATGTGCCTGATAATGGGAGTAAGTTATATGCTATCAAATGAAGGTTTAGATCATCAGAAATGTGAATTTCCCTTAGAAAAACAACCATATCAAGTTATTTCGTATTATTTGCCATTAAAGCAAATATTATGTTCATCTTCTCCTGAATATGATAATCCTGATATTAGAATTGATCAAATACTCATATCAACTAGCTACCCTTCTATGTTATTACTGGAAGTGTTTATGAACGTCCGAAAACCTGAATGGAATATGAGAATTAGAAAATTATTCACACAGCCTACAGTATTTTCTCAATTTTCTCTAGAGCCTATAGATGATGATGAATCTGAGTATGAACTTAATTATATGAATGGGAAAGGTCAAATGGATTTCAAACAAATTAAATTAATTCCAAAATCCAAAGATAAATTTGGATTCGTTATGAAAATTGTTGAAGATAAAGGAAGTCAAATTAATTGGTTTCCAAATTTTGATTATATTGTTGTTAAATCATCAAGACCTAAATTTGTGAATAATTGTTCAACACAAGAGCTCTGGTGTGCCAGTAGATGTGATAAAAAGGGTTCTTTAATGAACATAAGGAGAGGTTATACTGCCGAGAAATCGACACCAGTTAATGATTACAAAAGTGTCCTTGATCTGTTCAAATATGAATGTGATAATGGGAAAATACTATTTATCCTAAGTTATCCTAATGAATCAAAAGTTGTTACAATCGAAGATTCCGTGCTCTTAGATAGTAATACTGATGATGCTTCTGATGCAGAGATTGATCAAGAAACTCTTAGTGAATTACGATTTCTTCATACCAATTCGAGTACTTTACTTGTTTCTGCTTTACCAAATGAATCGTTTTTACAAGTTTTAGAAAATTCTTGGAGAATAGTCGCTATTGGAGATGAAGCTGACATTACAGAATTTGACTTTCCTTATAAGATTATTTTGGCTGCATACGAGTCTAGATATTTAGTTGCCGTTTATGAAAATATTTCGAATGAAACTCTAACGACTGAAATTCAAATTTACCATTTCACCCCAGATTTCACGAATATCACTCTTTTAAATACACAAGAAGTATTTCTTTCACTTAATTCTGAAATCTCGATGATTTCCCTTGATCTAATCAACAACAGACCGGTGTTATTTATTGGTAGATATGATAATACACTGGATTTATATGTAATAGACGAGTGTACGGTGAATCAAGTTTCAACTATAAATATTAACGAACTACTTTTTGAAAACGAAAATTTTGATACCCCACATCATTTGGTCACTTCAATTTGTGATAATCAGTTAATTATAGGTTCCAAAGATGGATGTCTTCTTAATATACCATTTAACTTTAATTCACTAACTTGTTTCAAGACTAAAGCTATTTCTTTAAAATTAGGAGAGTTACCTCTTAAGATCACGAAAACTGGTGAATCACAATTTTATTTGATTACTAAAGCATTATGGAAGTTGGACCTCAAAAGATCGTTGTTTCCGAAACGAGTTTGGGTCAATGAGACAACTGATAGAAGTTGCAATTCCGTCGTTCTTTTTCCTAGAATCACCGATGAAATTACGGGTGAAGCTCTCGATGATCAACTAGTAGCCATTCGTGACGACGGATTATGTAACCTCTTTGTCTCTCAATATGTTGGGTCAAGTGTTAGGAAAATTAACTTAGATGCAACTCCTTTGAAATTATTTTATTACGAGCATTATGATTTATTTATTATTATTCCTAAAATTGAGAAATCTAATGATAGTTTCAAACTATTATTTGTTGATCATAAAACTAACAAAAAATCAAAGATTGAAAATTCAACACCAGTTATGAAGCCTGATGAGTACCCAATATCATTTTCTGCATGGCAGGTTCAATCAAGAAGAGCCAATTATAAACACAATCATTTGCTAGTTGGGTGTATTGATCAATCTAATGGTTCAGGTTCTCTTTTAATTATAGAGTTAAAGAAAAGCAAAAAAGATGTTACTGTTAAATTACTAACTAGTTGGGTTGAAGAACTTCCTCCTCATGCTATTGCTCAGTTATTTGATTCTACCATAGTCTATTCACAAGGTAGCTCTCTGTTTTCCCGAAAGTATTTGTCCAGTGAAGGTAAAATGGGTGATTCTGTTCATGTTGTCTCACTTCCATCTGATATCAAAGGAATTAATGTAATTAGTGAAAAAAGAGTTATTGTTACAACTGCTAGAGACTCATTTTTTGTTTTGGAGTATAAGGAAAATAAATTGAATTTAATCTCACATGATATGGTTTCCAGATCCTTACTGTCTGATTGTTTAATTGATTTTGTTAATTCAGGTGAAGGAATTTTGACTGTTGCTGATAAAAATCATTTTACGATTACATCTATTAGTGTTGCGGCGAAGTCGGTTATACCTCATTCTCACTCTACTATTGCTAGAGTAAAGATCCCTTTTATTCCTAGAATTCAGAGTTGCACATTTGATCCTCTATGGACTAAAACTACCAGTAGTGGATTCTTAGCGGTAGGAGTCAATGGTGAAATAAGAGCCTATGAAAGAATCACAAAGGAGCAAAGTAAAATGATTATTAAGTATCTGGAAAAGAAAAATAATTCAGATAAAAAGAAGAAGCATTATTTGAAATTAAGTGAAATTAGCTCCTTTGCCATGGATCAAGTGAACTTGTTGAATTTTGAAGCCAATGTTATCAATGTCGACTCTATTTATGATAGAGGAGATTTTTCAAATATTTTGCTAGATCAATTACTACACAGCTTTTTCTTTTAATCTTTTTTTTTCGGATTTGTAAAATGTATATTGAAATAGCCTAGTACAGAAAATTAGAAAACTAATTATTTATTTATCTTGTCTTATCTTATCTAGCAAATCATTGATTCTAGGACCCATAAGTGGTTGACCTCTTGAAGTTCTAGCGTCTCTCAATCTTTTGGTCTTCTCTTGTCTGATTTTTGCCTTTTCTTTCATTTCTTTTAATCTGTTAGCGGTCCTCTCGATCTTTTCTTGTCTCTGTCTTTGCTTCCTCTCTTTCTTGATTTCAATTCTTTCTTGAAAAGTTAGTGGCTTTCTCTTTGGAGGTATATTGTCTCTATCGTTACCGTTTTCTTTCTCCTTATCAGCCCCATCATCATTATCTGGTTCATGTATGTTATGTCTTTCTTTTTTAGGTTGTTTGTGATGTGTGACCTGTTTTTCAGGAACAACTTCACCTTCCTTCTCTAACAGCTTAAAATAACTCTTCCTAAGTCTTGCTCTATGAGTCAAAGCTCTCTTAATGTCATCCACTGTTCATATAAAGTAGTTAGTAATCCGGATCAGTTAGAAATTGAAAGCGATTAAAATCCGATCGTGCGTACCTTTTCCTTCCTTTCCCTTGAAATATTTGTCCGTGTTTTTCTTGTACCTATGACCATATGGCTTTCTCTTTTGGTCTCTGGCTGGGGTCATCGTAACTCTTGTGGTCTCTGTGTTCTGAAACGGTCAAGGTTTCTGAATCTATTAGAGCAAAACAAATAAAATTGTAAAATTTTAATGAGAGTTGCTTTAGCGCATAGGTCAAATCTCAAAAAACTTTTCATTAGTACTGATATAGGTGCTTCTCAACTCCTACATATCGATTACATTTCCAGAAAAGAGGCATACTGCCACTACAGTTTTCAATTCAACACCTCACGGACATTTCTAGAACAAATGGCAAGTGTGAAGGTGGCGTATCTTCGATATCTGGAGTCAAAGGCTTTTCAACAGCGGGATTTGATGCTCCAATGGTCTTTGGAATTAGAAAGCACAACTTCCATTACTTACAACAGACAAATCCAACAAAGAGGGCTGATACCCTTAATAAATACACAGAAGATCAACTTGTTCAAAAGAAATTGGAAATTGATACGAAGAGACTTTACAACGACACAATTCTTCTCAAATAATTTTGATGCCTCAAGAGAGACTCAAGATTTGCCAACTACCTCTACTCAGAAATTTGAGAATGCACAAAACTTGGTAGATGATTTGAATTCTGAATTTAAAGAATACTTAGAATTGGGTTATGGACCTCTTCCTGAAATTAGTTTGATAAGAAGAAGGAATCTTTTCAATTGGTTATATAAAAACAAACTATTCGGTCTATGCCTTGACCTTCTCAAACAGTGCCCCAAGAATCCATTCGTTGGATTTCTTAAATCAGATATTTCTTCATTGATGTTTATAATTGATAATTATGGAACCCCAGAAATGTTCTATTTATTAGTGGAGACATTTGGTGCTACTGTTGGGAGGAGCGGCATTTCAGGGTTCAAAAACTTATTATCATCCAAAGAAATACAAGGAATATCAACTTTTCATAATTTTCAAATACAATATCTTCTACAAGATATAACCATAGATACACAGCTTAAATCATCAATTATAAATGCTTTAAATGAATCCCTTCTTATTAGTACGGATTCATATAGAGGTAAACACATGATAATTTCATCCATAATCAATTCAGTTCTAACTGAGTTACAAGATCATGATTTTAAAAAAGAACTAATGCGTACATTGTTTTTACATTTAAATCTTAATAATACAAATTTTTATATTGAAACTCTAGATCAACTCAAGAATTTTAGTTTACTGGAAAATGCGACTCTATATAAAGAGGTTCTACGAAAGCCAGGCCAAGATTCTGAGTTTGCTAAACTTTTATTATTGACTCCGTTTCAACGTGGGTCCATTGAACAGCTAGACATCTTATACATTTGGTACGATGTTTATTTCACCAAAGAAGATCATAAAGTGCCTTTGGATTACTGCAATCCAGCCCCAGAATTCTCTATCATATACCCAATTATTCATTCTAGGGAACCTTTTGATAAGGCCAGAGTTCCAGAATTGCCTCTTTCTCGTGAATCGCTTTCTAAGTTCATAAGTGCTCTCATATTCGCTTTCCACAAAACTAATTATAATTTTTTATATCGAATCAAAGTCAAGCTGGATTTACCCATAGAACGAAGTGATAAGATAGGATACTTGAAATCTTATACAAGCTCAAAGAATTTTAAATCGGCTTATGAATTTTTAAAAGAATCAATGCTAATAAATGATGATTTTTTAAGTGATGAAACTTTTGATGATTTCTTCCATACTCTTGCACATAATAGAAAATGGGATGATCTAAAACACTATATGGATTTAATGTTTGAAAAAGGAGATATTACTTCTGTGAATCATTATGCAACTTTACTAAGTTGTTTAGCAATGAGGGGAGCAACTAGAGAAATTTTGGAGTTGTGGGAAACATTCTTAAGAAAAGGATTCACTCCTGATACAAATATATTATGCTCAATCATTCGTTCGTTCAATGAGACGAAGGCTTTTTCTGAGGCATTGCAATGGTTTTCCGCTTTTTCTTATTATAAAGTTCCATTAAATGACAAAGCATATAGCTTGATGACATTTTCATTAGCTAACTCAGGTGATCTTAATTCTTGTATAAAAGTGATAGAAGAAATGTCTTCTTCGTCAATCACTAATGAATCTAGAATTGAATTGATGGTTGTACCAATTATTAAAAATTGTTCTAGAATTGGTAATTATACAATCTCTCAATATCTTCTACAGAATTATATTCCTCCTGCTCAACGTTCTAAATATGCTGGTTTGTTAGTTGATGCTGATTATTATGCTGGTAGATATAATCAAGTCATTAATACTTTTTACAAGATGTGTAAGTCTGGAATTTTTGTTGAATATGTTGGTATTAAAGCTCTTCAAGCTTCTGTGATTTCCCGACCTAATCACGAGTTTGCAAAATTATGGAAAACAGTAAGACCTGGTTTGAAAAACTTCAAAGAAATGGGATATGGACAGCTTTTATGTCACTATATTAGAGTGCGTGGTTTAGACGGTTTAGAAAGTCAATTACATAAGATTGCTAAAATACTTAAGAAAAATGTTTTGCCAATTGAATTCTACAATCAAATGATGTTCACTGCTATTCAATATAAAAAAGCTGGTTTGGTCCAAGAAATTGTGCGGCTAGCTTTGAAAAATAAATCTGAACCCAATTCTAGAACCTATTCGTTGGTTTTGAGATCAAACACAGCACATTTATCAAGAGCAAAGAAAACTATAGATAATACAATTCAACTTTTAGATGAGATTCTTGTTAAAAGAAAGGTTGATAAACTTGGTAAATTAGACGAAGATTTAAATCCATTGATGTTTAAACTTGTTTTGGGAGATATTTTGAAATTCAAAGGTGTTCATGTTGCCAGAAAGTATTTTGATCTTTATGTTGAATCTTCTAAAAACTACTTGTTAGATGATATTCATATTTTGCATTCTGAATTAATTTTATTAGGAGAAGAGCGTAGATGGAATGATTTCAATGCATGTTATGGTAGATTCCTAAATATTTTAATCAAGAAAATAAAACTGGCTCGATCTGGTAGTGAAGAATTGTTTAAAGATGAACATGGCTCTAATAGACTGGAGCATGTACTAGATCCATCCAACAATAACCCAAAGATCTTTGATGAGTTAAAATTGCAAACTAGTCTTAGTACGAACGTTGGAATCCCACCGTTTCTTAAAAAAGCTCATCTCAAAATATGGCATTACAGATTACAACAACTTGAAGAAAGTGGTCGTATGGGCGATGTTATCAAAGAAGTTGAATATTTACAGAAAAATGGTGTTGTTTTATCAAATGATAATTTTAATGAAACAGCACTTGCTTTATCTGAATTCACTGATTTAATACATACTACTGTTGAGTTCATTGATAGATTCTTAATGTCTGGTACCACTGCAAAGAGGCGACTCAGAATACAGGAACTTTCAGCAAAGTGGCTATCTCACATCTCTAATGATACAAATCCTTATCTTGAACTGGATGTTTATTATGCAGTTTTAGCGAATATGAAAAATAGTTTTAAGAGTTTGTTAACTGAAGATCAATATTACATCCTATTTCAATCTTTGAAAGCAAAGAAAACTGCTAGCATTTTATGGAATTTAGGTAGTTATAGGGGTGTTTTTACAGCCCGTAGATATTCGGAAGCTAGTAAATCTAGAGAAAAGCATTATTACATGAGAATTGGTAAGCAACAGTCGATATACAAAAATAAGAGAATAGCAATTATACTCAAACAAAAATTAGAGTCCATTGGATATTTTGAGAAGTTGAAAGATTTACAGGAAGAGTTTACTGAAATAAACTATGCAAAATCTCTCGAAGGTCAAACTATAAATGAGCGTTTAGAAGCAATCAAGTCTGAGATTTATAGCCTCAAGAAGACAAGAGCGCAATTGGCAAAGAGAGTTCAAATGCGTGTTGCTTCTGAAAATCTTGAATATAAGGTTGGTGAAATTGATCTTGCCAAGTTCGGTAAGTTTTCTAAAGAATTGCCTGGAGATGGAGAAAAAGTCGATACAGAAAGAGAAGAAGATCGGGCATATTAGCTGTCTTCTGTCTTGTATATATAATATTCTTTTGTATATTTGTCGTATAGTAATAATTAGAACTATAATCAAAGGCGTTTTTGTAGTTTATTAAATCAAGGTTGGCTATACAACAATACTTATAAATCGAAACAAGTTCCGAACTATTTATCTTTCTTTGGGGATGGGAAGGTGAAATCATAGTCAAAATCAGTAGAACCCCACACCAATGGGCCGATATAAGGTTGAACGTTAAATTCCAATTTAACATTAGCTGTTCTATTTGAAAAGTTATCATAATAATCCCACACTGAATACTTGGATCTAATATTTTTCAAATCTAAAACAGCATCAGACTTATCAGTTATTATCTTATCCCAAAATACAACT
Source organism: Ambrosiozyma platypodis (assembly GCA_030557395.1). Classification (NCBI taxonomy): domain Eukaryota; kingdom Fungi; phylum Ascomycota; class Pichiomycetes; order Pichiales; family Pichiaceae; genus Ambrosiozyma; species Ambrosiozyma platypodis. The sequence continues at coordinate 93,285 of JAKTPC010000019.1, forward strand.
CTCGAAGCTTCATCTTTCTTAAGTTTAGCTTCTTGATAAGTACTTAAACCATCATATTCACCCACTAAGTACACAATAACTTGTTTCGTGTTCCAGTTGAACAATGGAGTCAAGTCAGTTTGTAGATCAAAAGCAATTCTGACATTTTCCTTACCCTTCTTTGAGTGACCACCAAAACTTCTAGTGAATCTGACGGTGTTTTGTGCTTTGTTGATTGTTAATGCGCCTGGTAAGTTGGAATAGTTGTTTAGGTATAATTGAAGTAAAGATGATATTGATATAAGAGCAGCTAGTATACCCATTGAAGTGGTCATGAAACTGGAGACATCCTGCGCTCTTTGAACAATATTAAACATCTTAAAGAGTACCGGTTTTGTAGTAGTTAATAGTAATAGAAAACAAAAAACAGAGATGATGATCAACCTATAACTTACAAGTGTTCACTGTGTACGTCGATGTACGCGAAGATTAAATATGCGTCGAGGGCTCCCCGGCCTCTTCAAATCCAACTCTTATATTCAAAAGAATTCAAAATACTGATTTTTCGAAGTAAAACTAGTGCCAAAAAATCCTAGAATGGTTCGTATGATGGTAAAAATAATCTCACCTCCCGGGATCGAACCGGGGACCCTAAGATTTCAATGGGTAAATTACAGTCTTATGCTCTTCCAGCTGAGCTAAGGTGAGCGGCTGAAAGCCTGAAGGAGTTCAACCCTACTACTTATTTCAGTTCACGTTCCTGTATCACGTGACTATATTCTCTATTCCTCATGATGTTCTTCCTTATTGATTTTACTTTTACTTATGTTCTTATGATTATGTTAATCTTCTTCTTAAATGAAAACAATATGACCTTATTTCATTATATATATACATAAAATTATACATTATCAAAGAATCAGACCAACGACCTGTTAAAGAAGTTGTGGCCCAACCCCTACTTTCCCCCCCCCCCCCACTTTTTTCTTGTTACTTGCCCTTCCCCACTTTTTCTTTCTTTTGACTTACTTTGCTACTAGCTCTATATCATGAATTTATATATATATATCAGGTCAACGCAGTGGTTTATTACTGTATTGAAGTACACCAAACTTTATATTTTTCGTAAATACCTCATCCAGGTGTACTGCTATATTCATCTTTAACATAGTTTGCAGATTGTATATATTGTGTTGCTATGTTCTGATAACTATCCAGACTGGCTTGCTGTATGCCATTAAATAGAGTATATATTTAGTGTGCTTGCTTCCAATTTCATAAACAAGCCATAACTTATCTAATGAAAGCTTTAAGAATGGTTAATTGAAGTTAACCACACATTAATCCTGAGAGTTATTTCTTGGTGATGCTGTTACAACTAATCCGACGAATCCATTTGAAAGACCCATTGCAATTCATTAAACCAGTTCATTCTCTATGTCAACTATTTGCTTATATATGTTAGCCTTGGACTGTGCACTTGAATCATTGCATGTAGTTATATTTCTGCTTATGTGATACTTGTATATAGCGGCAGATACTGCTGTGAGTAGCGCTGATGGTGAGCTAGTATCCTACCGTTTTGATCCAAAACGTTCGCTGAAGGATCTAATAGGTAACAGTGAAAAAAATATGTTTCGATGGATTGGGATTCTTGTAAGCAAATAATGTACTCAAGTTATTGAGTTCAAAATATGTGTTCTAAGAGTTAGTTAATTCGAGTATATAAAAGAGGGAAAGTCAAAAGTAAGAAAAAGGGAGAAAATAGAATATGCTAAAGAGGAAAAGCAAAAACGATATTAGCAAAGAAAGAAAGAGAAAAAGAGGGAGGGAAAGGGAAAGGGAAAGGGAAAGGGAAAGGAAAGGAAAGGAAATATTAATAAAAAGGTAAAACAGGACAGGGTTTGATTGGACTGCGGAGTTCTGGGGCCTTGTGGTTCCATGGCTCATGTTGTGCATTTTCTTTGATTTCAAACTGGACTTTATAATTAGAACGAATCTTTGATTTTTCAAATTTACAAAGTATTATAAGGTAATGATAATAATAGGATTATTAAATAATTGTGTGCAAAGAATTGTATTGGTGTTAATAATAAAAGAACCAGTTGCTTTTCTAAGTTTTGATTCTTTCTATCAACTATAAATAATAATGATATAAAATAATAGTAAAACAATTTAATGAAAACAAAACAACAAAAAACAAATAAATCGTATAAATATAAATCTCTAAAGTACATTATGAAAAAATAAAAACAACAACAACAAAAAAAACTAAGAGGGAAGAAATCATAAAAAACGGCAGATCAATGCTAGAACAAAAATGATCTGGAAAAAGGAAAAAGCGTGCAGCAAAACAAAAAATAAAAAACAAGCAGAAACATTGAAATAAAAACAAAAACTCTAAGTGGGAAAAGATAAAACATAACCTCGAGATTAGAGACCCATCACCAAAATCCATAACCTTCTTCACCCAAGAAATTGAAATTCTGCTGACCACCCTGCTGACTAGTAGACCCACCAGGCGTACGATCACCACTACCCATCAAATCGTAAAAATCACCATTGACTTGAAGGTTCATAACATCCGAATCAATCTGAGAGAACAAGTCATTAAGGAAATGCTGCTGTTGTTCTTCAACGCTAGCTGCTCTAGAACCAGTAGTGTTACCTGTAGATGATGGATTTGAGATCGAGAAAGTTGGTGTTGGAGCACCAAATCCACCTATACTTGACCTTGATTGAAGTCTTGTACGTGGTACTTTTGCATCATCCAGTGCTGGAACCGAATCATCGGATTGGACTGTGGATGGATTATAGTCTGGAGGCAGTTGTTGTTGAGGTTGCTGTTGGAGTTGTTGATTCCTTAGAAGTTCAGGGGCTGGAGAATCTGCAAATTCACTGTTTGTGAAACCAATTGGTGAGGGCATGAAGTTTTCAGCTTTACCTTGAATTGATGATTGTGTGTTAGTTTGTGCTGTAGGTGTCCATGGAGATGGAGATGAACTAATTTTTCTTTGATGTTGCTGCTGTTGTTGTAGTTGTTGTTGTTGTGGTTGCCCAGATTTCTTGCCTAATGTTTCCATATTATAATTGATGAATTTATTGAATTGAATTCTCGAATCTGAATTCAAGTTACCATTATCACCTTCCTTTTTCTTCATTGAGATTCTAATATTTTCCACAGCCTTTTCTTTACCTAGTTCATGTAATAAATCAACCATTGAATTAGTTGCACCATCTTTGTTAAATTTATCTGAAACTTTCATCCATTTTGCAATTCTAGTTAAGATCATCTTCATTTTCTTAGCAACTTTACTTTTCTCAGATATCAGATTCAACGCAGAAGAAACCCTTTCATATTCACCTTCAACATTAATTTCTAAATCTAATGCTTGAGATTTAACCAATAATCTTGCTCTAATCAAAGCAACTAGTGCATGCATTGGTCTATAGTAAAAAAAAGTTGGGAAGACGGGAGTTTGATGACATAAAGCAACAAACGAATCAATCACTTTTTCACTTGCTTTAATCAGTCTGTTCAACGTTTGTAAATAAATATCAGTCAACATATCTTTCTTCAAGAGAACTCTACAAACGACATAATCATACATGGTCATCAATAATTGATAATAAATAATGGATAAGAGGCTTTTTTGTTTCGAATCATCTTGGAATAATTGGGATTCAGCTGCTAATTTTTGCATTTTTTTCTCGTAACTGATCATCATGGCTCTTAACGTTTGATGAGGTAAATTTGATGAATTCCAGCCATAATCAGTTGATATCGAATCGATTCCAGCTTCAGATGAGAGCTGGTTGGTTGAATGTGTGACAAAATTATTTGGACATAGAAATTGTAGGATTTCTTCTCCAATAGCAATCAATCTTGCATAATAACAAATGAATTTATCAAATCTATTAGAATCTCCTAACAATAACAATTGACACATTCTTTCATGGTTCGAAGTGAAACTAACAACTTTAAATCTAGGCAATGATAAACCTAATGACCCACAACAACAATAAACGCCCATGTAAGCTCTTAATATCTTTCTTTCTTCAGAATTATCTCTTAAAACATTTTGATTCTTAGTGTACATTTCATTACCTAGATCCAAACATAATGTTAAGTTCAAAGCTGTCATTAAGCTCATTTGATGCTTATATGACCCCCATTTTCTTGGAGGCGAGCACCATAATGATAAAACTAAATATATTTGAACCAAGGAAGCGGTAATATCACCAGTTAGCCAAACCTTTTGGGCCAAATTACCCTCTAAATAGTATAATAAAGTGTCATGTAAATCAGGTTCATTCAGACAAGTCACTGTGATGAAACCTAACAAAACTAGAGGCTCATTTTCTACTAGCCATTCATAAGTGTAGTCTTGTGGAATTGAAACACAAGGCCAAACAGAAATGAGATTGTTAACGAAAAAGTCGTACCTTTTCATAACGTCATCTTCAGTTAATATTTTCAATTTGATTAATTCTTTTATGATATTTAATTCAAATGGAATCCAAGGTAAATTCGGTATTGGCTTAACTGGGCCATCCTTCATACTATTTATTGATGATGCAACATTATTGGCACCTTCTGAATCTGGGGCGGTTGAAGTTTTATTGAAATTCATGTTAATGACATGTGATAAGAGCCTTTGTAGTTCACTTAGTTGTAATTGTAATTGACCTAAATTCTGACCAGTCAAATTTTCATCTAAATTCTGATAATCAATTCTAGTTATTAGTTGATTATTATTATTATTATTATTATTAATATTATTAATATTAGTATTAATAGACTCTTTTGATTTATTTTCACTTGCTTGTTTCTGTATAGTGTTAAACAATTTAGCAGCTTCTGTCATTGAAGATTGTAAAGTGGCTAATGGGCCAGCACCTTTTAATTTTGCCTTTTTTCTAGGTCTTGACTTAGCAGTACTTATAGTTGGATCTTCAGTCATTGAACATTGTATACCAGCCTTGAAACATCTTGTACAACTTTCAAAAGCTGGATCTTCAAAAACACATCTCATTTTTAATCTGTGACATCTAGCACAAGCCCGAAGTCTTCTGAATTTATTAGCAAAGTCTGTTGAACCAGGATTAACAGCGGCAGCCCCAGAAGCACTACTAATACTAGCTGAGTTCCTGATTTCATTATCATGAGAGGCAGTAGGAGTACTAGCAGCAGTACCTGTATATGAACTAAATGTGTTGACACTTGATTCATTATCCGATTGCATCAGGATGCTTCTGGATGGTGTCATAACAGGGGTTGAAAGCAGATCATTCATGGGTCTTTTCTTCCCACTGCTTGAGTTTGGAGTGGTTAAATTATTAGTACCAATGCCGCTGTTATTAGATGAATTGCTTTTGGCGGACATCAGGTTATGTGATACAACAGTGTGGTTAAATTTTAGAGTAGGAAAGGACTAACTTCGAGTAGTTTGTTGTCGTTGTCGTTGTCGTTGTCGTTGTAGTTTTGGTGTTCTTGATGTTGGTGTTGATGGTTGATTTTGTCGTGTGTGCCTGGGTTAATAGGAAAGATGCCTTGAGACAGAAAATCAGCAGCCGTGGAAGGTGTTATAGAAGAAGTAGGTGAAAATAGTAACAGGTGGTGAAGAAAGGACCAACAGGCATAAAACTTAATAAAAACTAGTATCAAACAAAACTGCTGCTTTCGTTTTGCAGCACTTACAATCTTTTACTGATCCCAGGTGACGATGAGATCACGATGCATTATCCGGGAACTTCCACAATTCCAGACTTCTAGACTTCTGGCTTACTCCAGACAATTCAGGTCCAACTTTATCCCACCAGAATAAAATTTCAAAGAAGCCTAACTCGTTACATTGTGATTTGGAAGAAACTTTATATAATTAAGGAGATGGCCGACATGGATGTGGGAGATAAGCCAGAAGCGCAGTCGGTGCAGCCAATAGTGTCTCGGTATTAAGTAACGGTCTTTTCCACCCTTTCTAGAGAGAAAAAGCTCTTTAACAGACAGACATATTCTAATTAGATTCTCTTGCTTTCTTCATTTCTCCATTCATTATGCAACATATATACTTACCAAACCACTTCGATACCATAACTCACTTGTTGCTGGTTGCTGTCTTCACCTTAATTAGAACGATGAAATTCCAAGATTCTCGGATCACCCCGCGGAGTAACCCGAAGTCGAGATTGTACTGAAATAAATATACTAAAATATATATTAAGATAAATCAAAAAACACATTGAAACAAAAGAAAATCAAGAGTAGTAGTAACATTATCATACGCAAAACAAAAACCAAAGAACTTACAGGCAGGTACAAAAAAATGAAACGCAAAAAAACAGCAACAACAAAACAACATAATCGTATATAAATCAACTCGAGAATAGTAATAGTATGAATAAAATGAATAAAATGAAAAACAGTAGATTCGTAGATTTTCACAATTCCACATATCTTTCAATTTCAACCAATCCCATAGCTAAATTACTATAACTAATATAATTAGGCGAATAACTCAACAACTCATCAAACGCAGGTAACATTCTCTTCTTCTCTCCGTCCACAATCACATAGTTGTCATATTCACCCCAGTAGCACTTCACATTAACACCTAAATTCAACTTATTTTTCGAGACACCTCCTTCTACATCATCATCATCGTCGAAATTGAATGGTAGCCATTGAATGCCTAATTTGAAACTAGATTGAGTGAAATTCAATTTATGTAGTTGTATTTGATCTATACCCTTCATTAACTTATAATAATGGTTTCCTTCTCCATCTGTAGAATATCCGGTTGGGATACCGCTGAATGGAACAGTTTGTTCGTCTTCAGGAGAGCTGAAGTCAGGGTTATACAGTGTAATCAATTTAACTGGCGAAACCATCTTATAATCATGCGCTGAACTATATGAATCATATTTACTTGAATTGAAACTCAAAACGCACGCTCTGCTATTTTCAATATTGATATTAAACAGAGCATCATAAGGAGAGTACTTGTCTGATTTCTTACCATCGTTTGTATCTTTTAAAACTTCAATATTAAAATAAGATGTAAGTTTATTTTCTTGACTTGTACCATCGATCAACCATGGTCTCTTGCCCTCAAATGTACATGTTTCTGTGCCTGTTTTGTTATTTGTAGATGAACATTCAATCGTTGATCTATATTGCTTCATTGACGGAATATCTGCCAGAACTGATTCAATGTATCCTTGTCTACCAAACAATGAAACAACAGGAGAAACAGAAATTGTTTCGTTCGTATGGACGTTTGGAACTCCGGTTAAATCGATACTTTCAATAAACCTTAACTTTAAAGGATTATTGAATGAGAAAGGTGGTTCTAAGTATGATATAGTTGAAAAAACAAAGAATGTTAAGGCGAAGAATAAAACAATCAGGGCGTTTAACTTGTGAACAAATGGTAATAGTGGTACTCCTAACCAAATTGCAATACCTAATAAAAATTCTAACGTGGTTTTACCCAATTCTTTATTTTCTTGTGCTGTTTGATGCAAAGCTTGTAAGATTAATCCACCTTGTGTGTAAACTAAGAAAACTGAAATTGGGACTAGAATTAAGTATTGCAACGACCAATCATAACTGAATGATTTTAAAGCTGCTTCTTTTAATTTCTGTTCGTACGAGGTTCGAGTTTCATGATCAACTATCACTAAAGTCGATCTATTTGCCTCAGCCTGTTCTTCAGCTTCATCCAAGCCATTTAATAATGGATGATTCTCAGAATCAACAGCATTATCAGCTGGCACAAAAGCTTGCAAATCACCAGCGCTGCTTTCTGTCGAATCAGGTGCTTCAACAGCCTCATCATTAGTGGTGGAACCATAACTCAAAATTCTTGTATTCATTTTTCTGGTATATTTTGGTGGTTTAGCTTTAATCACCAAACTCAATAATCCAAAAATCGAGGCAATGGAAGTTAAAAGATAAATAATAGTTAAAGGAATACCAGCAACATTTGACTCTTGCTTCTGTTTAACTGTCATCCAGATTGTAGATAACCAAGTCAAACAATTCAATTCTAAAATACCAATCAACTTTTGATCATGAACTGGTCTTAACCAAGAAACAAAATTCAAAAAAATATAGTTCAATAAAATGTTCAAAGAAGCTAATGCTAAATAAGGAGAAACAAAATCATTGGATAGTAGTAAAGGATCATGTAAATAGATGTATTTACCAGCAAATGAGGTAATACTCCAAGCTAAGACAAGACTAATAGGGTATCTTAACCAACCTCTACCAACATCAACAAACCAAGTACCCCTTTTGTAAACAACCAATAGGAAGAATAAAGTGATGAATGGAACAATGGTGACTATCAGAACGTTCAAAACATATAAAACATCAACTGAAATGTTAAAGAAATAAAGACCTAGAATATCGAAATAGGCACCTTTAGATTTATCTTTGTTTAAAGGTTCAGTATCATAGGCAAAGGCAATAGTCATATCCAAAGCATTCTTTTCCATATGCCATAATGAGCCTTTACTTGTACCAGAGATGGAATCTCTTCTAGTATGGTATAAAGATCTTGGTTTGAAGAAAGCAATATCAACACCTCTTAATCCATTTTCATAATAAATTTTATAATCAGTTTCAGATCTAATCAATCCACTTTGGAAGCCTTGTTGAAACAATGAGTTCGCAAATGGGTTTTCAACGTTTTTGTAATATGATAAAACACCATTATCGGTAGATCTGAATAAAATAGCTCTCCCACCAGCACCAGTACCTTCCAAATTAATGAAAACTTTAACTAACGTAGACCATTCGTGTTGGAAAAACATTTCAGCACCTAATAAGCCAAACTCTTCATCATCGTTAAAATTTAAAATAATTGTTCTATCAGGTTGGTCAACTTCTTTTGCAGAAAAATGTTCCAAAATACCCATCATTGAGGCAATACCCATACCATCGTCTGTTGTACCGTAAGCAGTTGGAACAGAGTCATAGTGTGCACTTATTAATAAACCTTCTAACGATGGATTTTTGCCTTGGATCTTAACCAAGATGTTACCACTTTCAAAATAAATAATTCTGTTAGCAGAACTGGTTGGGTCAAAAACTTCTTGTTGATTAATCATTGTTTTCACATTTCCCCAATCATCAGAATAGTTTAAGTATGGTTTGGAGTCACAAATTGTTATAATTCTATTTAGAAGATAAGCATGAACTTCATCATTTGCTGGAGACGTATAAGGATGGAAATTCGATGATATTTGTTGTAAATCCGCCCATGATTTAGTTAAAATCTTTGGTTCTGGGGAAGGGGCTCTTAAAGCTTTTTTTTCAAAGGAAAAATCCAATAAAGCTGTTATTAGATAAGTTACAACAACCAGAAAGGTAAGGGTTGTCTTTCTGAAACCGAAAGTGGAACGTATGAACTGTCTGATATGGCCTACCTTTGGCACTGGATCTTCGCCTGGCATTTTGGAGACAGTTTTGTTTGTTGAGGGTAGCAAGAAGGGAAACCATCAACAAACAGTAAACCGGGGAATAGTAACAAATGTAATGTATATATATGTTGCTGCAGCACAACTGGCACGGTCTTTGGAGTGGCAGAGCCTAGCTCCAGAGGCTCGAAGTTCGCTTGTTGTTGTAGCAGGAATTGAACTGGGTTTGAAATATTTTCCATTATGGGGTAGGTTCACCAGTTTATCTTGTTTGTCACATAGCAGACACACAACTACCAATCATGTCATCGCAGTCATTTCCTCCTATGAAAAACGACCTTATCTTGAGGGCAGCCAAGGGTGAGAAGGTTGAAAGACCTCCTTGCTGGATCATGAGACAAGCCGGCCGTTATCTTCCAGAATACCATGAAGTTAAAGATGGGAGAGATTTTTTTGAAACATGCAGAGACGCAGAAGTTGCTTCTGCTATCACCATCCAGCCAGTTGAACATTTTGAAGGTTTGATTGATGCTGCTATCATCTTCTCAGATATTTTGGTCATCCCTCAAGCTATGGGTATGGATGTTCAAATGATTGATAAAGTTGGTCCAAGATTCACTGATCCATTAAGAATTCCTGAAGATTTGAAGAGATTGAATGAAAAGACAGATGTTGCTAAAGAATTGGACTGGGCTTTTAAAGCTATCACCATGACTAGACACAAGTTACAAGGTAGAGTTCCATTATTTGGTTTCTGTGGTGCTCCATGGACTTTAATGTGCTATATGATTGAAGGAGGTGGCTCCAAGATCTACAGATTCGTTAAGGAATGGCTCTACAAATATCCAGAAGAATCCCATGCTCTATTACAAAAAATTACAAATGTTGCTGTTGAATTCTTAGCTTTACAAGTTCAAGCTGGTGCTCAAATGTTACAAGTTTTCGAAAGTTGGGGTGGAGAATTAGGTCCTAATGAATTTAGAGAATTTTCATTACCTTATTTAAGACAAATATCATCCAAATTACCTTTAAGATTGAAGGAAATGGGTATCACCGAAAAAATCCCATTGACAGTCTTTGCCAAAGGTTCTTGGTATGCGTTAGATGACTTGTGTGAATCGGGCTACGATGTTGTCTCTTTAGATTGGTTATACTTACCAGAAGATGCCGTTAAGGTCTCTAAAGGTAGAGTCACTTTACAAGGTAATATTGATCCTTGTGTTATGTATGGTTCTAAAGCAGTGATTTCTAAGAAAGTTGAGACTATGATTAAAGGTTTTGGTGGCGGTAAACAAGGTTACATTGTTAACTTTGGTCATGGTACTCATCCATTCATGGACCCTGAACAGATCAGATACTTTTTGGAAGAATGTCACAGAATAGGAAGCGCTTAGCTTAATCATTTACATATATTCTTTTAAATTCTGTATATAGTAGACTTCGTACAGCTGTTTCTGTATGATCTTAACGGTTTCTTAATATTCGATAAATGACTTTTCTACCAAACATTCATCAAATGGGGATTGAAACCATATAAGTTAACGAAAGCATGGTGTAAGACTCAAACTGTGTGAGATGGATGATTCTCCTCGAGCGTCCACCACCGAAACTAATTTCTGAGCAATGAAAATTGTTCAACGAATTTGTATCACGATTCGATTTACCAACAACCAAGCTTATCCACAATTGCACTCTCGCAATCAACAGTATATGATAGTATCACAATGTCTAGATTTACAAAAACTAAACATGCTCCTGCTAACAAGGATGATAACCATTTCAAAGAAGCCTTGAAGCTTTACGAAAGTAAGCAGTACAAGAAGTCCATTAAGATGTTGGAAACTATTATTAAGAGAAACCCAAACCACGCTGAATCATACACTTTAAAAGGTCTAGCATTGCAACATTCTGACTTACCTGAAAAAGATGAAGCTGAATCATTTGTTTTGAAAGGATTAAAGAAAAATCCATATCAACCATTAGCGTGTCATATTGCTGGTATTTATTACAGATCATTAAAAGATTATACGGAAGCTGCAAAATGGTATCAAGCAGCAATGGACAACCAAGCTACTAATAAAGGTATCTGGAGAGATTTATCGACTATGCAATCTCAAATCAGAGATTTTAAAAGTTTACCTAAATCAAGAACTGAAACTTTAGAAGATCAGCCTGGATATAGAGCCCATTGGACTGGTGCTGCTATTGCACATTACTTAAACCATGATTATTCAGCTGCTGAAAAGACTCTAACTAAAATTGAAGATATCATTGCTGATAGTCTACAAGAAGCTGATCTATACGAGCACTCTGAAGCTTTTTTATTGAAAAATAAGTTCATTGCTGATAGTGGTGATTACGAAAGAGCTTTGGCTCATATTGAAGAGTTAGAAAAGAAAGATGATGTTCGTGACGGTTTGGCCTTACTTGAATACAAGGCTGATTATTTGATTAATTTAGGTAGAGAAAAAGAAGCTTCTACAGTGTATCGTCAATTATTAAAGAGAAACCCAGATAATGCTGCTTACTATATCCAATTAGAGAAAACTTTAGGCACTTTTGATAAATCCCCTGCTTTACGATTAGCATTGTATGAAAGATTAGCTGAATTCTATCCTAGATCAGATCCACCTAATTTTATTCCATTAACATTCTTGAAAGGTGAATTATTTGAAAAGAAATTAGAACAATACATTTTAGGTCAAATGAAAAGAGGAGTTCCTTCAACTTTTGTTAATGTTAAACCATTATACAAAAGAAAGTCCAACATTCCAGTTATTCTCAAAATTGTTAATACTTTCTTCGAAGGTGAATCTAAAAGCAACCCCTTGTCTCACTCATGGGGTGCTTATTTCTTAGCTCAGCATTACTATCACGTTCAAGATTATAAAAAAGCAATTGAGATCATTGACTATGCCATTGAAACCACTCCAACATTAGTTGAATTATACGTTGTTAAGGCCAGAATTTACAAAAGATTAAATCAGTTAACCAAAGCCGCAGAAATTATGAATGAAGGTAGATTAATCGATTTACAAGATAGATTCATTAACTCTAAGACCACTAAGTATTACTTAAGAGCGAACATGATCAAAAACGCAGTTGACACGATTTCATTATTCACCAGAAACGAAGAAGCACCAAATGGTGTTGTGGATCTGCACACCATGCAATCAATTTGGTTTGTTACTGAGTCTGCTGAAGCTTATTTCAGATTATACAAGTTATCATTGGAACAAATCGAAACTGTTAAGTTAACCGAGTCTGAAACACAAGCTGAGCAATTATATACTTTGTCCAAAGAAGCAGTTTTGTATTCTGGGTTAGCTTTGAAAAGATTTAATGCAGTTGTCAAAATTTTTGAAGATTATTCAGATGATCAATTAGATTTCCATCAATACTGCATGAGAAAGGGAACAGCAAGAACTTATTTAGATATGTTGAAATGGGGTGATGGAATTTTCCATCAGTCTATTTACTTAAGATCATTAACTGGTTATACTAATGTTGTCCTTGACGTTTTACATAACTCGGTATTTTTTAAAGAAACAGTTATTGCTAGACCATTAAAGAAATCCAAGAAGGATAAAAGAGAAGACATCAAAAAGAGAGAGGAGTTAATTACATATTCCAAAGGTCAAGCTACTGATGAAGATGTGTTTGGTGAAGGTGACATTAAAAAATTAATTGATGTTAAGAATAAGGATAAGCTAGGCTACTTATCCAAATTGATTTCAAGATCTGAGTATGAATACTCAGTTGAAACCCAAGTTCTAACTTTCAGGTTGAATTACGAATTGAAGAAATATGTCTTATGTTTCCAAGCATTGAATAAAGTTAAAGGATTAGATGCAACCAATGCTCATATTGCGTATATGTACTTAACCTTGCATCAAGAATTATACGATAGTAAGGTCCAAGAAGCAATCAAGAAGATTTTAAACATTGGATTAATGAGAAGCTTTGGTGATTTGTTGAAGATTTCAGACTCAGAGCTGTTAATTGAAACATTGATTAAAACTTACTTAAGGGAAAATAGTTACGAAACTGGTTTAGCATTGCTCGAAACCAATAAGGCCTTTGCATCTACGAAATTAATTACTAGATTTAAAGAAGTTCAAGATAGTTTAGATCCTTATGAATCTAACTACCTCAACTACTACAAATAGATCTTCGTGTTTGTACATTACTTTATAGTTAAATCCAAAGATCTTTTATCTTCATATCTCATTAAATTAAATTAGATGTAACTAAATTATACCACATAAGAAAAAAAAAGAGTGTTCCTGGTTTCAACTGTTGATCCAACCTTCAACTTGAGATCTAGCGACACTCGAAGTAAGATTCAACCCTTGTCTACCGTAAGGAAAATAACTCACAGTATACCAAACAGCACAAATCAACTGAATGACACAAGCGGGTATAACAAGCAATGTACTTCTATAAACAACACTGAACATCAAAGTTGCAATAATCGAACCAATGTAAGCCACACTGAACCACAATCTATCCTTTGATCTTAGATGATTGAAAAACTTAATGAACCCATTCAAGAAACAGAACGACACCAAAAACAAAATGGAGCCCAAGGACCAAATAATTGCGAATTTTTTAGGCTTGAGAGAAAGCAGGGGGAACAACGTGATACAGATGATAAAACATGCAGCCGACCCGATCAATGTGACTGCAAATAACGAAACTCTTTCAAAGTATGATAAATTAAGCAGATTGTCACTGGGATCCGTACCTGGTGCTTCTTCGGGACCTAATGAGACTGATCCTGATGAAGAGAAAGGGTTTCTAATGAAGCTGAAGGCACCACCTGCTACTGGAGGAGCTGGATTAGGTGTTCCTGTTGTAGGTAAGATGGGCTGCTCGTCCTCGGGAAGACTTATTCCTGGGACTCTGTTGAGTAGATTTCTGAATGCCATTATTGTGGGTTATGGACTGTGTTTTCAAAAGGAAAAGTAATAGAATTGGGATGAATGGGAGGAATTGTAATTGTTAAGGCTAGGTACCTGTCTCTGTTCAGGTCAGATTCTGTCTCTCTGTGATTAGTATTCGATAAGCCTCTCTTTACGGTGCACGGGTGTATTGAAGCTCAACTGAATTAAACGCTTTCTTAGTTAGAGCGGGGAAGAACAATCCAATCCTCTTTCTTTCAAACAACTTGCTAGTCAACTAATCCACCAACCAAGAAACCTTTAGATACAACAGACTGACATATATATAATGGCACACGGTCACGGAACAAACACATACATACGTCATTCAGCTGCCCCGGTTCCTAAAGTCGGTCCTCTATACAGATACACAGCTACTTTCTTAGGTGCTACGATGTGGTTTTGGATTTTCTATAGAACCAAGCATGATTGGAAGCAGTGGGCTGCTCTAGAACATCCATGGGATGCCCATCATTAAAGAGAATTGTTCAGACAGCTTCAGATCCATACAAAATATAGATTATTCTCAACATGTTTTCAGATACACCGCAACATCGTTCTATAATTTTAGTTATTTATTTTATCTTATTTATTTATTCAACATGCTTTTTTTTGTTTATGACTGATTTACTTTAATTATTCAAGAAAACTAGCAAATATCTAATCTGCAATCAGTTAGACAAACTAATAGTATATTTATAAGTATGAGAAGAAAGACAAAAAAAAGAAAAGAAAAGAAAAGCGGGACGAAGGTTTGGTCAAGACAACTAAACTATGGAGAAAAGAGAAAATAAAAGAAAAGGGTAACAACAGTAACAGTATAAATAAATTAAAGAAATGTGAAGTTTAGGAGAAACCAGAACAAAAAGAACTGAAAAGGCGTAGAAAAAATATTATAAATCTAGTGGAACAGTTTCTTGATCTTCTTCATCAGACCTGGTTTTTCTTCTTGATGACCACTCACCGCAGTAAGACTATTACCATTATTCTGGGATTTTCTAGACGTGATGGGGGATATCTGATCGTCCATTTCTTGACCTCTGCTTTTGGAAGGACGGATCTTATTTGAGGATTTGGAGACTATATTCCCAGCACCACCTCTACCTGTTGAAAAAATTGGAGACAGTTCATTCTTGAAATCAGTTTGTGAAATCTTTGGATTTGGAACATTGGCAGCTTTGGTGATATTGCCTGCACCACCTCTGCCTGAAGAAACTATGGCTTGACCATCCTTATCGTGTTTGAATGATTTATTGAGGTTTTTCTGGAAATCTGAATCTGAAACGACAACTTCGTCAGCTGCTGACACTTCGTTTTTGGAAGCAACGATGTTACCAGCACCTCCTCTACCTGTTGAAAACACTGGATGTAGACCGCCTGGCATTGTGGATGTTTGTTTATCTGAATTGAAGTGATGAGAGAAAGAGCAGTCGGTTGTTGCGTATAAATTTAGTGCTGCAAAGAGTCAAAGTCCGAGATGAGATCGAGCTGTGCTGGGTTGTAGTGGTATTGTGATTGACCAGTGAGAAAGCAACACTATCTTGAAAAGAGCAGCCAACTAGGTATAAATACTCTTGGACTCTATCTATAGCCTTCAAACTAAAGCTTGATCCACCTGGTCATGGTCATGCCCTCCTTATAGCCATGACATCTTATGCTTGGTGTCTGCGCGGCATTCGCCATAGTATTGTGCACATAGTCTACAAAGTGTGATATTAGGATATTAGGGTGGTTGGTGTACAGAAAAGAAAGAAACAACTACTCAGAATCACTGTACTCAAATTCATACCCTTCTTCTTCCTCTTCCTCTTCCTCCTCCTTGTCTGACCCATGTAAGTCATCTCTGCTAGAAGAGTCACCACTACTTACAACACTTTCGGTGCTAGCTGAACGTGAACGTTTGAGATCGTCTTCATCCTCACCCTGAATCGGCCTCTCTTTCTGAAGTTCAGCCATCAAGTCGCTTGACTTACCTTGTTTAGGTCTGGTTTCAGTCGGAACAACAGTGACCTCAAACTGTCCTGCTCTGTATCTCTTCGTAATTCTACTACTATTAGTGGTCTCTGTGCCTAGATCTAGACCTGAATCTGAATCTTCGTCTAGAATTAAGTAATTTCTTGGATCATTTAATAACGAATTTTCGCCCAGTATTTCAACTTCATTGTCTTTTTTAGCTGTTGATTTGGGTTTTGGAGATTCGGATCCCGTGTCAATAACTGTAGCTTTGGATTTTTCATCTATAATAAATCCACCCCCTAAACTTTCATGTTGATCGTTTAATATGAATCCACCTGCATCTTCCGAATCACTTTCGGGTTGTTCTTGTTCGTCTTGAGGTTCTATAATAAATCCACCGCTTTCATTCATTGACTTGTCTTTGCTTTCAACTTCAGGTATTTCATGAGAAGACTCTTGGCCCAAGTTAGTTGGATCGTCTTGTAAGAAACCGCCATCTACATCTAGCTCTGATTCATCGGTAACCATAAATCCACCTTCTTCATAATCAGATTTTTCATTATCTTTTTCGTCTTTGTCCTCATCTTCAGAACAAGCAACAGCATCAGCAACCAAAAATCCACCTGCATTATATGCCCCTTCTTCCTCTTCTTCTTTCTCATCACTATCTTCTTCGACGATACCATGTTCTGTATCCAATCTTTTCTTAATCTTCAATTTAGACAAAACCAACTTCCAAGCTCTTAAAGCAATCAACTCTTTTCTTCTTCTAGCTTCTTCGACCTCTTCATTTTCTAAATAATCACAAACCACTAAAACAGCTTCTTCGCATTCTTCAAAAGTAACAATACCTTCTAATCTAACAGTAGCTCTCGATCTTCCAGGTCTGGCTCTTTTATCCTTCCCACCAAAATCAAATCCAACTGCAGCCTGAGCAAACTCAACAGAAATCAATTTAGCAGCCTTAGCAGCAAACCTATTGGGAACATGAACACAACCTCCTGGTATCATCCACGGTTGATAAATATCAATATTACCATACGCGTTAGTTGGAATCTTACCATCTTCGATATCGGGAGGATCGTACAATTCAGTTTGGAATTCAGCGTATAACCTAACATCGTCATCTTCATCTTCATCTTCATCGAAATCACCAAACCCAGTAGCAGCTGCTATTTGACTTTTCGATTTTTCTTTGATTTTCAAAGGACGTTCACCAATTTTCAAAACACGGCCTAGCATATGCCAACTCTTGGCAGATCTGACTATATGAACATTAGTTCTTTTGTAAACTGGGATCAATTCTTCGTTTTTTGCGGCCTTTTTACGACTACTGGTTTTTCTCCGTACTGTACCACAACTGATTTTTGGTTTTAAAATCTCATTGAACTTTAATTGTTCTTCAATTACATATATTGGATGATTTTTAAAATCTTGGATTGAATTGGGCATTCCTTCCTTGATTGACATTTTTTCTAGTTCTAACTCTTCGAATTGATCGATTTTATTGAATTTTCGTTGTTGGCGATTGGCCCCTTTTAACAAACTGTTGAACCATCGTTGGCCAGCCGGTTCTCTTGTTATTCTTTTTTTTCTGATTTTAGCGTTGTAATTCTCGGTATATCTTCTTGTGATGTCTCTGACACCTCCTAGTCGATCGAATCCAATGACATAATATCTACTGATTCTAGTGTTGTTTAAAGGTGGTTCTAATTTGGATTTTAAGGAAACTATTTCAATTTGCTTTTGAACAATCGGATCAACAGTTATGTATTTCTTAGCATCTTTATCCCACACTTCACACCAAAATACGGGATATTCATTAATCTCACTTAAGATTGCATTATCATCGTCATTTGAGGAATTTTGGAAATTTGTGTATACAGCTTGGTTAGCTCTTATTGATTGCATTAACTTGCCTAATTGAGTCTGAGGTTTTACTTTCCTTTGGGTAGTTTGCTTACGTCGTTGTTGACCGATTTGTTTTTGTTCATCTTGCTCTTGTTTCTCCATGACTTTTTCGATCAGTGATAAGTTTGTGAAATCAGGGGGTTGCAATGAAAATACTAGTCTTGCTGGTAGTCCAATTGATCTTAATAATGCGATGAAACCTTGCGCTGCTATGTCTCGTGATCCTCTTCTCATGATAACCATTTTTTCAAATCTTTGTTTAGTAATATTTTGAGGTTTGATATCTTTACAACCTATCTCATTCCATCGTTTTGTGTATATCATGGGGTAAGTCTTTTTGATGTGCCATGACTTATACCAGTATTCCATTAAATGCCTTATTAAATCAAGTAATTTCCTAGTTTTGGATTGAGTTGATATATTTTCTTTTAGTCTCTCCCGATTGTATATTTTCAGATCGTCTATTATTTTAGGGGGAATTTTCTTAGCCAATGATTCTAATAAGGTTGGTGAACTACACCACGAATTTCGAACAACTCCATGACCAACCATTGTGAAAATGTACATCATGTGTAAATTCCTTCTGAATAACTTTTCTTCTCTTGAACACATATTGGATTTCTTTTTCTTTGTAGCTTTGATTGGTTTTGCATTTAATGTGATATTGATCTCTTGATCATTGGTTTGATACTCAAACATTTCATTGGAATCTGGATTTTCTTCTTCTTCCGGAACATTAACATCCTCAAACTCATCGGAATCAAATTCTTCATCACTATCATCTTCAAAATCATCGTCATCAAAAGCGTCTAAATCTATAACTTCTTTCTGCTTGCCATTATCATCATTATCATAAAGTGAGATGGGATGCTGTGAGCTTGAACCAGCTTTACTTTTCGAACTTGGATTCACAAAACCATGCACTGAATCAGGCTTTGGATTTCTCCTGGCAGGTCGCTTAGGGCTTACAGAAGAAGTGATTGGACGTGATTTTGGTTGTACTATTTTTTGAGATATGCTGTTTGTTGATCTCGTTGGTTTGGTTGATTTTGCTGACACAATTGTGCTATCAGTTTTAGTTTCTGGAGTTGTAGTTCTTGTCTTTCTTCTTTTGATAGGTCTTTCATTCTGGGTGTTTTCTTTCAGTGCTTCTCGAAGCATGTCACGGTACTGTCCAGGCAACCCATTTGAGCTCATTGACAGTGAAAATGTATTGTTGTTTAAGATAAATGGGTTGAAAAAAGCATTTTCAAGATGATAGATAATAAAGTTAAGATGAGCGCCCTTGAAAGTCCAGTAACGCGTCGCTGGTGTACAGATTTAGGAAATTATGAGAAGAGGAATATTCCGAGTGCGAGGGACCGCTGAGCGTGAGAGTGGGGTTTATTTTTATTTGATCACTTCTCTGGAACTTTGAAAGATGGAAAATAACTAGTGGGTCATACTACCTACAGTATATTTTCTGATAATCACTTGTACATATTTTTTATAGCTCTATCCAACCAGCAATGTCTTATCGCCCAGTCTCTCTCATACGAGCGTTGAAATCACCAAGTTCTCTCTTCCCCAGATCCCAGGTACTTCTCCCAACACAGCTTCAACAATCCATAAGACTAAACCACTCCACGTCCATCCCAGTTAATTCCACACTTTTAACTAGTGCAGCTACTGAATCTGAATCTGAAAGTCTTAGAATTACTAAATCAACAAATAGTGTCATCACAGAATCTGAAATCAAACAACAACCGCCTTCCCCTCAATCATCAAATCAATTCCTCATCAGTCCAGAACTAATTCAAAGACTTGAACAGTCTCAGTTTTATTCAAACTACTCGCACAACTTAAACAGTCATCATTTCAAAATAAATCCAAGTTCCGCTAGTTTGCAAGATTTCCTAATTTTTGCTTCCAATCAACTTATATCTCCATCGTCCAGTTCATCCGAGATTGACGCCAACATAAGGTGTAAACGACTAGAACAACTAAAAGATGCAGAATCTACAGTTACTTTATTATTACAATGTATTTTAATGGCCATCAATCCAGGTTATCAGAATGAATATGTTGATGACTGTTTAAACTCCTTCAGTAAAGAGTTAGATCTTATACCAATACAGTTAAATCCACTTAGATATCAAGAGTCCATATTTACGGAGCAAAACATAAGCATTGAAGCCATTATACGAAATCCAAAAGTCAAACTTGCTGTATCCTTATTAAAATTCAAATTAAATGAATCGTTACATTGGTCAATTGAAAAAGAATGTAATGATGATTTAATATTCAGTTGGATCAACTCATTATTTGCTACGACTATCAATAAATCACTATATTTTTTAAATGGTTCAAAAGATAAAGTTCCTCCAATTATAATATATGACTTATTATTAAGGAATCCTGAAAACGAATTAGAATTCAAAGCCCTTTTAGCAATCTACAAAAAATGGCATGTTGATATTAATGCAATCGATCAAGAAAAATTATACTACTTATCACAATTCTCATCAAATAATACAAATTACATGAATAGATCGTTTGTATTACCCCCAGTTTTCAACAATTTGTTCAAATATGCCCTGAGATATCAAATCGAAGCTTTGCCTGAACTTATAGATCTCTATTTAACTGAAGTCACAACATCAAACCCACCACCTCACTTATTACCCCAATTAAGTGAAATAATATGGGATTTATCAATTGATCAAACAGGTGAAAATACAACAAAGCCATCAAGATATTATAACATGGCACAATCTAGATCGATTAGGGCCATTAATGTCATTGTTTCATCAAATCCACAGAATCAAGTTGATGTTCCGACCATGCTTGGTGTTTCCAATTTGAATTTCTTCAATGATTATAGAAAATCATTTAGATTATTCAAAGAAGCAAGAAAAAGATTTGACAGATGGCAATTAGAATCATTTGATCTTGATGGTTTCGAAAGGGTTTTATATTCACAGTCTACTGGGTTCACCAAAAACATCGATGAATTAAGATCAATCAGAAAAGACTACAATATTAGATTTTTATGTAACTCCATTTTGCTGTTGTCTGTTAAGCCCAATAATAAGGACTCTATGTTTGCTTACCTATTTAAAGTTTTACAGAATATGGATGATTTTGTCTTTATCACGTATCCTGAAGTGTGGAGGTTTGTTTTAATTAAGCTAAATTATCATAACATTTTGGGTGACAATAATTGCTTATCTTTGTTTCAACTATATTTACAAAAAGCTGATGGTGCCCAGTTGGATCCTTTGGTTTTGGACATTTTCATTAATAATATTAATAAGTTGGATATCTTATTGAAAGTTGCAGAAACATGTAAAGATGATGGATTCGATGATTTGAATTTAGCTAAATACATAGCCAAACTTTATAAACTTTCCAAAACCTTCCAACAAAATCCAGAAGTTAATTCAATAAATACGACAGAACTGAAAGCACCACCACCATCATCATCATCATCATCTAACACCAATCCTAGAACCACCACCAAAACACCAGGTTTCACTTTCGATGACGATACCCTACCACGCACTGTACTTTCAATAGTGGAAGATCTACAACACTCAAAGCAAACCCAAAAGGGAGTCCAATCGAAGTCCCAATTCAGACTCTTAGGATTTGAAGGAGGTCCAATTGAATTAGCTAGACACTTATACACCGAATCATCATTTAAATCAAGTAAATTAAATTCAAGTTATTTACTTGGTGAAGCAGTAGTTTCACCAACCACGATTTTCCAATTATTCAACGAACTAAACCAGTACACTAAACTAACACCAATTACCATCTCATCATTATTCATAGCAGCATTACGGCTTAAAGAACTAGGAATCCACGATAAGATAAAATGGGGACTGACTGAAGAGGACGAGGCATCACCTATTGAATTTGCGTTATCAGAATTTGAATCTAATGTGTGTCAAGCATTCGGTGATGATACATACGGGAAAATATATCCTACTGATAATTTACTATCGATTTATATTAAATCGATTAAAGATTTTGAGAAAACTGATGAGATCTTTAATCTTCCCCAGAGGTTGGTGGATTTGAGATACCCGATCAATGGTTCGTTGTTTAAACAGTATTTGAATGCTGTGCCTGAAAGTGAGAGGTTAGAGTTGTTGAATTGTTTGAATAATTATCATTTGAGGTTTGTAAAGTTAAGAGCTTGTAAGTCTGAATTTGAGTTGAATTCGGTTAAACGTGGTTTGGCTACTGTTTTTGCGAAGGGTAGATTCAAAGAGTTTGTTAATAATCTGGAAGTTAATTGGGATGTCATTAGAAGTTGGGATTGGCCTGGTAAGTAGCGAATTTTTTGCTTATTTATTTATATTTATCTTTACATTTTCATATATAGATTACACTCTTTTTTTAATGCATATAATTAATTGAATTTTTGAATTATAATAAATTGAAGTGAGGAAGTGAAAGAAAAGCCAAATTCAAAAATGAATAAATGTATACATTACTGGACATTATACTATTTATGGTTGTTATCAAAAGGTGATATAACTTCTTTTTCTCGCAGAGATTGGGTAGACGCTTCCAGAGTTTTATTCTTTAATGAAGAATCTGAGTTCTCATCATCATTCATCTGTCCATCAGCTTCTTCCTCATTCTGCTTCTCCTCATCGTGGTCGATTTCTTTTCTAATGACCCTAAACCTAACATACCAAATGATCTGAGAAACATAAATCCCACATTCCATCGCAATAATAATGGCATATAAGACCATACCCATGATATCAATGTCACCAACTAAAGTACTAGCCATTGAAAACACGGCACCTGCTGTATCCAACATCAAGAACAAGAAATTAATACCAACGACCCTCCCCTTTCTTTTCCAAAGCTCAATATAGGGAGGAACCAAACCAAGGGCTAGCACCACCGAAGCAATAATACCAAATATTAACGATGGCCAGTGTTTACCACTTAAATAAACCTGTTTTAACCAGATACCAAAACCCAATTCTAAAGCTAATGCACAAATGAAAAATGAGCCTGCATATATCATAATTCTTTTCTTTCGATACTGATATGGAGGATAATACATAGCTTGGATCCATGCTATGGAACATAACAAAGTGAACATTTGTGGTTGGACTTGTAATGGAATGTAAGAGTTGGTCGTCACGAAATAAATCGAAAATGGTACACCTGACAATGCCCAAAGAAACATAAATATAGGAGGAAAGCCGGTAGCATCTTTATGCTTCCATAGGAAATATATTTGAGGTGATAATTGAACACACCTTTAAAATTGATGTTTGTTAGTATCGTAATTCGTGATTGCAGCAGTAACATTTCTCTTGATTGGGAATCCGAGAATCAACATACCATAAAACAGTACCTATTGTACCTAGAACGTTGGAAACTGTGTCTGAGTTAGTCATTTATTTGCTTGAAAACTCTTTGCCGTTGTAAACGTATAATTTGAAGCAGTATCTCGGGATAAAAGATGATTGATGTGTGTTTAAATAGTAGTAGCTATAGTTGAAAATTCAAACCTGAAAAAAACCACTGTGGTGATGATGCAAGATTGAATCAGCGGTGTTCAAGGTATAGCCTATTTGTTATAGTTATCAAATGAGAACCTTGTAATGAGGACGTTGTATATATGGAGCTATCAACATAAACTAGTGTACTTATCGTTGGAAGATCATGCTGCAATCGATCTCGGCTTCAATATTCCTGATCGAGTAACTACTGTTCGCTCAACTTTGACCCTTCGAGGACCGACAGAAGAGCTGTTGATCGAACTTTTCTTACTTCTACTTCTCGAAAGCCTCTTTACGTCTTCGGTTCATCACTTAGTATCTGCATGGAACGTTGGCAACCATGCTCAAGTCAGAGAGACCATCTTCTCTGGTATAACTTAACCAAAATGTCGACGTTTGGGCCAGTCAAAATCCCGGCGGGATTTTGTTGCGCGCGGCGCTGTGGCGCATCTAGGATTGTTTTTATTGTTTTTTTTTTACTATCAGCAGTTTCATCTATCTAATCCAGTTAGAATGGTGTTGTTTCTAGTGTTCAGATTTTCTCTCAATGAACAGTAACTGGGAAAAATAATCAATCCCAAGATTCAAGAGTTAAACGTAAATCAGTCTGCTCAATCAGTCACTATCTTCGATTGCAAAAACGACATTTGAGCAACGAATGCTCTGTCGTGCTGTATCTCCAGTGCTCGACGCACGGTATCTTAATTTACTTGAAACTGTGTTTCCTGTATGAGATAGAAGAGAAGTCATATGTTTTGGTGCTTCAGGAACTTCAGAGAAGTTAGTATCAGCACTACAAATATGATAGGACAAACGTTGAGGGAAAAAAAACTCGCATGAGCATGGGTAGCCTCAGATTTGAAAAATTACTAATTTGATACGTATCAGTGAAATATTTATGAATTCTAAATATAAAGTCAGTGATGTAATAACCTGAAGCATGAATTAACCATTAATGAAAAAAGGGAAGCATAAAAAAAGGAATAACTGATAAAGAAGGTCCCCAAAGAAGTTAAGAATAATATAATGAATGAAATTTAAATTATAAATGTAATCAATATGCCTCAAAAGAGTACACCCATGGCATTAGATTCTAGAGCACATAGTAAAACATAGTTGAAACACCTAAAAGACGTCTTATGCAAGTCTCTAAATCATCTAATAAAGTGCAAAAAAACAACTATTCATGTTGCACTAGTCTAACCAATTCATCTAAATAAGGATCCTTACTTCTCTCCAATCCACTTGGATCCAAGTCAACTAAAGATTTATTTAATTCAATTAAATATTCATCATTTGGTCCACTTTCCCCACTACTAATTCTAATAACATCTGCGGTTTCTTTAACATCTTCAGGCCCAATAAATGATTCATTATCAGTGGTACCTATATAAACAACTGATTTAATAACAGCCTCACCATTCTTGTTCTTAGGTAGTTCTTTTAAAATTTGAATGATGTGGTCATTTTTATATTGTTCGGTCGTTGGAACAACGTTGAATTCTATCTCATGTGTTGTGTACCCGTCTTTTTCTCTAAAATCCAAATATTCAGCAGCTTGTTTGGCATATTGTGATGGAATATAATAACAGCATCCCCACACTGTTAGGTTCTGTTTCAATAATTCAGGATCTTTGATTATATCATGCTTATTATTTATGTTGGATAATTCGAAATTCAAAATATCTGGATGAAATGATTCATTTTCAATGATTTGTTCAGTTGGAATGATTGTAACCACTCGGCCTTTTTGTTCTGGTGTTCCTCTGTTATCATAACTACTTTGCCAGAACTTTCTTGCAAAACCGTTAACGTATCCTGGAAATCTAATGAACTCTTTGGAAAATTCAAGGTGATGTAAAGGTGGTTTGAACAGTAATGATCCATACCCAACAAGATATAGTGGTTCCGAGAATGATTCTTCTAGTTGTGTTGGTGGCTTGTCCAATGTCATTGGTTTTGGTTATAAGCAAAGGTATGGTTCTTTCTGAGTATAAAGAAAGGGGCGCTTGTGAAGTTCAAAAGAAACTCGGTTAACTTCAAAGCCTTTGCTACTGTGGAACTGTGGTGCGCGTAACTTGTTCATCTACCTAGTATAAAATACATACAAGCATGTTACTTGACCTTTATAAAGATCAAAAAACAGAAGAGAATATACTTAGTAAATACACATGAATATGATAGCCTTTCAATACACGTTTTCTTTCTCTGTCTAATTATCAATACTACCCAATCTTCTACCTTTACCCTTGAAAGCGGCACTACCTGCTCCCGGTCTAGAGAAAGAAGTACTCTTAGAAGAGTCTGACCCACTTCTACTATAAGTTCTATTCTTTGGTGGAATCACAGTACCATAACTTCTTTTGAATGCAGCAGAGTTATAATCAATTCCTGTGTACTTCGAAATAAAAGATTTTAACCACACTGGAGCTGACAAATGGCCAGTCGAATAATGCCAAACATTAACCGAATTGATAGTGCCTAATCTATTATTGTTAGCATTATTATCAGGGGTTTCAATAAGAGTCATTAAAGGACCAAATGAACGTGTTTCTAAACAATTGTAAATATAAGCAGAAAATGAACCACTTAGAGCCAAGAAAAAACTGGGTCTGCCATCAACCAACAATCTAAAGCCCAACGAAACAACAGGCAGCAAAGAAGCTTTAATTGGCATAAAATAAAAGTTCACCTCTTGTCTATAGTTGTCAATTGACCAAGTGAAAGTTAACGCAGCTAATAAAGCCGGATTTAATGAAAATGAAGTTGGCAATAGTAATCCATAACTGATTAAGATTATTGGAACAATAATGATATAATAATACAAATAATCTGGTAAGTTTTTAGTAAATTTTCCTTCTTCTAATCCTTTTGAAAATGAATACAACATGTAGATTTCCATTAATCCTTGCATTGGTTGTGGATGGGAAATTAAAAAACCTGTTAATAATCTGTGAAATTCCCATTTGTTCCAAACATCTGGGAAATAAGGAGTAAACGCTGAATAGGACATTATTCCCAAAGCATTCAAACCTCCCATTACCAAGGAGGTGATAGTGAGAGTTCTAGTTACTGGAGGAATAGAAGCAACGAATCTGTAATGGTGATGGAAGGTAGGATATCGGAGGTTAGTAATCAACGCACTTGGAAAAGGATAACTGTTGGAAGAAGCAATACATACTGTCCCAATTCAGACATTGTGAATTATGTGTGTTTTGATGGCTCTGAAGGGTGTTGCTGTTGGTGTTTCTGGGAAGAGAACGTACTGAACAAGGTGTCAAATGATAAAATGCTCAAAGAAACGCCATTCGTGGTGCGTTTTGATTTATCTCTATCGCACCTCCTCAACTCCACAAATCATTATTTATCATATGTTTCTTCTTTAAATGACCACACAAATACAACTACACACCCAAATGAAGAGAAGAATATCCAATTTGATGCTTCGAGCTATCAAGTCTCCTAAATTGACAGTTGTGTTCTTGCTGTGGTTGCTGTATATTTTGCTCAAAAGATCAAGCAGTTCAGAAGATGAAGACCAGATTCAGGTCATTCAAGACCCTGTACTATTCAAAGAGTTACTGGAAAATGAGGCTAACCCACGTAACAGTGAGATCGTTGAAAAGAAAATCTTGGAGAAAGAGCAGGAAGAGTTGGATTCTGCAACACATAACGAGAAATGGTTTAAAGGTTCCAAGTTTTCACTAGAATGTCCAGATTATGTTGAATACTCCCAAACCCCACACGCCCCATTCTCTGAAGGTCCTTTAAAGTTACCTTTTATGAGGCCATCTAAGAAATGCAGAACTTTCAAAAGTAAAGCTGTTGAACAAGTTATTACAGATATGAAGGAAAGAATAGCTGATCCAGATTTATTTAGATTGTTTGAAAATGCATTTCCAAATACATTAGATACAACTGTTTTATGGTTTGAGCCATCTACTGATGAAAAATTGCCAAAAACATTTATTTCAACTGGAGATATTCATGCCGAATGGTTAAGAGATTCAGCTAGGCAGTTAAGTGTTTACCAACCATTAATTCAGCATGATATACTCTTACAAGAAATGATTAAAGGTGCTATAGTTCAACAAGCTGAATATATCACTAAGGCTCCCTATTGTAATGCTTTTCAACCTCCTGAAGGTTCAAGTGTTTCAAGAAAGCCATCAACTGTTGATTCAGTTTACCCGAGACCTCCATGGAAGTATGTGTTCGAATGTAAATGGGAATTAGATTCTCTAGCTTCCTTTTTAACCTTATCTAATGATTACTATGATAATTCTAAAGATTTATCAGTTTTTGAAACGGAGGAATGGTTAACGGCATTTGAAATGTTATTACTTGTTTTAAAAAGAGAATCCAAAACTACATTTGATGAAAATGGAATGGTTCAAGGACCACCATATACTTTCCAAAGAGAAACTAACGTTGGTACTGAAACATTGCCTTTAGCTGGTGCTGGTAACCCTGTCAATTTTGGTACTGGATTAATTAGATCCGCTTTTAGACCATCTGATGATGCTTGTATTTATCAATTTTTTATCCCAGCTAATGCTCAATTATATGCCGAACTTAACAGAATTGTTCCAATTTTAAATGCTGCTGGTCAAAATGGGTTAGCCGATTCAGCTAGCAAAATTGCGACGCAAGTGAAAGCGGGTATTGAAGAGCATGCTATTGTTGATCATAAAGAATTTGGCAAAGTTTTTGCATATGAAATTGATGGATATGGGGGTACAAATTTTATGGATGATGCTAACATCCCATCATTACTAGCATTACCAGATATGGGCTTTGTGGATCTGGATGATCCAGTTTATCAAAATACCAGAAAGATGGTTTTATCAACTAGAGGTAATCCATATTTTTTGAAAGGACGTTATTTTAGAGGTATTGGTGGACCGCATGTTGGCATTTATAATGCATGGCCAATGTCATTACTTGTTTCAATTAGAACCAGTGAAGATGACCAAGAAATCATGGAAAATCTGGAACTAGTTAAGACTACTACTGCTGGTTTAGGATTAGTTCATGAGTCTATCAATGTTCATTCTGCAAAACACACATTCACTAGACCTTGGTTTAGTTGGAGTAACAGTGAATTTGGTAAAACTATTTTAGATTTAGCTAAGCGAAAGCCACATTTGATATTTAAAGAAAAGTATGCTGATTTGGCTTATGAGTATTCCGGTGATGGATCTTCTGGTTCATCATCTATTTGAGTATTTTATTTGTATTTTATCATTTCTATCGCATTTCTATAGTCCTATTCGACTCAAGGTGTCTTTCCATCTTAAATGGCTTAAAAATGAAAAAACAAATAGGTTGGGATATTTGATTCCCATACACAAGAAAATTTTTGTATTGAAGTAGAGCGGAGGTCAGAAAACCAATGCGAGAGATTTTGTGTCTGTGTGGGAAGACTTGTTTGTTGTGTGTGTGTGTGGATGTGTGTTAGTTAACGAGGTAAAGTGTTCAAAGTTATAGAAGCAGATGGATGAGTGAAACCCACTTGAAGGAAGTATCCTAGATATACCTCGAGTTTTATAGAGCAAAATCCAGAAGGTTTTACCTCTTATTTCCTACCCTGGGTACGTACATACCTCTACGTATTCATAATTTAATCATCAGATGGAGGGAGATAATATGACTGGATTCACAGACTTAACTCCATACTTTATTGTATATAAATAGGATGGCATCTTCCTCTATCGTAATCCTCATAAAATGATTTGAAGTTGAACATTCAATTACCTCAATACTTCAAAAATGTCTGACTGGTCAAAAGTTCCTCAAGATTTCTACACAAATTTAGGTCCGTCTGGTCTTAAAATCTCTAAAGTCATTGTCGGGTGTATGTCGTTTGGTGATGAGAAGTGGTTAGATTGGGTTGTTGAAGATAAGGAAAAAGTGTTTGCATATTGTAAAACAACTGGGGTTGGTGTTATTCCATACTCTTCCAATGCTGGTGGTGTTTTATGTCGTCCAAATGGGGCTCATGACGAAACTACTAGATGTGAAAGTGATAAACCTTTGACTGATTCTGATGAGGAGATAATTAAAAGAGTTGAAGAGATTAGTAAAAAGCATGGAGTCTCTATGGCTGCTATTTCTACTGCCTATGTTTTATTCAAAGGTGCTAATTCAATTAGTGGTTTTAGTAAGCAGGAAAGAATTGATGATGCCGTTGCTGGTATTAAATTGAAATTGTCAAAAGAGGATATCAAATATTTAGAGGAACCTTATGAACAAAAACGATCCGTTATTCGTATTTAGTGTATAATTTAAATAATTATTTACCACTTAAATTCTAAATGAGGTTACCTTGATGATTTATGTTCATCCAATATTCATCAGGGAAAAAAGGGAAATTTATGCATTTGATAAGGTCAGAACTACACTATATTGCGTAACCCTTTCTTTCTTTCTGCTTAGATCTTGGATAAGGGTCATATAACTCAGATCAGATATCTCGCTACCAATTTCCAGCATGTGTACGGGTGCGCTAAAGTTGCTAACCGCGATGCGAAACAGCCAGGTTCTGCTCCGCAAATCAGAAACAGAAGCCACCTGAACCTCCTAATCAGCCAGCTTCAACACTATTTTTAAGCAGGAAAAGGGATTATAGGACTAGTTGTGGATCTTTTGACTCTTCTAACTCTCTATTTTTTTGTTTTTTCAAGTCATATACCTAATCGTACACCCTAATAGCACATTTTCCAAGGTCGTGCACCACATGCAATAAAATTTTCACTCCTATTTTCCGTTGTGCGGCCCCTTTTTGTTTGTTAGGCCTAGGTAGGCTGGCTTAACTATTGGATAAATGAAGAAGTCAACTCAGGACTAACAGGCACTGGGTCAATTCCAATTTGTGAAAATTTTCCGAAGCTCAGTTTTTCTCTTATAAATTGAGTTACTGGCCCATTTTCGTTTATCTAGTACCATTTTCTCTTGTAGAAGATCACAATTCACTCTTCTTTCCAACTTTCTTATAACAGACACAAAGAGGCCCGTCTCTACTAACTGGTTATAAATAAGTTACATCACCACTTCTGAAAAGCCACTCAAATTCACACAGGTGTTGTCTGCCCCGCCCTACTTCATTTGTTTTAATCCACAAGTTTATTCACTCTGCTGATCAATATTGTGGTTTATAACTTAGTTAGTCTGCCAACTTGAATAGTTTACCTAGCAAAAACCACGAGAGCTGCCGCATAGAGTCCTTTAGCTTATTCTAATACCCTCTATTTAATAAGGTATTTATCTCGTTGTGCTATTTGCTTTTCTCGCTGCTGCTTATAGGAACTCTTTTCTAAATTTGATTATATTATATTCGAAAGGAAAGAAGCTACCGAAAATAACAAAATTAGAATTCATTTGATGTTAACTACTAGTCCATTTAAATCAGTTACCGTGGTTAACTCCCGATTCAAAAGATTAATTACATCTTCAACTAAATCTCAATCTATAGTTACTACTACTAATTTCGCAAAAAAGATGGCTCCTGTTCCATTATGCCTAAAGCCAATCGAAGACTCCATCTTCCAAAATGGTTATCCATTCAATCAAATTCCAAAGGAAACTGAAAATGAGTTCAGAATGAAATTAATTGGTTCTTCAATCTATAGAAAGATTCAATCTATCGATTTAGAAACCTGTGAACCTGATGCATTAGATCCTTTTTTCGTCTGTGATTTGAAACAATTGGATAGTCTATTAGATTTATGGAATTCTCACTTACCTAGAGTGGAACCATTTTATGCTGTTAAATGTAACAATAACTCCAGAGTTTTAAGCAAGATGATTCAAATGGGGTTAGGCTTTGATTGTGCTTCTAAAAATGAAATTAAAATGATGCTTGAATTAGGTGCTTCTCCATCGAAAATCATTTATGCTAATCCGTGTAAAGCTATTCCATACATTAGATACGCTAACACTAATCGAGTCAACTTAACAACCGTTGATAATATCGATGAATTGTACAAGATGAAGCAGTTCCATCCTGATTCGGGCATTTTAATTAGAATCCAAACTGATGATTCAACCTCAACTTGTCCATTATCTGTTAAGTTTGGTGCTAACCTTGACTATTCGATTGAGTTAATTGCTAAATGTAAAGAATTAGGTTTAAATTTAAAAGGTTTAGCATTCCATGTTGGTTCTGGTTGTACAGATTTTAGAACAATTGAATTAGCTGTGAAAGATTCCAAAAAACTGTTTGACATTGCTGAAACTAAGTTTGGTTTTAAATTTGATATTCTAGATATTGGTGGTGGGTTTGATAGATTAACGTTTTCTAAAACTGCTCGAGTTATGAGAACCCAATTAGATGTCGAGTTTCCTCAAGAAGAATATCCTCATTTGAAAATGATTTCTGAATTGGGTAGATTTTTATCCTCTTCGTTGTTCACTTTGGTTGTTAATGTGACATCCAAAAGAGCTGGTGAGTTTGAAGAAAGATTGTATTTGAATGATGGCCTTTATGGGAATTTGAACTGTATTCTTTTCGATCATCAGGTTGTTGAACCGAAAGTTTTAACTTCTAATGGTGATTTTAAGTTCTTTGAAACTTATAGTGGTGATAAGTATTATGGTACAGATAAAGAATATTCCATCTGGGGTCCTTCTTGTGATGGATTGGATTGTATTAGTGCAAGATGCAAATTGTCTCATGATGTTTCGATTGGAGATTGGATCTATTTCCAGAATATTGGTGCTTATACGTCTGTTGCTTCTACTAATTTCAATGGGTTTGAAACTAGTGAAGTTGAGTGTTTGTACGTTGAGTGAGCACTAGGTATATTTCTTTTCTTTTGTTTTTAATTCTTTTAGAGTTCAGAGTTTTTTTTGGTTATATTAGAACTTCTTTCCCTAATATGATTTGCGTTTTTTTTTTTTTTTTGTACTTTACTTTCCTACTTTATTTCAACTTTTTTACGAAGTGATTAAAATCTATTTATTATTAAAAAAAAACTGAAATGAACCGCCCGGTACAGTACTAGGTAGCAATGGCAATAAATATTAAAAGAACTAAAAGAACTAGAAAAAAGTAGACATGATAATGTGTAGTGTGGTAAGGGTGTGGATAACGAACTCAAGCCAATGATAGCATTTTCCGAATAATAAGTAAAGCAAATATTAATAATAAGCATACAAACTAAAAAGCATACATATATTAACCGAAAAAGAGGGCAAAAATCAAAAATAATCTGATCACAACATATGGTCGATCTCAGAACTCTTGAATTGATCCAAATCATTCAAATGATCCCACCACTTAAATAAATACGATTCACAAATCAGTTTGAACCAAGGGGTGAAGACCAGTTCAGGATTATTGAACATCTCTTGCAACTTTTCTTTGGAAACATACTTGAAGTCTCTAACCTCATTTAGATTAGCATCTATGACTGGATCTGACTTGATTATGAAAATATAATCAATTTCATGTTCACCCCAAACACCATTCGATGGAGCAGCGTAATGAATTCTAGTCAAGAATTTGAAGTCGTCCAATGGAACATATTTTGGTAATATACCCAATTCATGGTCTAGCTTTCTTTGGGCTGCAACTTGTGCACCTCTTATGGATTGTTCCAAGTCACCATCAACTGAACCTAGTTCTGATGGAACGCATAATGGATGTGAACAACAGGTGTTGGTCCACATGTCTGCAAATGTTATCTTTTCAGTGGCCCTCTGTTGTAATAATAATTCATTCTTGGAGTTGAATAAGAAGACTGAAAAGGCACGGTGTAGTAACCCTTTGTCAATGTTGCTCATTATGTGACAGAGTTTCTTGGTTCCCGAACCAACTGGTTTATCGTTATAATCTAAAACAATACAGTTTTCAGCCATCAGTTTGATTTGTTCTTCATCTTGGCCTTCAAATAAAACTTGGTCAGCATTCCCAGCGGTGGCGCTTGAAGCATCTTGAGAACCTGATGTGGAGGATTCACCTGTGGTTTGTTCTAATGGAATAACATCTGGGAATCTAGATAAGATTTCATCTCTTGATAAAGATTTCACTAATTTGTGATAGTCTGATGGTTCAACCTCTAAGTGTTGTGGTTGTTCTTGGGTTTGAGTTTGGGTTTGAGTTGAAGTTGGCATACTCTAGATTTGGATTCAATAGTTGAAAAAAGAAAGAGAATAGTATTAATGTGCAAAATAAAAACAGAGCAGAAAATATAATGATTTCGTATTTCGTATTTCTTATTTGAAGTGACGGACGATAAGTACTCAACTGGTGTTGCTAGTAGAGATCTTGAACAGAAAAATAATAGAGTGGATAATGGTCAGAGAGGGATAAGTAAACCAGTTTATGGGAGCCAAAAATGAATGACGAAGTGAGTAGTTGTTGAAGATATCAGTTTTATGGACCTTCTCTCTGTTGAATTTGAAAAGCTAAATCTCGTTTAAAATTTCTGAATTTTAACTATGGGCTCGTTTACCGTTGGGTTAGGTTGAGCGGGGCACGACTTTAGACCGAACCCTTGATTGCTGATATCTGGTTTCTTTGTATATCTGTTAATTTGAATTTGTAAAAATAAAAATAAGTTCACTTCAATTAGTTATTTCAGTGGGTTACCCTATCTCTGTCATCAATACGTGCTAGACGTACTGACTGCATCAATTTTTTTGGAATATTTTTTTTTAACTTTGTGCTTATATTTTTTAGCCTTTTTCACATGGAGTTCAGCCAAACCTTCACAGTCAAAAAGATTTGGAACCAGAAGAGTTGAATTAGAGTAAAGGGTATAATAGGCCATCAATTTAATCCCTAGAATACTTGAAGTTTAGTAAAGCTTGTCTATAGACTAAAGTAAAGAAAGGCTGTGAAAAGAAACGGAGATTTGGTCTCGGCCTTCTCTCTTATCTAAACAACTTCAAACAACCAACTACATATTGTACCCGGAATACTGTTGACTTCAAGTACAGTAACATATAATAGCCCATATACAGTAGTGATATCTTAGTATACACTCATATTAGAAACAACTTGAGAAAATCTTTATCAAATGATTCAAACATCTCAAAGTTTCATATAGAACATTCCATGCCTTAGCTAGGATATACTTTTATTACCCACAGTATTTAAGGATAGCTGAAGTTCGAGTTCGTAAAGCATAAACAAAATGTGAGATGTTTGAATTTATTTTAAAAACAGTAAATATGAGTGTTTTTAAGTCCCAGAATCCCAAACCCGCAGGTTCCAGCCCTAGGGAATGCGAGAATATACCAGATGATAGCCCTAGAACTGATAGAACTCATGGAAGGAAGGAAAAATTAAGTATGAAAAATTTTCAACTGAATTAAGGAAGTCGTTGTCTAATTTGTGATTGGTGATCGTGATCAACTTTCTTAAGCGCCTCCTTAAAAAAGGGATGAGTGTGGGATGAACAGTGAGCGTTGAAGAGAAAAGCAAATGATTAAGCCAACAATGCCACATAGTAACTCAGAAACAGAGCAAAATGTATATTAAGGTCTAGCTGGACAGTTTTTAGAAGGGAATGGGAAGATCGAGGGAAGGGAAGAAGTCCCACCAACTCCCAATTCAAGTGATAGGAGCTTTTTTTGCTGAATCTCGTTAAATATCTTTTGAGTTTGAGTTTGGTGTAATACTAAATTCTTCTGCCGGTTAGTACGAGTACGCAGATAACACCACAGGTGATTAAAATCGCAATTTTTAATAGCATAATTCTGTCAACTTTTACTGATAGAATTACAGGATAGTTGATATCAGATAAGGATATAGTGCCCCTTCCGCATGGACTGACTCGGGAGTCCATACATTTCACCAAAAAATGACCGGGAGGGTGGTGCGCCTCTTAAAGTCCTATATAAACCGTAGTTTTTCGCGAGCTGCGCCGCAGACACAAATAGCAATGTTACCCGGCCGGCGGCTGTGCTGAACAAAAAAATTTTACAAATTTTTCAAAACGTGTTGATTTTTATCTATAGGTTATAAGAGGTTCACTATTTGCCTCTTCCTCTTTTTTTTTACTCTTTTTTTTTTAAAAGGTACATCAACCTAAACTTCACAAAGAATGGCGTCCGCTGAATCCAAACAATCTGCTGAAGTTTTATCCCAGCTCTTTAGCAAGCTCTCCGTTGCTACTGCTGAAGAGAGAGATGTTGCAGCTACCAATGTTGCTTCTTTCTTGAATGGTGAAATCATTGAACACGATGTTCCATATGAATTTTTCCAAGAATTAGCTAAGGCCATCAAGGATAAGAAGACCACTGTTAACGCTTTAGCTGCTGTTTCACGCATTGCAAACGAAGCTGACTTATCACCATCTGTTGAACCTTACATTGTTGAACTGGTTCCAGCTATCTCCCAAAAGGCCGGTGACAAGCAAGCTGACATTAGAGAAGCTGCTGCTGTCGCTTTAGTTTCTGTTACTAAGGCTGTTACTCCTGTCGCTATCAAGGATATTTTGTCTAAGTTGATTTCTCAATTAGAATCTACTTCGAAATGGCAAGAAAAGATTGCTCTTTTATCTTGTATCTCTATATTAGTTGATACCGCTAAGGATCAATTAGCCTTAAGAATGCCGGAATTAATTCCAGTTTTATCTGAAGCTATGTGGGATACTAAACCAGATGTTAAGAAGGCTGCTACTGAAACCATGACTAAATGTACTGCCACTGTTGAAAACAAGGATATTGAAAGATTTATTCCATCTTTAGTTAAATCTATTGCTGATCCAAAATTAGTTACTGAAACCGTTCACGAATTAGGTGCTACTACTTTTGTTTCCGAAGTTACCATGGCTGCTTTATCTATTATGGTTCCATTATTATCTAGAGGTTTAGCTGAAAGAGATACTTCCATTAAGAGAAAGGCTGCTGTTATTGTTGATAACATGTGTAAATTAGTCGATGATCCACAAGTTGTTGCTCCTTTCATGAACAACTTATTCCCAGCTTTAAAGGCTAACTTCCAAGTTATTGCTGATCCAGAAGCTAGATCTGTTACTGAAAGAGCTTTAAACACTTTAAGAAGAGTTGGTGCTATTCCAGAAGGTGATGTTATCCCAGAAGTTTCTACTGCTGGTGATGTTACTGTTAACTTAAATATCTTAAAGGATTTAGTTAAAGGCAAACCAAAGAGATTCGATGTTGTTCAAACCTACGTTGCTTCTATTGCCGGTGATTTAATTGATGAAAGAAAGATTGATCCACAAGCTTGGGCTTCCTCTTTATCTCCATTCTTAACCATTTTCTTACACGAAAAGGAATCTAAGGAATTAATTGAAGAATTCAGAAAGAGATCTGTTGATAACATTCCTCAACCACCAATTTTCGAAGATGAAGATGATGAAGGTGAAGACTTATGTAACTGTGAATTCTCTTTAGCTTATGGTGCTAAGATCTTATTAAACAAGACTCAATTCAGATTAAAGAGAGCTAGAAGATATGGTTTATGTGGTCCAAACGGTGCTGGTAAATCTACTTTAATGAGAGCTATTGCTAATGGTCAAGTTGAAGGTTTCCCAACTCAAGAAGAATGTAGAACTGTTTATGTTGAACATGATATTGATGGTTCTGAAGCTGATACTCCAGTTGTTGATTACGTTTACGGTGAAGGTGAAGTCGGTGAAAAAGAACTGATTAGAGAAAAATTAAGAGAATTCTCTTTCACTGAAGCTATGATTGATATGCCAATTGGTTCCTTATCTGGTGGTTGGAAGATGAAATTAGCTTTAGCTAAGGCTGTCTTAAAGAACGCTGATATCTTATTATTAGATGAACCAACTAACCATTTAGATACTGTTAATGTTGCTTGGTTAGTCAACTACTTAAACACTTGTGGTATTACTTCCATCATTGTTTCCCACGATTCTGGTTTCTTAGATAACGTTGTTCAATACATTATCCATTATGAAGGTTTCAAATTAAGAAAATACAAGGGTAATTTATCTGAATTTATTAAGAGAGTTCCAGCTGCTAAGGCTTACGGTGAAATTGGTGCTTCTGACTTAGAATTCAAGTTCCCAGAACCAGGTTTCTTAGAAGGTGTCAAGACTAAACAAAAAGCTATTGTTAAGGTTTCTAACATGTCTTTCCAATACCCAGGTACCACCAAGCCACAAATTTCTGATATTAACTTCCAATGTTCTTTATCTTCAAGAATTGCTGTTATTGGTCCAAATGGTGCTGGTAAATCTACCTTAATTAACGTTTTAACTGGTGAATTATTACCAACTACTGGTGAAGTTTACGTCCACGAAAACTGTAGAATTGCCTACATTAAACAACACGCCTTTGCTCACATTGATTCTCACTTAGACAAGACCCCATCTGAATATATTCAATGGAGATTCCAAACTGGTGAAGATAGAGAAACCATGGACAGAGCTTCCAGACAAATTAATGAATCTGATGAACAATCCATGAACAAGATTTACAAGATTGATGGTACTCCAAGAAGAGTTTCTGAAATCCACTCCAGAAGAAAGTTCAAGAACACTTATGAATATGAATGTTCTTTCTTATTAGGTGAAAACATTGGTATGAAATCTGAAAGATGGATTCCAATGATGTCTATTGATAACGCTTGGTTACCAAGAGGTGAATTATTAGAATCTCACTCCAAGTTAGTTGCTGAAGTTGATATGAAGGAAGCTTTAGCTTCTGGTCAATTCAGACCATTAACCAGAAAGGAAATTGAAGTCCACTGTTCTATGTTAGGTTTAGAAACTGAACTGGTTTCTCACTCTAGAATTAGAGGTTTATCTGGTGGTCAAAAGGTTAAGTTAGTTTTAGCTGCTTGTACATGGCAAAGACCTCATTTAATTGTCTTGGATGAACCAACCAATTATTTAGATAGAGATTCCTTAGGTGCTTTATCCAAGGCTTTGAAAGCTTTCGATGGTGGTATTATTATCATCACTCACTCTGCCGAATTCACTAAAGATTTAACTGAAGAAGTTTGGGCTGTTGTTGACGGTAAGATGACTCCATCTGGTCACAACTGGGTTTCTGGTCAAGGTTCTGGTGCCAGAATTGAAAAGAAGGAAGATGAAGGTGACAAATTCGATGCCATGGGTAACAAGATTGCTGGTGCTAAGAAGAAGGTTAAGTTATCTTCTGCTGAATTAAGAAAGAAGAAGAAGGAAAGAATGAAGAAGAAGAAGTTATTAGGTGATGCTTATGTTTCATCTGATGATGAATTCTAAATGGATTAATTTATAGTTTATTGTTAATTAGATTTATTTTATATTATACTTTGCTTTTTATTCGTTCATTTAATCCTCTCCTTACTTTTTTCTCCTCTCTATATACTCTTTTGATACTACTACATATATAAACTGATGTTTATATATTTTAATTTGTGTTTAAGCTGTAACTATAATTTATTTTATTTTATTGTTTTTACATATCATATACCTACCTTATTATTTTAGTATTTTACTTCTTGTGATGTGCATCTTTTCAACAACCGTTTAATAACAATTTTGATACTTTATTCTGAATCTTACAAAATGGTAAAAATACAAGATACACTGTAAACATATAAATAAGAAATAGCGAACTAATTATTCTGCAAACTGAATTAGTTATTTTTAAACAGGGCTGGAATGTTCTCTTCTAGAATTGGGTATCTAGCAGTATGAATACCAGGAGCATCATCATCACCATGATGTTCAATATCATGTAAATGATGTAACAACTCATGCTCGACATCTTCAGCATGCTGAACATTACTATCTGGATCTTCTTCAGCATGGAACTTCAACCAATGATGTTTCTCATACTCTTCCTCGAAATCATATTCATGGCCTGAACCAATACCAAAATCCGGAAACTCACCACCATTTTTAGAATACGACAACCATTCTTCATATGAGATCTCACCATCTTTATTAGAATCAATCAAATTCAAGACTTGGCTAACTATCTTTTCTTTCAATTCTTCACTTATAACTTCACTATCATCATGAGCCCCCATACCGTCACCTTTACCGACAACTTCATCTCTTTGTAATCCATACATTCTTAAAATATCAAATGCACTCAGCAGTCCAATGTTTCTTGTGTCATGTAGTTTGAAGACCGATTCAGAATCAGCCTGATCTATTTCATGTTCCGCTTTCATGTGCCATGCCTGCCATGATCCGTTGAATTCTTCTGGGATTTCTTCATGAAAATCTGATTCTGGGTTGGCTTGCTGTGGGTGTTGTCCATGGTCACCGTGAGCTGCCGAAAGGCCAGGAAGTGTTGCAACTGCTGCCAAAAGAGTAAGGGATGATCTAGACGTGAGCTTCATCTTGTTGTAGTTTGACAGTTACCGTGAAGTATGGAGTGGTAGAAGTTGAACAACAACCACAAGCAAGTTCCAGCTGTGAGCTTTGCTTGTTGATCTGGCTCGAATTTCTGAGCGCGTTCCACCACTTAAGGCTTAACTTTTACTGGTACCTCAACTAAGAAATAGAAAAATACATGAATAATAATACAAACAAAAGACAACAAATAGTATAACTATAATCTATCTTCAACAATATCGACTAACCTGTCATAAAGCTCGCCCAAATCATAATAACCTCCATTGGAACCAGCTTCAGACTTGACTTCCACACATTTAACACCCAAACTCTCAATCTTGTGTTTATCCACAGGAATATCAGTTGTTTTCAGGTGAACTAAATGGGACACAAACGAAACCAACCCAACTTCTTCATTATCATCTATGAAGTTCAATGCTTTGTTAGGATATTTCTTTTTGTTTTGATTGACCAACATGGAATAATGTAATGATTTTAAAATTGTGTTCAAGAACCCCAAAGCTTCTAAAGTATCAGTTTCTCTATCCAATGACCCATTCAATAATAACACTTTTTTCTTCTTTTGGCCACTGTTGTTGTTGGCTAAGATTGCTTCACCTACACCTTGTAAGATCAAAATTGGTACGATTGAAGTCATCAACGAGCCAATTGAGTAAATAATTAGATCGGAATCAGTCAAGCATTTAATCACCCTGGATTGGGCAATTGGATAAATTTCTTCACCGTATGGTGATATATAAAATATTCTGGAGATTGGGGCAGGTAATGGGGAATTTTCATCTTTATTGAAATGTAATTGAGATTTTTTCAAATCTGGATGGATATACGATGGGACGGCAAATTCATTTTCATCTGATTCATCTTCTGATTCATCCTCTGAATATGGTTGTGATGAAAAGTCTGCTGTGTCTGTTGTTATAATCGTAGGTTGTGCTTTAGCTCCATATAATACATCTTGGGAATCGATTCTTGAATCTCTTGTTGATAAATGACGTGAACTTAAAATAAAATCTTCATTTATTGAAGTAGTTGAATAATTTGCCAGTCTATTAGAATAAGCTGGTAATTGGTCTAAAGTTGATCTTAGAGGAGAATAATTTGGAGGTGGAGGTAATTGACTTGATCTCAAAGGAGGTGAAGTTGAAGGAGTAGCAACAATAGGCGGAGGATGTGGAATTGAATCAAGTCTAACAGCACTATCTGAAGAAGCAGGCAACAACGGTTTATTAACGTCTATAAACTTACGAGCTAATTTTGCAGAAGGATGTGAAATTTGAGATTGACCTGTTATAATAGTACCATCTTCTAATAAAGCAGAGATATGATAAGTGAAATTAGTGTTTAAACAAGGCAAGACCTGGATTCTTGAATCAACATTTGAAACTCTTAGCATCAATTCAATTGCAGAATCTAAAGAACCACAAAACAATCTAGCACCAGTTAAAAATAGATTACCAATTGAAGCCAATTCGAATCTGAAGTTCTTAGTTGAATTTCTAGATCTTTTCAATAGTTCAGTATGCACATGAATCAAAAAACTTCTAACTATTTCTTTGGTAGGAGCACTGATATTCTGCCATAGCTGGTGCGAGCCATCAACTATTGAATTCCATTCCACCTTAGCTAATTGTGCATCCTCAGGTAATCTATGAGACAGTAGCTCTTTTAAAGCTGGGTTTGAGATGAGCCTGGTTATTCTTGATCTTAAATCACCAACAGAACAACCTCCTAACACTCTAATCACTTCACTAGTTGAACCACCATTATCTGAAATAGGTAAAATATGAGCGATGAAACTGTTTGACGAGGCCGTGGAATTTGCATCCAGGAGGTTTTGAAAGATATCTAAGATAGAGTTTGTGGCAGTACCACCTGATAGGATGGTGATGTTGACCATACTTGAACTGTTGGGAGTGTTTCGTGCGTTTGTAGTGTTCTGTGTATTTCAGTAATGTGTGCTAGCTTCTGAAATGAAAACACGAAATATTCAGCTTCGGAGAGGAACAGAGGCTCTACTGCAATTGCCACTTAGCTCAGATCCGATCTGGCTCACTTTACCATTCATACTGATATCCATACTCCTACCTCTACTCCTACTCGTATTCCTATTTCTGAAATAGTAGAATATACAAACTATCCACCATAGCAGTAAAAGAAGTGACGTATACAAACTGTCACCATTACCCGCAACCAGAACCGACGCCGGCCCACAGCTGTTTCTTAGCTAAATAGTGATCTTCCTGGATCTGTGTAACTGTTTTTGCCTACACCCAACAACTTCTTCTTTCTGTTTTTGTAGCTTTCCAACACCAAACACTATAAACCACCCAAAAATGACCAAAACAAACCCAGCTGCTATAATTTTCACCGACTGGGACGGTACAGTTACTTTACAAGACTCCAATGATTTATTAACTGATGACTTAGGTATGGGCCACCCACAAAGACAAATCTTAAACGATAAGATCCTAAGTGGTGAATTGTCTTTCAGTGAAGGATTCTCAATGATGTTGGAATCTGTCTCTTCTAAAGGCATTTCATTTCAATACTGTATTGACTACTTGTTAAAACACATTAAGTTAGACCCAGGATTCAGAAAGTTTTACGAGTATTGTTACAACAATAAGATTCCATTATATGTGATTTCATCAGGTATGGAGCCTATCATTGATGCATTGTTAAGAAAATTGGTTGGTGAAGATTCAATGGAGTATATCAAGATCATCTCAAATGGTGTTGCTGTAGATGGTGATTCATGGCACATTGTTTACAGAGATTCAACTCCATTCGGTCACGATAAGAATGCGTCAATTCATGAGATTTTGAATGAAGGTTACGATATGAAGAGTGAACAAGATAAACCTGTTTTGTTTTACTGTGGTGATGGCGTTTCGGATATCTCTGCTGCTGGGTCTTGTGATTTATTGTTCGCTAAAAGAGGTAAGGATTTGGTTACTGTTTGTAGAGATCAGCATATTGCTTTTAAACAATTTGATGATTTCGGCGAAATTTTGAAAGATGTTACTGATGTTGTTAATGGTGATGTTCAGCTAGAAAGTTTATTTGAAAAATAGGTGTTAGAGTTATTGCTTATTTATTTAGTTACACATTTATAAACTCTTTTTGTTTTCTTTTTTTGGCTATTTGAATTGCTTATTTGCATTTTTAGGTTTTTCTTTATTTTAGTTAATTTCATTAGAGATTGTATTCTGAAAAATTGTAAATCTCTCGAAATATATTCTGAGAGGAACCTGCTTAGAGATTTGTTTTTTAAATCATACTTAAGTAAACGTTAAATGAGGTAGATATATTGTATATTAAACAAGGCAAGACAAGGCAAGACAAGGCAAGAGACTAAAAAGGTACAGGAAAAAATAATAATAATAATAATAAATTTAAAAAATAACAGTAATAGTAAAAAAACACATGCAAAGAAAAGAGAAGAAAAAGTTTCATAAGAGATTGGAAAAAAAAGATTTAAGATAAACTGAACTTGATAAAAGAAGAAAAAATAGAAAACAAAATAGAAGAACATAAGAAATGAATTATAATTGAGTAGTAAACGGAGACATAATTGAACCAGTTTAAAAGAAGAATCAACAACAAAACAAAAAACGGTAAACAGAAAACAACAAACGACAAACGACAAAAAAGGCCCACCAACTAATCTGAACTTAAGTAAACAAAAAAAAATATTAAAATTAGAGGACAACATGACAACTTTAGAGAGCAAAACTGAAAACAAAAACTAAAACCACTGTATAATAGGGAATATATATATATATTATTAACCATTTTATTATTAGGAAAAGAAAACCCGGAAGCAAAAAGTAAGACATAAAAGTCTTAACTTTCATCGACTGCAACTTCACCATCACAGTGTAAACATTTATAGCTCATTCTTCCCGAGGCTTCAATAAACACTTTCCCCTTGTTTTGCATCAATGTCCATTCACCTTTTGCTGGAATTCTCAAACAATTGGAATTCAAACATCTAGCTTTGGTCTTTTTATACCTTAGTCCACAAGAATTACATAATTGGCCTTCAGTTAAAGACCATGATGGTCTCCAACATGGTGATTGTGATGAGTGGCATGATATGCATGTTCTTGGAGCTGAATGATGATGATGTTGTTGATGTGATTCAAGTGATGATGTGCCGTATTTTGGAGATTTTGGATTCTTAGGAGATTTTGGAGACTTTGGAGACTTTGGTGATTTTGGTGAAGATGATGTTGAAATTCTTGATGTTTTGGACGGAGGTGATGATCTTGAAGATTTCTTGTTTGGGGAAGTGTGTATTATTCTAGTTGAGAAGGAGGAAGTGCTCAATCTTGGTGATGTCACTGGTGTAACTAATCTAGCTGGAGGAGCTTGTGGAGGGGTTTTAAACTGTTCATTTCTTGAAACAAGTTCTGATTGTTGGAATTGTAATGGGAGTGGTTGCAGTGGTTGTAAAGATGGCATGTTTTGGTAAGTGTGAGGATGAATTGGTAAAGAGGAAGCAGAATGAATAGTAATTGGAGGGAGAGTTGGTTGCTGCTGCTGTTGCTGTTGTGGTTGTTGTTGCAGTTCAGGTTGTTGTTGTGGTTGTAATTGTTGCTGTGGTTGTAACTGATGTTGCGGTTTTTGTGGCTGAGGTCCCTGATAAATTGAAGGATGTCTGAAAGATAACTGATCCAATTCGTCAGGCTTTGGGCAAGGAGGAAGTCTAAAGGACTCAGGATTGTATTGTTGTTGGACTGGCTTTGACTTCTCAGAAACATAATTGTATAGTTCTGGTCTAGTAGTTAAAGCGTCGATATCTTTCAAATAGCCACTAGTTTGATAGGAATAATTAGCGGCATATGGATAATTCACTAAACCATTATATTGTTTTAATTGATTCTCTATGAAACCAGTTAATTTGGAAGAAGG
Source organism: Ambrosiozyma platypodis (assembly GCA_030557395.1). Lineage (NCBI taxonomy): Eukaryota > Fungi > Ascomycota > Pichiomycetes > Pichiales > Pichiaceae > Ambrosiozyma > Ambrosiozyma platypodis. Next base: position 138,231 of record JAKTPC010000019.1, read on the forward strand.
TCTCGAAGGTCTCAAGACAGGTGGCTTTCTAACTCTTGAGGCGGTTGATGAAGAACCAGTGATTGGCGTAGTTCTACCAGAGCTGCCAGAGCTGTGAGACGAGGATGGAGATGATTTGAGACCACTACAATAATCTTTATACTGCTTGAATAATTGATGATTTTGATGTTTAACTTGATAAGAGTAGTGGTCCCTCCACTCATCATTTTGTTGGTCCAGCAAAGAAGACCTTTCACTACTCACGTTTGAACCACCTGATGTGTGAACCAAACTGAAATTATAGCATGTATCAGGATAATAGAATGATGATTCCGGAATAACCGTAGTTGGCTTATATGTGGATTGTAGTACCCGTGAATATTGTCTTGGAGAAGTAGAATTTGAAGAAGGAGGGGTTGGGCTAATTGAATGAGTTCTTGGAGAACCTAGAGGGCTTCGGGCAGTGGCCGGCTCAATCTTGTAAAGTTCAGGAGAAGTGATTGAATTTGTGGTAGGAGGAGTCAGAGGTGGTTCAGGAAGTTTAAGAGGGCTGGTGTTGGGGGTAATTGGGGGTAGTTGGATGGAGACATTGGCGGAAGAAGATTGTTCAGAAGCACCATAATTGTTTGGAGAAGACGGAGCGGATCTGGCTTTTTTAGGAGAAGGGGCGTTTGAAGAGATTTGGAAGATATCTGGAGTGACATCATCAAAGCCTCTCTTTCTGGAGCCTGAAGAAGGAGAGTCTGAAGAGCTTGAAGAAGATGTGATTTGATGAACAGTTGCGGCTTCGGTGAGTAGTCTAGGTTGGACCATATCGTAGTAATTGGAAGATTTGTAGTTTGTAGAATCAGATTGAGATCTATAATGGCCTAAGAAGAAATCTGAATGTGTTGAAGACGTTGCAGGAGCAGCTAGTGTTGTCATTCTAAAACTGGGGTGGAAAGGTTAAAAAACTTGTAAAAGATTGGAAGAAGAAGGTTTGAAATCGAGTAGTATTTTTCTTCACTTGTCGAAATGTATGAATAACAGATAAAATAAGAATTGGAACGATTGACTTTGATTGAAAGAGTGACTGACAAGTATTGAAGTTACACAGGTATTTGTTTTAGAGTAGGTAACGAAAGTAGGAAGTCGAGAAGAGAATGACTGAGTAGCAGAAAATAGCTGGATATTTGAGATCAGATATTTATTTGGAGTTGTTGCAGATGTGAATGGATTATAGGATAGAATTAGATATGGGGAAGAGGAAAAGGAAAAGAGCAGACGGACGGCAAAAGTCAGACTGAGATGGGACGGTGGGAAAATCAGAGGTTATATAAGATGGGTGTGTCAGGAACTTGTGGCCCAGTGAAGAGTCTTCTATTGTTGAAAATTGAAATGGCTAAGTGATTTGTTCTTCTTTTCAACAGAAGTGGCAGCCGTTGCTACTGGCCAAATCGCGCCGCAACACCTCGCATGCACACCATTTACCTGATTAGGCAGCTTCCTATTTGGGACGATTATGTTTACACTTTTGTAGCTTTATCTGAGCTATGTAACGCCAGTTATATACTGGACTTAGAGAAACCTCAGCGAACACAGAATACAGTGAAACCACCACAACAACAGGGAACAAGATCACATTCTCTGACAGAGCTCAGACCCCAGACCCAGAAACCAGCCATTGCCCGGATCAAAATATTCAGTAGGATGTGCGTTGCTGCAGTAGTCCGCAGCTATCAGTGGTAGCACAGAGACCAGCCATCTCGGTAAACCAAAGTTGATCTTATCCAATTATGCATCAATTGACTAATTATAGCTATTGTAAACACGTCACTGACCCTTTTAGTCCCCTTTTAACGCTCATAGTTTCATGCTAAAAACTCAAACCCATTGTATTTGCTACACGAATCAGAGCCCAAAATCCTGATTTCAATGATTCACGATCTCGATCAATACCTTTTGATCCAAGTTCACATTAGTTCCACTAGATGCGGGTCCTTCCCTTCCCCTGAATTTGGCAAGCCTACTGTAAGAAGTCAGACCTCGACATGTGTATATAGGGTTAAGTAGTTACCTCAATCATGTACTTCTGGAAAGTTGGCTTGCTTTCAATCCTGACACTTTTGGGTAGTTCAAGTCATACATCTGTGCATACGCATTAAACTATCCCTCAAACCTGATGTGGACAGCATTCTTACTTCATCTAACCATAGATACTCCATTTCTAGTATACCAGTGCCCAACTTTAATGAATCCATCACCTCAACTATGAAAGTTGGAAAGCTCACTCCATGTTTGGTGCGGGCACGACCTGCGCCTTCTCAAACTTTCCGGCAACAGACTTTTTTTTAACTACAACACAAATAATCAACCTTATTGAATCATCCCAAAAACAAACTACAAGCCTTCAAGAAAAAATGATGAATACTGGATTCAGTCAACGCAACCACACACAACAGCAACAACAACCAGATCCAACGGCCAACCTAGACAATTTTCTAAACTCAATCATAGAATCACTGGACCAAAAATACATCTCAACCCAATCAATCGATTACTACAAAACTTCCATAATACCCCAACTCTTATCCCAATCCAGAATAATAATTAATGGTACACCATTTGGCTCCAAACTCGACTTCCAGCAAATCTGGTCTTCGTTACCGATAACCCAACACCAACTAAGCAGTTTTGACGCCCATTTGATTCCATCAAGCAATGGCCAGCCTAGACAATTCATCATATTGGCCCATCTAAAGGTCAGGTTTGATGAATCAGGTAAGAATAGATTGGGTGAGTCTGCTAATTTGGTTGCCTTGCCAAATAGTGGTAAGCCAACTGGACCCAATGCTAACAGACCACTTTTTTCAAATTGGTTCGGCGTTACTATTAATATTGTCGCCGATGAAAAAATCATCCAGGATTATAAAGGTGAATCCATTAGTTCGTTTGATTATAGAATAACTGAAAAACCTGAAAGTTCTTTGTTTTTGATTTAGTTATTCTTGGTACTATAGATTTCCTTTGCATTCATTCATCTTCTGTAATTTTATAGAAGAGAAAAAAAATGATATAATTTTCCTTTTACATCTATTTGCTTTTCGCTTTTGAGTTCAAAAGTTTAGAAAATTTAGAAAAGTGTTTAAATTAACGAAAAACTAGTAAAAGAAATAAAACAAACAGAAAAGAAGCCAACCAAAGTATATACACACACAAATAAAATGTTTTGAAAAAAAAAACCTAAATTAAACTAACATTACTCTTCTTAATGGTTCTTCCAACCCATGGTTTAACCAATAACAAAATAAAAAGTATGAAAAAAGCAGCAACCTGACAACCTAAAACAACATATTGTATAGTTAATCCAGCACCTTCAAAAACAGCAGCAATATTATAATCATATAATAAATCATCCAATTTCCCGATATAAACAGTTTCAACTGCTAAATCTGCAGAATATGCCAACAATCCAATGAAAACGAACAGTAAAGCTAATATAACCATTTTGGTAATCCTTTTGTCATGCTTCTTCTTAGGATTATTCAACCAGAATAATAAAATTTGGCAGGTAATCAATCCAAATAATGTAAAAAGAAAATGTAGAATCATGGAATATGGTAAATATTTTCCTAAAATACTCGATAAATAAGCTTCATAGGCTGTTGTGCTTGTAGAACTTGAAACTTCTAAAACTTTATAATATGCATCGACAAATTCATTTGAGATTACATCAGGGTCACCAATTATCGAACTTGACATTTGAATACCAATATCTTTAATAACAACACTCAATAAATCTAATGAATTGTCAAAGGAATAACAAATTTGTCTTTTTGAAGAAACATCAACTTTACAATAACCTTGATAATTTAATTTGAATAATTTATTTTCAACTGACCTTCTTAAAGTTTCAATTTCATCATCATCGACTTCTTTGGTCATTAAAACGCCTGCAACATTTCTAATCAATGTAGTAGCTTCAGGAAAATAAATAGATTCAACTTCTTTCGTTTGAATTTCAAATTTTGGAAGACACACCAATGAATCCTTTCGGCAAGATGTATATAATCCTAAATTCAATAAAGGTGGGAAAAATAATAAAACTGAAACTATGGCAGTAATGATGAACGCACGAAATGAACCTCTAACTATTGCTTGTTCACAAAATAACTTTTGACTTTGTGTTGAGCCTGTACTTGATTTCTCGCTATATTTTATTCCTTTCCAATTGCCGTATTCGGAAGCTGAACCAGAACTAGTATAGGACGAATTATTAAATTTAGAATACGCAGGCTTGTTGCTATTGCCGATGTTCTGGTTGTAGTTATAGTAATTATTATTATTTGAATATCCGAAGTTGTTTTTATTGTTGTTGTGGCTATCTAATGGACTTCCGCTTATAAGCAACCCGCTTGGTGGTTTATGTTGTCTCCAACCAAATGCACTAGCAGCAGTTGAATAATTTTGAGCACTTGAAGTAGAAGGTTCAGTAGGATCAACTTCATTCTTATTGGAGGTTTTAATACTTTCATCTTGTTGTCTTAAATTTTCGTCATCTTCAAATGGATCAACAAAGAAACTGTTCTTTTTCTGATGTGTAGTTGCCTTTATGTTGTGGGAATCTGTCATCATCAGGTCTTTGGAATCATCATATTCTGGGTATCTATTACGATTTTGAAGTAACATTGTTGTGTTCATAGATTTGATAAAGCTGTAAAAGTGAAGGTGGTAGCGCTTGGAAAAGGATCAAATGTCCTTTTGTTTTGTGGAACGTATATAAGTTGGAGAAAGCAGACACAGATTTCTTTTCTTTTAAAGCTAATGAATATAAGTTAACTAGCAAATGAACTGAAAATAAAGTAAACTTGTGGTAGTGGGGAGAGCAATTATAATAGCTCTGTATCAATTACAGAACTTGTCTTCTTTGTTCAGATTGGCCCCCAAACGAGGTCTCGGTCTCGGTCTCGGTCTGGGTATGGCGCACGTCCGAGTCAAATGTGGCGGGTGGGATTGAGGCATCAGCATAGTCATCATCACTGCCTTCTTCAAATAAAGTTTCACCATTACTATAGATGAAGTCGGAATCTTCATTTAAAACAATGTCTTTAGTTGCATCATCACTTTTCAGTAGTTTCGAAAGACTACGTTGTCTGGCGTGCTTTTCTTCTTGTGTTAAACTTCTAGTGTACACTCTAGTTGATTCCTTGAAACTAAGGCGTCTAGTCTTTCTTTTTGGATTCTTGGTGTAAGTAGCTAACTCGATACTATCTTGACTATCATTATTATGACTAGTATTGAATCTAGTATCATCAGAATCTGAAATAGAATCTCTAAATGTACTCATATTTCTATTTGTAATAGGTGTACCCATGAAAGCTCTTTCTTCTTCTTTCAACTCAACTGGATCCTTCTCTTCAATTTCACCACACCAAATAGGACCACCCCATGAGCCAGCTCCAACTAAGGCCAAAACAATAGTGGTCCATCCTAAAGAAATCCATGCATGGCCATGATGCACCTTAACGCCAAAATCACTTAACTCATCATTAGCATCTCTCGCAATATAACTTATAGTAACAGTTTGAAAAAGAACTGAACAAGTAACACAAACAAATGCCAAAGTAGAAAAAGCACCAAAAGTGTGTTTAACACGAGTGGGCATATCTTGATCATCCTTTTTTAAACCTCTATTACCGTAATATAAAATTCCAAAAACTAACACACATAACTGAATACCGATTGAAGCAAAAAATAAATCAACGATGACTTTATTAACTTTCCTTCTCATCTGTAAAAGATCGAGGTAAGAACCATCAGGAATATACTGAGTAGTTGAAGAAGTAATAACTTGTCGATCAGAAGCTTCATCTGATTGTTCAGTGTACGCGTAAGCCAACAAAATATTTAGACCAATGGTCGAAAGTTCACCCCTGTAATCAAAAACATAATTGGAGTCTGTTTTAGTGCATTGATATTTTAGATTAATTCGTTCACTTTGAAAGAATTGATCGCTGGAATGATCATAGGTTTCAGTTGCATTATAACTTCCAAAACACCAGTTCATCAAATTGGATGTGATCACTTGAGGGGCAGCTTTAACTTCATCTTCAACGTATGAAACTAATAGTTCGATTTCGGAAGTTGTTAAAATAGAACCCGAAACATCTCCATTCACCGAATCAGTTAATGTTGAGAATAACCCATTTGAAACATCAGCATGAGTACATGATAATCTAGCAACAAAGACGTCATGGGATAAGTAAGGTAATACTATCAATAAGATAGTTCCGACCAAGGCTAAAAAACTCATTCCTAGTCTTAACGACATCAAAACTCTGGCCCTCGGGGTCAAATTCAAGAACGGTTTTGCGATGAAAAAAAGGAATTTGGATTTCATGCTTTGTAGTTATTGCTTTTGTGATGTGACTGAAAAGAGAGGAAGAACGACAGATGGAAGTCAGTCAGCCAACTTGCAAGTTCTGTGGTTGAGATGGTGCTTACCTGAATGAATAGTTCCTTAAAAAGGAGGCGGCTTTTCTTTTTAGCAAAAAACGTTTTGGCAGCTTACGTAAGCTACTAGCAGATAGAAAGACCCGTTCGGCGACTGACGCGAAACTGAGAGAGTGAAATGATTCAAGCTTGATCTGGGTAGTTTGCGGTACTGTCTGTATGTAACAAAATCATCAATTGTTCATTTAAACAGAGAGAAACAGTACTGGTATAATATGGCTGTCAATCCTAGTCAGTTGAAAGGTTGGTCGTACGAGTTGGCCGATGAAGCAAATACCCAAAATAAGAGAGTTTCAAGAAGAACCAGAGAGGCCGCAAGTGCCAATCCAGATGCTGATTTAATAACATTGAAGAGAGACTCGGACAATTTTACAATCAAGCCAGGTGATTGCCTCTTATACAATGATAGATCTGACAACGAATCAAAATTACCCAATGTTGCAGTGGTGAGGGATATTACTTTTGGTACTGAAGTTTTCTTAGAATTAAAAGTGTTTGTTTTTTATAGACTTTCTGAAGTTGAATTAGAAAATTTGCCTGAAAATGTTAAGACCAAATCAGATACTTTACCGGAATCATACTCACCTCAAGATGTTTTCATGACTCCTATTCTTAATAAGATTTTCTTGAAGGATGTTGTGGGAAGCTGTCAAGTGTTATCTAAAGAATCATTTGAGAAAATGTTTATAGACGATTCCAATTCGGATACCTGCTTTAGATGCCGAAGATTTTGTGATGAAGATGCTGATTATATCACTGATGAAATTGATTGGGATCAAGCTCATAAAGAAATGCTGGCCAATCCTCCTAAATTCACTGCTTCTACTAGACTATTTACTGTTCGTCCGACGGATAATACGAAATCCAGAAAATCTAAAAAATCCACTAAATCCACAAAATCCTCTAAAAAAAGACCACAACACGACCAATTGAGACAATATTTTTCAAAGAAAACTAAAGGACCATCTAAGAAGCAGGAAGAAGCTAAATCTTATGCCGAAGATTCGTACTCGGATTCAGGTTCAGAACCAGAGTATTCATCGGAAGAGTCAAGTGATGGTGAAGAAGTCGATTTCTTTGCTTCTAAGAATGTATCAAGAGGAAGCTCGCCTAAAAAGCCTATGACACCAAAGGGGACACCAAGAGGTAGAAAAATGGCATCATTAAATTTCAAGAAGCAGTTATTTTCAAATAACAGAACCCCAAGAACATCCCGTCGTCTGATGTTTGATGAAGATGAAAAAGAATTAGATATTGATAAATTAAGTCCAAGAAAGAAATTAAATTTCTCTAATTTGCTAGATGATACCAGTAATGGTAAAACTACAACGATGCTAAGAAAAGCCAAAGATAGGTTACATACTTCTGCAAAATTAAACTCGTTACCATGTAGGGATGACGAATTTAATCAAATTTATTATACCTTAGCTAATGCAATTGAAAATGAAACTGGCTGTTGCATTTACGTTAGTGGTACTCCTGGTGTTGGTAAAACTGCGACAATTAGAGAAGTTGTTAAACAATTGTCGTTTGAAATAAATGAAGATTCAGGAGATAAAAAATTTGAATATTTAGAAATCAATGGATTGAAATTGGTTGTTCCACAAGCTGCATACTCAAACTTATGGAATAAAATTAATCCAAATTCAAGAACAAAAACAGGGGCATTAAGACACTTAGAAGAATACTTTGAAAGCGGAGAGAGAAATAAAAGACCATTGGTTATCTTGTTGGATGAATTAGATCAAATAGTGACCAGAAATCAATCTGTTATGTATAACTTTTTCAATTGGCCATCATACGAGAATTCGAAATTGATTGTTATTGCCGTTGCTAATACTATGGATTTACCTGAAAGAATGCTCACGAATAAAATCTCATCAAGATTAGGACTAACTAGAATTCAATTCCCAGGTTACACGTACAATCAATTATGTGAAATTATTAAACATAGATTGGACCATTTATCTAAACAAAATGAGGGTAAATTAATCATATCCAACGACGCAGTTGAGTTTGCTTCGAGAAAAGTTGCTTCGGTTAGTGGTGATGCTAGAAGGTCGTTGATTATTTGTGTGCGAGCTATTGAAATAGCAGAAGAAGAATTTGAATCATTATCACAAGAGCAGAAGGATGATATAGATGGGAAATACACAGTTAAGATTAATCATATTATGAAAGCTATCACCGAGAATACAAGCACGCCGGTTATCAAATATTTGAATACGTTGACTTTTCAAGCTAAAGTTTTATTAGCTGCTATATTGTTAAGACAGAGAAGAACTGGCTTGGGTGAGGTTGTACTAGGTGATGTGATTGATGAATTAAATAATCAATTTGCTATATCTCAATTCAAAGATTTACGAATTGCTTTAAAGAAAGAAGCAATGGATATAATGGATGTTGTTTATCATAAAGACGATCGTGATGCTAGACTTAGAATCAATGGGTTGACTTATATTTTAAAGGATCTTGAAGAAAATGGCATTGTAATCCAACAAAAATTAAAATCCGAACGTAGTAGATTGATTAGATTGAATGTCAGTGAGGCTGAAATTTTAAGTTGTTTCAAGAAAGATGATTTACTTAGAGATATTGTTATTGAGGCTTAATTAAATGTATACTTCTGAGGTAGTAAGTATATATGCATATGTACATTATACAAAGTTGTAAATAAAAAGACACAAAAAAGAAAAAGTAATGACTGTAGGTTATAATTAGGGAGAGTTAAAACGCAAGGAGCAATGTATATAATATATTAAACATCTTGGTAAAGGAGGATTGGTTCTCCGACATTTTCAATTTCGGGTATTCTTAATTTTAGGTCAAAAGCTTTACTTATCACAATTTTAAATATTTTTTGAATGTTTATGGAGGCAGTAGTTGAAGAAAAAATCAAAGGAGCATTCATTGCCTTTGCATATTTTTTAGCTTGTCTGGTAATTTCTTCTTGTTCATCATCAGGTAGATCAACAAATATGTCATATTTGGTTCCCACTAGAAAAGGAATGGCCGTTCTATTGAAACCTCTTGCTTGTCTATACCAATCTTTTATTGAATTTAAAGTGGATTTTCTCGATAAATCAAACATGAAGAGTACCGCAACAGCATCTGATGCGACTAATGGTAACATGTTTGTAAATTCAGCTTCACCACCCAAATCCCAGATAGTAAACGTTATTTCAGTGTTTTTAATATTAATTGATCTTTCCATGAAATTAACACCTAAAGTTTGTGTATAGACTTCATCGAAACAGTTCTCCACGTATTTCACCATCAGGGAAGTTTTACCTACCTGAGCATCACCTATCAGGCCAACCTTTAGTGTAACCGTGTTTTTTTCTTGTTGCTGTTGTTGCTGCTGATGCTCTTGATTTTGCTGTGACTGTGGAATATGTTGACTGTTGGAATGACGGTGTTGTCGTGTCTGCTGTGGTTGTAGTTGTTGCTCTTGAGCGGATGTTGAGTTCATGTTTTGGTGTTTGCTAGGTTGTTTAATTAAGGAATGTAAGGGTATAAATGTTGGGGTATAGTTCTAAAATAAAAAACTGGAAATGGAAGGGTAGCTGTCACACTATATAAGCTGTGACTGTCAAAGACGGAATGGAGAGGAAAATGATGTGTCAATCTAGAGAGTGTTAGATCAAGATGATGGCTGGTTCAAGTCGGTTTTAGTGTTTGTTTACGTTTAAGTCGTCTAGGGCGCGTGGCAAATTAGTAGGAGGCGCATAAAAACAACACGCCACATTATAATTGTCACGTGTTTGTAGAAAGGGTTTCAAAAACCCTTTCACGTGACCAAATTGCGATTTTTCACACAGAGCGCCGCTCGCGAGCCGCACTTGGAGATGTCCCCGGTTTGCTGGCTGGCTAGTCGCTCGCTCTCAGTATGGCGGCTGGTCCAGTGAGTGTGCCAGAGCGAGCGTCTGCTTACTGAAGTTTTTTCATATAATCAAAATTGAATATTTGAGATTTCTACGTTATCCTGTCTTTTGATTCTAACCAGACTCTAAATAACAGCATACATCCAACATGGCTATCGGTAAAAATAAGAGATTATCCAAGGGAAAGAAAGGTCTGAAGAAGAAGGTTGTTGACCCATTCTCCAGAAAAGAATGGTTTGACATCAAAGCTCCAACCACTTTCGAAAACAGAAACGTTGGTAAGACCTTAATCAACAAATCAACTGGTTTAAAGAACGCTGCCGATGGTTTAAAAGGTAGAGTTTTTGAATTCAACTTAGCTGATTTACAAGGTTCTGAAGATCATGCTCACAAGAAGGTTAAGTTAAGAGTCGATGAAGTTCAAGGTAAGAACTTATTAACCAACTTCCATGGTTTAGATTTCACCACTGATAAATTAAAGTCTTTAGTCAGAAAATGGCAATCATTAGTTGAAGCTAACGTTACCGTTAAGACTGCTGATGATTACGTTTTAAGAGTTTTCTGTGTTGCTTTCACCAAGAAGCAAGCTAACCAAATCAAGAAGACTACTTATGCTCAATCTTCCCAATTAAGAGAAGTCAGAAAGAAGATGATGGAAATCATGACCAAGGAAGTTACCAACTGTACTTTATCCCAATTAACCGGTAAATTGATTCCAGAAGCTATTGGCCGTGAAATTGAAAAAGCCACTCAATCTATCTTCCCATTACAAAACACTTACATTAGAAAGGTTAAGTTATTAAAATCACCAAAATTCGATTTAGGTTCATTATTAGCTTTACACGGTGAAGGTTCTGGTGAAGAAAAGGGTAAGAAGGTTGCCACTGGTTTCAAGGACGTTGTCTTAGAAACTGTTTAAACAACTAGATTCAATAACAACATTATATCATGGTTAGTCGATACAATTTTCCTTATAATGATGTAAGAAATGGGAAATTATTGATTAATCATATTTTTTGCTATTTGTCTTTTTTTGTTTGTCTCTCTATATATCTACATATATATTAAAAACTTCATAATTATTTAAGACTTGTTCGGATTTCATTTGTATTCATTTATTGGTATACATGAATTTTCTTATCGTAAGGGGTTTAGCACAACAGGGTTATGTGAACTCAAGAGCTTATCTTTTCCATTGATTGCGTACTTTAAAAATTAGGTGGAAAATTTTGACTTGGGATTTTCGAAGATTCAGTTTCATAATTAGGATCTGGAGGTGGCCTGTAATATGCACTTTTGAATTTTCTACAATTATTTAGAAGTTTATAGATACTACATGGTTCTTAAGACATCCTTGTATTCCATGGTTCAAATTGGGGTTATTAGAGGAATGGGTACTAGAAGTAGTTGGGGTGGGTACGTGGAGTGGATGGAGTAAGACAACCTTGGCCCAAGATTACAATACACCTCATTTTTCAGCCACACTAGAAATTTATACTACAGAGAGTACTAAAACGATAAATATATATAGATAAAAAATTAAATTATTTTAATAAAAAAATAACACTAGAAAAGTTAACAGTTTTGGAGTGTGTATGTGTATATAAAAAAATGGTAAAAGACAAAAGGAATCGCAAAAAAATATCGATAAAACAGAGAACAGTGTGTAAACAAAAGAGTATGCAACAATTGATTGAAATATTCAACAAAAAAGGAAAAATTAATTACCTTAATTGTGCAATCTTTTTTCAAAAGAATATAAGTTATGAACACCACCTTCCAGTTGAGCAGAAGGGGTTCTTAACTCAAATCTAACATTACCAGCATCAACTTCATCTTTCAAGGAAGTTAATGACTTAACACCAATATCTTGACAAGAGTGTTGTAAACCGTTGAAAATGTAAGGAATGAATTTGATAACTGAACCTTTGTCCAGAACAGAACCAGAAACACCTTGTGCAACTAAAACCTTATCACCTTCAGAAAAATATCTTGAAGTTGAAGCATTAGCGTTAGTTGAAGTCTTTTGCATAGCATCAATGGAACCCATACCTCTGTAAGTCTTTAATCTCTTACCATCTCTATAGAAATATTCACCTGGGGCTTCAAGAGTACCAGCTAACATACCACCCATCATAACACAAGAAGCACCTAAAGCAATAGCTTTAGTGATGTGACCAATGTTTTGAACACCACCATCAGCGATACATGGAACGCCAAATTTTTTGGCAAATTCAGTAACATTAAAAACAGCGGTACCTTGTGGTCTACCACAAGCCATAACTTCTTGGGTAATACAAATAGAACCAGAACCCATACCAATTCTTAAACCATCGGCACCAGCAGCAATTAATCTTGCAGCTTGTTCTCTGGTGACAACGTTACCTGCAATAACTTGTAACTCTGGGAACTTCTCCTTAATCCAGTGAATGAAGTTGATTTGGAAAATAGAGTTACCTTGAGAAGAATCAATGACAACTACATCTAAACCAGCAGCAACTAATTTCAGCAATCTAATCTTATCTTCTTCAATGGTACCAATAGCAGCACCACACAATAACTGTTTAGAGTGGAAAGATTTGGAAGCTAATGGATAGTCTTCATTCTTTTGTAAATCCCTTCTGGATAACATGGATTCTAAGTTGCCATGCTCATCAACAATTGGTAACTTACCTTTTTTAGAAGCTCTTAAAATTTGGTTACCTTCAGTTAATGAAATACCGGACTTACCAGTAACTAAATCTGTAGTCATAACGGCAGTAACTAAGTCAGAGTCGGTCTCATGGAATTGAACATCTCTTGAGGTGACAATACCCAATAATTTACCACCAACCTTAGAGGATTCTATAATTAACAATATTACAGTTAGTAAGGTGTTGTGTAATGATGCAAAAAATAAAGATAAGCAAAATACAATTTGTTAATTGAGTTGTTAGTCAGGATAAAAGCTTCTCCACAAGATCGTTTGATCGCAATCGGTAGAACGAAAGTTATTGATTAAGTTTAATCATCATATTGGAATGAAAAATAAGTTGTAGATTTTGCTTATCTAAAAGAAGAGTGTCAAACATACCAGTAACCGGGAAAGAAGTAAAACCTAATTTTTCACCTAAAGCCTTAACTTCACCAACAGTAACTTTAGGACCAACGACAACAGGATCATTAATGAAACCATTTTCGTATTTCTTAACGGTTCTAACCATTTCAGCTTGTTCATCAGCAGTACAGTTGTGATGAATAATACCAATACCACCTAATAAGGCCATGTGAATAGCCATATTGGCTTCAGTAACAGTATCCATAGGAGATGAAACAAACGGAGCCTTTAAAGTGATTTTTTTAGTTAATTTGGTTTCTAAGTCAACAACAGAAGCAGGGAAATCAATTTTACCAGGTAAAACTAAGAAATCGTTATAAGTTAAACCACCATTGATTTTTGAGTCCATTAATTGGTGAACGGATAAACCGTCTTTTTCTTCGTAAGTTGATAAAAATTCAACAGCTTTAGTGTGATCTAAGAAGGACATGGTTGTTAGCGAACAAATAGATTAAATGGGCCAGGGAGGTTGCCAGATAAGAGGGAACTCCAAAGAAAGGTTTCCAGTAAAAAAAAGAGTAAAAAAAAAGAAGTTCAGACAAGTGGGAATAAATCAAGCATTTATAAAGTTTTGCAGATGAAAAAAAAAAAAAATTAGAAAAAATTGCTCTTGCGCCGCATTCCATATGGTGAAATTAATTCATTTTTAGAGTAGAGAAGTCACTTTTTTAGGGGAGGAGGGGGGATAACAACCATTGAATCCGCGTGGATGGATGATGTATCTTTCAAGTTGTGATTGGTAACTTTCCACAGTTATTATATTAGGTCAAAGCACGGAACGGAGATAGAGATAAGGTGGTGGCTCGTAATCTCAAAGTGACTCCCTCGGCCCACGGAGTGGATGATAAACATCTGGTGCACAGATGTAAAACTGCTTTTCGGAATCTCAACAATTGTCGGAATTTTGAGAACTGTTTGTATTACGTAATGGTTTACCTCAGTGTTTTGGTCGTTGTATTTTGATTTTGGGTTAGTAACTAGTTCCAAAAGCTCTTTTCAACCACTCCCAGACCCGTTTTTGCCCTTCTGTTACCTCTAGAACCTACTCAAAGTTCTATCTGCTGCCACATTCAGTTCGACCATGGCTCAGCACCAACACCAGAAATTTGACCTCTCTTTTCTACAGGACCGGCCTGCCATTCAAGCTCCTCCCTTGCCTCCCTCTCCCAGCAAACAGGCACACTACATGAACAGCATTGGTAGCCTTGAATCGAGCTATTCAAAGCAACCTCTGCAACAGACGCAATCGCAGTTGCACCATCAGCAAAGACTCCTTCAACAGCAACAACAGAAGGTATCCACTCGTTCAGCTTCTTTTAGTTCTTCATCTTCATTACTTCCTGAAGTAAGATCTCCTCCTCCTCCTCAGGTTCCATTGAGAAATTCCAACATGATTAGAGGCAACTCCCCCACTCCTCCTTTAAAACTAGCTTCTGCTAATAACTCAAACACAAATTCAAATTCAGCTCACTCTTTGAACATAAGCAACGATAGAAACAATAAGAATAGCCTTTCTCCAAGTCCTGCTCCTTTGGTTCATCCTGAGCCCGGTGAGCCCGTCGTTCCGCCTTTACACCAACTTTTGCCGGCATCTCCACAGGCTAATCAAACTGTCTTTGATAGATCACCTTCTCCAAATGTACCTTCAACTTTGATGGATGATGGGCAGTTAACATCTCAGTTAAGAAGTTCAGGCTCTTTATACAGAAGACCTAAACAAAATTCATCTGATTCTCCATTCTCATCCCCAAGATCTTCGCTGAGAAATTTCCCACTAAGATCAGACTCAGTTAATTCTGATGGAAATGGTTCCATTCCAGAATTTGCTAGATCTAGCACTGGTAGTTTTTTCAGACCTCGTCCAGGTTCATTAACTCAAAGACGTCTAATTGCTTCCGTTAAAACTTCCCCTTTTGATAAAAGATCACATACAAGAAACTCTCTGAGCACATCAACAACCACAAGCACCGAAAGCAGTAATTTAGATGAGGAAATGAAAGATTCTGTTGCTCCTTTAGGTATATTTAAAAATTCAAACAATAGCCCTTTTGGGGGGAGTAAAGTTGATGAAGCAAATGATGGTCCTACTCTTTTCCCTGATAATAGACGTTCTTCTACTTCTTCTGTCATAAGTGACTCTTCAGTTTTAAATAATGAACTACCTTTAGATTTGAAAGTAATTATAGATTCAAGGCCAAGTGATATGGTTCATGACATGGTTGGTTTTGATAATCATCAATATACGGAATTTTGGGGTTTAACATCTGAAGAATCTAAAATATTTATATCATGGAATAAATTAGAATTTCAAAGACAAAATACAGTGTTTGAATATTTCTTATTATTGAAAAGAATAAGGTTTAATGTTAGAAGAATGGTTTATCATTATGGTTCCGAGTTTAAAAAAGCAAAAGGGTTAACCGCTGAGCAAACTACAGATTACGAAAAAACTTTTGTTCCTTTAAAATCATTCTGCGATTATTTAGATAAATTAGTTGTCAGTAAATTGAAAAATGCCTACGATAATAGTTTCTTTGTTAATGATAAATATGTTTTAGAAATTTCCAAGAGATGGTTCATAAAATTAGAAAAAGATTTTGACTACATTTCAAGATCAATGGTTTATTTAGCTAGACTATCTGCAAATGAACATGTTAGAGATTGGATTGAAAAAGTCGAAGCAACCGATGAGGCTGCAATGAACAATCATTATGCTGCTGGTGCAAGAGAATTATTTTCTTCGTATTTCTTGAAATTTTTAACTCCATTAGGTTTATTAGTTTTTGATTTAAAAAAGCTTTATATTAAAATGGGTGATGAAAAAATGACTCAATTATCTCAAGAATTATATGATTCATTAACAAGAGTTAATAAGACAAGTGATTATACTTCAGATTTAGATAAGAAGATTGGCTTAAATGATAAAATGGTTTGTAAAAACTATCTATATCTAGAAATGGTTGATTTATTCAATAAAGATAGAAAAACGAGAGTTCCGGTTGAAATCTACATGAAAAATCAAATTGGTTATGATAACGCTGTTATTGCATTATTTGATAATTATTTCTTACCTTTAATGTTGACAACGAAAAGAGGTAAAGATATATACACGTTGAACAAGCCTCCTGTTCCATTACAATATGCTTCATTCGATGTCAGGGAAGCTGACAATACTCAATATTTAACAGTTCGAGACCCAGGTAATGAAGATACTCATGATTTCAAATATGATAACTTTGAAGCTCCAGTTTTGTTCAAGCATTTTATTACTGATTGTGGTAAGTATAAAGAAGAATTATTTAAGAAGTTAAGTAAATCATTTTATTTTAAAATGATTAACTGTACCTCATTTTATCACAAGTTGCCATATTATGAGTACAATATTACGCCATGTCCTGAAGAATATGATATAGTTACGCAAGCAATTGGAAATGCACATTATAAGCCAAATACGCCAAATTTGCCTCCTTCAGTTGAAACTGAAGTTTTATGTATTGACTGTTTCAAATATTCAAATTATTTATTATTCGCAATCGGTACATCTTCTGGTCTTTATTTGGGTGTTTCTGATAATCCAGGTTCATGGAAAAAAGTTTGTTCATTTACAGCAGTTACGAAAATAGTAGTTGTGGAGAATGATATGATGTTTATGCAAGCTAACAGTAAATTATATTCAATTAAAATTGATTCATTAGGTAGAGCATACTTCAGAAGGGTTTCTGTGTGTGATTCTGACTTCAAAACTGTTGAAGATCATATACAATCGTTTGAAGTGGGATATCAAGGACTTAGAAGAGGACCAAGAGTGGAAACAGCATTATATTTATTTTGCTGGAGAGAAAAGAAAATCAAATATTCGGTTTTGTCATCTGAAAACAAATGGAAATTGAACTTCTCACAAATGAGAGCAACTTTCCAAGTTCAAGGATTGCAATTTTTATATCCTAAAGATTTTGTGATTAGTCATGTTAATGAAAACAATCCAATTTTTTATTTATCTGATTTAGTTTCAATGACAAATACGCAATTGCCTCAATTAGACGAAGATAAAGATTCAAAGAATAGATTGAGAGGAGAAAAGCCAGTTTCAGCGTTTAAATTCACGATTGATTCTGCAAAGAATTACGACATTATATTAGTTTATTCCAAATACTGTGTATTTGTGAATTATTCCGAAGAATATGGTTATTACAAAAGATCAAGAAACGAAATTTTAAGATTTGGATTCAAATGTACAGATGCAGCATTTGATGATAAAGAGAATTCGTTGGTTTTGATTGGTGCACAAAACATGGAAATTTGGAAGATTCCAACTGATAGACAAGCTAAATCTGAGATAGTCAGTTGTGCTATTGCTCGTAAGATTCGTTTCTTGAACAAAACACCTGGTAAGATTATTTTAGGATTTGTTTATAATGGTTCGACAGATGAAAAGTACAAGTATGGCGGAGCCGGTAATCAAATTGTGTTGCATTTAAGAAAGACTAAATGATAGATTTTTTTTGTTTTGTTGTTTTGTTTTGTTTTGTTTTGTTTTGTTTTGTTTCTTTATTGATTTTTATATAGTTTACTTTTCAGGTATTTATTTTGTCCTTTTCTGCTGTTTTGTTGTTTTGCTATTTTGTATCTTTTGTTTCTGCCTGTGCGTGCCTGGCTTGTGTTTTGTTTCTTGACAAGACTCATTGTTGATAGCTTTTGTTATTGCTGGTTTTTGACTTGAATTGCTATCTTTTGTCTTTCTATACTGCTTGTATTGTTCTCCTTTTGTTTCGGGTTATAGTTTACGGTTTCCCCTCCATTCTGTCTCTCTTTATTTGCATCACGTTATTTTACTTCTTGTTGTTGTATGTTGATTTTACATACCATTAATCGATTATAGTTATATTCAAATAGCGACTCTCTTCTTGCAGGGTCCAGCTACATGCATGGATCTACTGGATCGCATATTTATATATAAAAGTCTGAATTTAAAATAAAATTGAGAAAAGAGCTTAAGTACATACTAATTGATCAGATAAGTGGCTTAAGAAAAAGCGAAAGAATGAGGAATAAATTGAAACGAGAGTATTATAGTTTAATAAAGTAAGATACCAACAACAACACTAAAAAAAAGAGAAATCCAAATGAGCAGAACCAGAACCATAATTCAAGAAACATTAAAAATCACAGAAATTGCCGTTGTTGGTGATACCCATAATCTGTCAGTGGATAATTCTGGTCTTGTTTATACGGAGGCGGGGCACCACTTCTAGAAACACTAGTATTCCCAGAGTAATTCCTACCACGAAAGCACCGACCACGACAACAGCAACACAAAGCTTCAACACACTTAAACCCACAACAAATAATCTGAACTATCAGTGATAAAACCCATAAAGCTAGCACTATAGCAATGCAAATACCGACTATAGCTCCTATTTTACAAGATTTTTTATCCATGCATCTGTCCCATTGGCTATCATCGTTGCCGTCAACATCAGAATCAGAATCAGAGTCATAACCATCATCATCATCATCCCTTTCATTGAGAGTACTGCCGTATTCATCTGTTTGAAAACTGTATGCTGAGTTGTAGACTGATGCCACTATTGATGATGGAGAAAATGAATCGTAAATTGATTGAGTAATTGCTTCCAGTCTGAGGTTTTCTTTGAGAGAGAGCGGAATGTACATAGTTGACTATTGACTGGTCTTCAGTAAACTAAGTAAACTGAATAGTAAAGACAATTGTACCAGGAACTGAAAACATCATCAGACACCTCTACAGTATTCCTCCTTTTAAAGGCACTCTCTGGACTAAGCCACAGAGCCCTGGAATAAGCAGTTTGCAACAAGAAAATGTGTATAAGCAAAGGAAAAGCTAATTAATTATCCGGTATTTTGAACAAGTCCCACAAGATTAACAACTTTATTTTCAATTGAATTCTTCAAAACTCTAGGTATGTAGGATCCAATCATTTCATCTTTAACATAAGTTACACATAAGTTACATTAGAGTTAAGCTAACTCATGTAAGACTACAAATCTACTAACCTATGACTATTTGGTTGCTTGAAATACACATCTAGCTCCCCAAAGACGGAATTAGTTGCACAAAATCATAACAGATTGGGGAAGCACACGACCACCAACACGAAAACACTTGCCTAATCAGGCACACATTTCCATAGGTGCTCTGGTTCCTAGTTTTGGCCATTCTGTAGCCACTTGTTTGGTGTGGTGACGAGGTAGGACGTCTATTGGAGCATATTTTGAACCTCCCAAGTGCCTGCTTCAACTACTTTTTTGTCTAGATGTGGTGGTGGGTCTCTTTACTCTGTCTGTACAACTGGTCAATTTTCCTGAAACTCACGGGGCAGCCCAACCGAAAATTTCTCACCTCCTCTACTAACCATCAGCCAATCAGACGCTATCTGGCCCAGGCTGTGTAGTCTGATTCGACAAATCGACACATCGACGACACAAAGACGGCTCGAGGACTTTAAAGAGAACCCTTAGTACCTTAATAGAACAAATCAATTGGAGTGGGCTTGAGAGACTGGAGGTAGAATGGTGTGAGGTCTGAGGTCTGTGTTATATGTTGTATTCTAGTATGGCAGCACCCAGAAACGGTTTACGGAGTTTGAAGCACCTGTTGTGTGAAAATACTTAAGAGACGCTTTAGAGATAATTCAGAGATACTTCATAGACTAGGAGCTGGGCCAAAAAAAAGCTTCTCTCTAATGCCTATCTGTTTTATTCTGTTGTATCTATTTATCTAGTGAACACTAGTATGGAAAACATGTGATGCACTACCAGTCGACAGAAATGCAGCAGCAGCTAGCAGAGTGTGTGAGATTCTCAACATTTTATCGTTTTTAATTACTGGACCGGCACTCCTGTTTTCTCTTGAGTAAAACTTGTGACTCCCCTATTCCGGCATTCATTTAAATAGATCGTCTTTTCCTCCCATCTTCTCTGGCTGCATATTGCTTGCTTTTCAAAATTAATTTGTTTTGCTTTCCTATTCTACTTAGTTTGCTCGTTTATATATCATGATGTTAGATTTGAAGTCAAAGTTAAGAGAGAAAAACTCCTCTTCCGCTTCCTCAGTGAACCACATTGTTGCTGAAACCAAAAGAGAATCAGATATGAACTATTCTTCCTCTTCTTCTGCTGTTGAAGTTGGTGGTGAAAACACTTTAAAGAAACAATTCTCTTTCTGGTCCATCCTTGGTGTTGGATTTGGTTTAACTAACAGTTGGTGTGGTATTTCTGCTTCCATGGTGGCTGGTATCTCTGTGGGTGGATGTATGACAGTTGTTTATGGTATTATAATTATTGCTTGTATATCTGTTGCTGTTGCAATCACTTTATCTGAGTTGACTTCTGCCATTCCTAATGCTGGTGGTCAATACGTTTGGACTAAAGTGTTGGCCCCAAAAAAGCATGCTCCATTCTGGTCCTTTTTATGTGGTCAATTAGCTTGGGTTGGTTCTGTGTTTACTGTTGCTTCAATGGGTATTTCTTTAGGTACTATGGTTACCGCAATGTATTCGTTGACTCATCCTGACTACGTTGTTAAAACATGGCATGTGTTTGTTGCTGCTGAAGTTCTGCATTGGTTTACATTTATCTTTAATTGTTACCAAGGCTGGTTAACTCATATTGCTGCCGGTGCTTTATATTGCTCAATTACTTCATGGCTGGTTATTACTATTACTGTGTTGGCTTGTTCAAAAGGTGAATTTCAGCCAGCTTCTTTTGTTTTTAAAGATTTTGATAACCAAACTGGTTGGTCGAGTAACGGTATTGCTTTCATTACTGGTTTGATTAATCCTGCTTGGTCCTTTTCATGTTTAGATTCCGCTACTCATATGGCTGAAGAAGTTATTAATCCTCAAAAAGTTATTCCTCAATCAATTATGTCTACAGTTGCCATTGGGTTTGTTACTTCTTTCACTTATGTTGTTGCCATTTTCTTCTGTATCAAAGATATCACTCCTATTTTGACTGATGCCACTGGTTTCCCAGTTATGGATATCTATTACCAAGTTTTACAAAATAAAGCGGGTGCTATCGTTTTGGCTTCGATGGTGTTCTGCTCATTACTAGGTTGTAACATTCAATGTCATACATGGCAACAAAGATTATGTTGGTCGTTTGCTAGAGATAACGGTATTTGGGGATCGAAATATTGGTCAAGAGTTGATCAAAGAACTGGTGTCCCATTAAATGCTCATATTTTTTCAAATTGTTTGGTTTCTGCCATTTTATGCATTTACTTAGGTTCCACAACTGCCTATAATGCTCTAGTTACTGGTTGTATCACATTTTTGGTTCTATCATATGCTATTCCAACTGTTTTCTTATTAATTAGAAAGAGACAGATTAAGAAAGGACCTTTCTGGACAGGTAAGGTTGGCTATATTGCTAATGTTGGAATGCTATTGTGGGCTCTGTTTTGTCTGATTTTCTTTTCATTCCCATTTGTTATGCCTGCTGAACAAGAAACTATGAATTATGCTTCTTGTGCCACTGTTGGTGTGATCCTGTACTCGGTGGTATATTGGGTTGCTAGAGGTAACAAACACTATATCATGAGAGATGAAGAGGTTGAGCTACACAGTTATAAAGCCAATGAATTGGAAGCTTAAAAAAAAAAAAAGCCTGTGTTTTTTTTTTTTGTTGGTTTCTTAGAGATTTTGCATTACTAGATTATACTCTTTCAGTACAATTGTTTTTTTTTTCTTCAACTTTTGCCTTTGCTGCTTTGCTTTTTTTCCTACCACGTTGCATATAATGGTTGTCTTTCATTATTTAGACTTATGTATACTTACTTTCTACATATATCCCGCCTAATTTCCTCTCATTTCACACAATTCCGAAGTAACGGTCATCGCTGTGGATCAGTGGGGCCTTGCCTTGTGTAGTCTGCTAAGCTCAAATTAATGACCGGCTCAGCGAAACTGGCTTAGACTGAGAGCGTAAACATTACAAATAAGCAAACCATAGGACAACCACATGCATCCCTTCTTTCACAACATCTTATCACCCGTCACAGACACTTTTTCTTTGCTTCAACTACTCTAGGGTCTATTCACAGACCCTTCGAACGCTCAGCTTCATCGCTTGATTGCTTTCTTATTTTCCGTTTCAGTTTGGCAGTGCGCACGAACCAGAAGAAACCAAATAAACTACAACTTCTCATATATTCCCACAATTACCACAATTCTACACAACTACATATAGAAAACAAAAACAAAACAGGATGAAATTCGGAGAATTCTGCTGTATAATAGCATCAACCATTCCTAAACTCTTTTGCACGGTGTTGTTCGTGTGGTCCTACTACACCATTATTTTCAAAGTTGGATTCACCCCATTGATATCAAACCCAATAACCAGTATATACATCTTCTTCCACTTCACAATTCTAGTATTAACATGCATACTCCTATATTACCTAATCATAGTGGTTGGACCGGGATCACCTACAGACCATCCTGCATTATGCGTGTTTGAATATCAAACTGGCGATTCGATCAATCCTCCAACTACGCTTACGTCGAAATCAGTCATGGTTAAAGAAAATGGACAGTTCAGGTTCTGCAATAAGTGTAAATCTTGGAAACCTGACAGATGCCATCATTGTTCGAGTTGCAATAAATGTATCTTAAGAATGGATCATCATTGCCCTTGGTTCGCCACTTGTATTGGGTTTAAGAATCATAAGTTCTTTGTGCAGTTTCTGATATATACTACTGCTTATTTAGGCTCCTTGTTTGTTGTTTCTGGTGGTGTCATGTATGAAATGTTTGCTGGATATAGTGATCCTACTGGTGATTCATCTGAGTATTTCAGCCTGCATATCATGTTTGTGTTATTGTTGTCTATGGTGTTTGGGATATCTGTTTTAGTGTTCACTTTGTTCACGATATACCAGGTATTGAAAAATAAAACCACAGTTGAATCATATGAGTATCAAAGATATAAGAAGAACCAAAATTCAAATACCGTGGGTAATGTATTTGACTTAGGATACAAAAAAAACTGGAGATCAGTGATGGGTAATTCTCAATTAGAATGGATTCTCCCAATCAAAGTGAAATCTAACTTGTTGTATAATGATGGTTTGGGTTATGAAGTAAACAATGTTATTTATCAAAAGCTGCAACAACAAGATGATTTACAACAACGATTATCTAGTGAGTTGTTGAATTATCGTAACAATCAAAAACGAATCCAACAGGATGCTTTGAACGAGATGATGAATAATAATCGTGATTACCTTGTATAAATATATTAAATAAAGAAAAGTATAGATTGATAATGTTTATATTTAAATCTACACACTCCTCTTTTGAAAAGTAAAAAGTATACCTTCCAAAAGAAAGCCTGACAAGACATCGATCGGCGCGTCGACTCTATATAGTATTACCCGGCCCAAAATATATTAGTGATTGATTGAGATTCTGTTGATAAAGCGTCTTGAATTATCTTAATGCTTTTTCGATGATTTATATATCTCTGTTACCCCCAACCAACATACACACACATACACACACACACACATCAATTATAAATTCTCTTTTTCTTCATTTCTTTTAAAGATGGTTTTTGAACTGAAGCCATTTGACGAGCTGAAAGTCAATCCAAACAACAAAAAACGTATGTTGTCTAGCATTCACAGTTTCACACACTTTTTATCTTCAAAGCTTCCACATTCACTCTCAGTTTGAACTGTTTTTTTACTAACTCAACTATCTGTACAATTATCATGTAGGTATTGCATATTTCTATGATTCTGATATTGGTAACTATGCCTATGGAGCAGCACATCCGATGAAACCACACAGAATAAGAATGGCACATTCGTTAATCATGAACTATGGATTATACAAAAAAATGGAGATTTATCGTGCTAAACCAGCAACGAGACAAGAAATGTGCCAATTTCACACGGATGAGTACATTGATTTCTTAGCCAGGGTGACACCGGACAACTTGGATATGTTTTCGAAAGAACAGGCTAAGTTTAACGTTGGTGAAGATTGTCCTGTTTTCGATGGGTTGTTTGAATTTTGTTCAATTTCAGGTGGTGGGTCAATGGAAGGTGCTGCCAGATTAAACAGAGGAAAATGTGATATTGCTATCAATTATGCTGGTGGGTTGCACCATGCGAAGAAATCTGAATCTTCTGGGTTTTGTTATGTTAATGATATCGTTTTAGGTATTATTGAACTGTTAAGATATCATCCTAGAGTGTTGTATATTGATACTGATGTTCATCATGGTGATGGTGTTGAAGAAGCTTTTTATACAACCGATAGAGTGATGACTTGTTCGTTTCATAAGTATGGTGAGTTTTTCCCAGGTACTGGTGAATTAAGAGACATCGGTGTTGGTAAAGGTAAACATCATGCAGTTAATGTTCCATTAAGAGATGGTATTGATGATGCTACTTACAGATCAATTTTTGAACCAATCATAAAAAAGATTATGGATTGGTATCAACCTTCAGCTATTGTCTTACAATGTGGTGGTGATTCTTTGTCTGGTGATAAATTGGGTTGCTTTAATTTATCAATGAGAGGACATGCTAACTGTGTTAGTTATGTTAAGTCATTCAATGTTCCAACAATGGTTGTTGGAGGTGGCGGATACACGATGAGAAATGTTGCTAGAACATGGTCATTTGAAACCGGTTTGTTGAATGAAACTATTTTAGATTCCGAATTACCGTTCAATGATTATTACGAATACTATGGCCCAGATTACAAATTAGACGTCAGACCATCAAACATGCATAATGCAAACTCACCTGAATATTTAGATAGAATCCTAATGCAAATTTTCTCCAATTTGGAAAACACAAAGCACGCCCCATCAGTTCAAATCCAAGATGTTCCTCATGATCTAGTTGATTTTGACGATGATCCAGAAGATGACTCGAAAGAAGCAATGGATACTAAAGGTGGTTCGCAAAAGGCAAGAGATGAGATGATTGTTCATGATAATGAACTGTATGATAAGAGCGAAGATGCTTTAAAAAGTAAGGATTCAACCAATTATAAAGATCTTGATATTCAACAAAAGCAACAGCTACAACAACAGCTACAACAACAGCAACAGCAACAACAGCAACAACCAAGCAATTTCACAAAATCATCTATATTGCCTAGAGACTACGACCAAGAAGCTACTGAGATGCTTGATGAGTTGAATAAAGAAGATCAGAAATCAAACGTTGAGAAAACAGATGTTAAGAAAGATACAGTTGAGAGCACAAGCAACACGATAGCTGCTGCACCATCAACAACTGCAGCTACAGCACATAGTAGCGGTAGTGGAGCAACAAGTAATTCAAGCACCGATGCCACTACTACTGCTACTGTGAAGACAGACTGAATGATTTTGTTATTTTTTTGACCGCTGCTGATTATTAAAAGTTGCTTTTGCTGTTTCGATTAGAAATCATTTGTTATGTATTATTTTATTTCAAGTTTTTAATATGGTTTAGCTTTTAGTCTTTTTAGTCTTTTTAGTTTTTTTTTTATTGTTTTTTTGCTTGATTACGTTATGCTGATTGACTGACTGACTGATTATAGCTGAAATTGTATATAAAAGTGTAAAAGTGTTTTGATTTATTATCATGTTTTTGTTTTTGTTTTTGTTTTTGTTGTATGGATTTTTTTGTTTTTCTTAATTGTGTATTTTATCTTATTCTTCTTTGTGTCTACCTAATCTAAGCTTTGAATTACGACTATGTATATCAATCGTTGAAGAGACGTTTTATTTTTATTATTAGGTTTTTTTTTTCACAAACGCAAAGAAATAGTAAGAATTGTTTATTAATTAGAAAATAGAATAAAGATCCAATTTTTTTATTTTTTGTAATTGAAAACAAAAACAAACAAAAAACAAGAAACAAAAAACAAGAAACAAAAAAAAAAACAACTATTTATATCAAAAGATAAATTTCAAAGTAAAAGTAAAGATAATTAGGTTTTTCAAAAAATAAACAAGAATCAATATTGAAGAAAATACTAACTGTATTAGTAAAGAAAAGAAAGATAGACAGAGAGTGTGAGAATGAATTAGAATTAGAATACAGAAAATGAAAAAAAAAAAGAGTTTTTAAGCAGTCATCAGGCCAACCATAACCACCGCCATCGCCACTACCACCACTGTAGTATCACATACATATGCAAAACAAAACAAAGAAAAATATTATTATTATCATTATTATCACAATTCATCAGGTTCAGGGCCATGAATAGCCACCACTTCCTCCTCAGGAGTGTGGGCATTAATACTCTTAAAACCCGAATTAAAACCTAGCAACGAGTTAATCCCATTAACCCAATCCCCTTTAGTTCTAGCAACACACCAAATTCCAGTATCGTCTCGATCTCTATTCTCTTTCAATTTCACATTGTTATTAATTTTCTTGAATTTCACCGTATCTGGTAAATCCCATTTAGGATCCAAGATGGAACCACTTTCGGAAATAACGTGGATTTCATCGCCAGGAAACAACTTCAATTGAGGCATACCATCAATTGATAATTTGGCATTCGTGTTGGCTGATTGTAATCCACCTTTGGCTCTGACTTTCACAACGATGTGGGAGGTTGATGGGAGAATGACTGGTCTGAATGAGAGTGATCTTGGACATATTGGAGTTAGTAAAATACATGGCACGATAGGGTGGACTATTGAACCGCCTGCTGATAACGAATACGCCGTAGATCCAGTTGGTGTAGCAAAGATCAGACCATCTGCTGTAGTTCTAGTCAAAAAATTCCCATTGATGTAAACGTCCAAGTTGATTAACGAAGGTAAGGAACCTCTGTGCATTACAATGTCATTCATTGCATGAATTGCGGATTTGGAAGTTTGAATGGATTTGTAGATTGTATCAGATTGGATTTCTTCTTCTGATGGAATGGATTTCTTCACAACATGACATTCTAATCGTTCTCTTTTCAACAGAGACGCTCTGCTTTCGTAAACTTCTTTGAATGCTCTTTGATGATCTTTGAAATTGAACGGTAGTAAGAAACCTAGTGTACCCAACGAAAATGACAACACTGGAGGAACAGAGGTGTTCGAAAACATAGAAACACCTCTAAGTATGGTACCATCACCACCCAAGGAAACAATCAGATCTGTTTTGGAGACGATTTCTTGATTTTCCCCAGTGAACAAGATATGCTTTAAACCATTCTCACCCGACTTCATCAATTTGGAGCCATCATCAGTAAGGATTTCATCAATAACCTCTTTTTGCACAATCACGTTACAATGGGGATAATTCTGATGGATGTGGTCTATGAAGGTAGTCATTGCTTCTTTAACATGGGGTTGGTTTGGTTTCTTCACAACCAGGATGTTCGATGGAGTGGTTGTCCACACTAAAGTCTTGAAAAACGAGGTTGGGTTGGAGACATATCTTGGGATTGACCTTGGTTTTAGACTTTCAACGTGCTGGACAGTAACGTACTTGTTCAAAGGGGAAGTGTGTGGTTGGTACTTTGTGTTGGAACATAGAAATCGTTTGAGCACTGGATAAGGTAGGCTGATTTTGATTCTGAATCTGGGGTGAGGTATTATCATTTTTTGTTGTTGTTAATAATCAAAAAATTAATAAAGTTCACTAAGTAAGGCTAAAGAGAGAGAGAGAGTGGCTCTAGAGTGGCTCTAGCAGAAGAAAAAAGAAGAGATATTTAAACTAAGTTATCTTTATTTCTGTTTCTGTTTCTGTTTCTGTTCAAAATTGAACAAAAAACGATGAAATGACTCAGGTCAAACGATAATCACTCGGAGACTCGGATGGCTCTCTTTTCTCCACAAGCGAGACAATACGAAAGTCCGGATGCCTGTTCCCAGAGCGCTTGACCGATTTCCGTGTAAAAGGACAAACCATCCTTTTCTTACTTCTTAAAAGATTATCCTACAATTTTTTACTAGTGAAATATATAAATGAATGTATTGCCAATCCTTGCAGTCGACCCCATTCGGACACACGAAGGTAATTCCTTAGAAAACAGCAAGTGTTTTCGAATGATCCACTGCACCCAAGATTGACACTAGTTTGTTCTCCAGTCCAAGCTTGTAAAACCTGTGTGTTAAAACAGTTCAATAATCTGGTATTCTTATTGTCATGGGCCTGGAACGCTCTCAAAAGAGGTTCAACCTCGGAAGAATGCTGTGACGACTACTGTTGCTTGTCTGTGATTTGCGTTAATCTAAAAAGACTTCATAAGAGGTTTATTTTGTTTGGATGGTGAAAAACTTGCCTTTTGAGCTGTTTAAATACTCGAAAAAGTTTTTTGATGGGAGTCTAGGCCGGGTAACATGTGATGTGGCGGTGCGGTGGCCAGGGTTATCAGAGTGTGTGGCGGTGTGTGTGTAGATATTCGCGTTGACGTGTTCTAACATTAGCATTAACAGTAACATTGACATAAACATCTGGATTTATTGAATTCAACAGCACTATCACCACAATGTCTAAGAAAATCAATCTAAACTCAGTGATACACCTGAGAAACGAATGTGACGAGCACCTCTTCCCAGTCTTTAACAAGCTGGGTTATGAAGAATCATTCATATTAACAGACATCAAATTGATAATTGGTTATTTGTCGGTGGCTTCGGCAGGCCTATTGTACTACCTTGACAAGAAGTTCAAAAATGATTTCACTAATACGACATATGTCAATTACACCACTGTGCTAGTTTGGCTCGGATTGCTTTTTGAAGTTAGTTGGTTTTTGATTAATAAGTTTGTTACAAAATCTATAAAATTCCAGGGTGTCAAAGGGAGCAAGAAGTTGACTGTGTCGACTTACACCAAGTCGAAAACAGATCCGGTTTATTATGTTGATTTGCAGTTGGATAACAGTCAGGTGGAACAAGTTCAGGTGAAGTTCAGTCAGGTGTTCAACTCTGATGGGTTTTTGGAATATGCTGAATTTGAGAAACTGTTGCAAGGATTTGTTACGTCGTTAGAAAAAAAGTCATAGTTTCTGTTTGTGTATACTGGCTATCTATTAACTTTATTCTATGTATCGAAATAAAAAGAAAAAGAATTAAAGAATTAAAGAATTAAATAAAATCTATAAAATGTCTAAACCACATCATCCATCTTACTAAACCATCTAGCAAACTGATACAATCCAAAAGGCAGCGATCTTAACAATGGAATCAAGCGCCCGTAAAACGGATAGATGAATGTCCCATTATATCCATAATCAATAATTTCTAAAACTCGTTCACTTAATTTACCATGATCGATCAAGGGAGCCAAGAATGAATTGTCCACTTTGACATCCTGGAACATTTTCGACGTTAATTGACCGGGCACAATTAACGATAACACGATGTTTGACGGTAACTCGTGTCTCAAACTGTCTATTAGGTTGGTTAATGATGATTTTGTGGCTGAATAAATGGAAAGTTTCTTAGGTGAGATGAATCCTAGTACTGAGGAAATGGAAATTATATGCAACCTTTCAGTGGTGTTGCTAGCCCTGCCGGCTATGCGTTGGATTAATGATGCTTGGGAGAAATAATTCACTTGGAAAATCTTGTGGATTTCTTCGTTAGATAATTCGTTGAACTGTTTGTATTGTCTTATACCGGCGTTACAAATTAATATATCAATATGCTGTGTTTTTTTCTGCTGTTGCAGGCTAGATGTAGAGACATCATCACTAAATAATATTTGTTGTTGTTGTTGTTGTTGCAACACAGAATAAACACGATTTAAACAATCATCAGCATTAAACCTCAACTCATCACCAAAATCAACCTGTATGAAAACAACAACCATTGGATAATCATCAATCAAAGATTGTAATTCATCGCTTTTGATAACATCCAATACAACGATTCTATTAATCTTTGTTAAATTATCAAACCTAGGGGTTGTGTTTGTAATGGATGCGAATTGCTTGACTATTTCTAAACCTAGTCCATTTGATCCGCCAGTGATTAAAATGTTCAAGCCGTGATTGTTATTATTCTCCTTGATATCGATATCGTTGCTGTCTTGATCATTCTTGCTACTAAAATCACCATTATCATCATCACAACCACAAAATTGAAATTCATCAAAATTACAAGTCTTAAACCTAATGTTCAGATATCTTAAAAACCAACAGAAATCAATAAACAAACTAAACCGAATAATCCAATTACTTCCAAAGAGACCAGTACTGGAAGAACCAGAAACAGTGGGGTAGGTGGAGGTGGAGGTGGAGGTGTAGCGATTACATGCTATAATAGGAATACTGAAAAACCAAGTGAATATAGGGTTTAGAGTGGTGTATAGTAGGATCTGGATTATTGAGTCGATTGTTATTTGGGTTTTTGTTTTTATTTCGTGGTTGGTGGCGGTGGACGTGGATTTTGTTGTGGATTTGCTTATTGTTGGGGTTGATGCTGTTGTTAACAACGATGATGGAATCAAGTATTTTTTAAACGTTCTTCGTATCTTTCTTATTGTTGTTGTTGTTGTTGTTGTTGTTGTGGAGCACGACATTTCTGGTACGTGAGTTGTTACTTGGGTATTAGCAAGGTGGACGGTTGTGATGTGTTGTGATGATGGTTAAGTTGAAGAAGTATTTATCATCTGTTTGATAAGTAATGGGGAGGTTTGGAGGTTTGGAGATTTGGAGAATCACGTGCTTGGGGTCTCGTTTATTGGGTGGTGAAGCTTACTATGGTTGACTCTGTCGTAGAGCCTGTCGTGTTTCGAAGTTTCTATAATAGTATAGTAATAATTTAATTTTGAGATTTTGAAGAAAACGGCTGTTGTACCAATAGCAATTAGCCAAAATCAAGAAGAAATAAGCTACACAGCTGAACAAAATAAAATTAAACAAATATGAACATTTAATCGGACAAAATTATAGTAAGGAGATAGATCACACACAACAGAAAAAGCAGGGATACCAAACAGGACAAGAAAAGAAGAAATAATAATAATGAAAAAATGGAAAGTTTAAAGTAATGAAAAGGAAAAGGAAAAGACAATCAGAAATTAACTGAAAACAAGAAAACAAAACAAAAAAAAAAGAGTTCAAGTAATAGACTATAAGAACACTATAAGGGAATGGATTAAATGAATGGTAATATTAAAACAAAAAAAAAAAGAATGGAATGGAGCGGAAACAATAAAAAGAGATGTAAGAATAATTTTTTTTCGAGAATAATTGATTAAAAGACAAAAATTTTTTAAAAACAACAACGAACAAAAACAATAAAATAATAATAAGAACAATCAAACAAAAATGAACAAATAAATAAAATTCAAGGAATGGAAAGAAAAAAAAAAAACAGAAAATAGAACTAAAACCAAATACAACGAGGATAGTATTAATTTTAACCTAAACAATTTCAAGAAGTGATGAACTGCATCAAGTTGAATGAACGAATAATAGTGGATAATATGTGGGATGAACGATGAATAGCAGTCGATATAGTGATGATAATAATATGAAAACAAAAGAAAAAAGTATAACCCGAAATAAATAACAACCCATAATAACAAAAGAAAAAAAAGAAAAAAAAAACAGTAATAATAATAATAATAATAATAATGGTAATAGAATGTCTTTCACGATTTCAACAATAAATTTTGACTTTTAAGTTCTTATAATAACTACCCATCATAAAACAAAACTACCACTTTGAAACATGCTGATGATGTTTACTGATCTTACAACACCCACACTTCTTGATAATATCACTAGTCAACACTTTAAAATCCCCATTAGGGTTTGTCTTCAATTTAATCTCCTTAAGCCCATCCATCGTACACAACGAGCTCAATGTGCCCTGAGATGAGTGTCTGGTTAACTTGCCAGTAGAAGCAGTAGAAGCAGCACGATGAACAGCACCATTAGCATGGCCATTTCCACCTGATGATATGATTGATGAGCCAGAAGTGGAATTCACACGTGATTTGGCGGAGGAGGAGCGTTCTAATGACTGGGATGCTGTTGTGGCTGCAGTTTGGGGTTGCAGGTGGGTTGGGGGTGTTGGAGGTGATAGTGTGTCTGATGAATTACCTTCCGCTTCGTCATCTTCTTCATTATTGATTTCTTGCACTGCTGGCAATGTGGAAGCCGTTGGCGGAGGAGGCGTCGTTTCTGATGCGGTTGGTGAAACAGGACCTGTGGAAGTGGAAGAGGAGGTAGTCTTATCTTTAGGATCAACCAAAACATCTAGCATTGATTTACGTTTTGGTGGGACAACTAATTCCAATGGACCAGAAACAGAAGCAGAAGAGCCAGCTTTTGGTGTGATTGGTGTATGCGTGGAAACATCCCCGTACTCATACTTGATGCTATCCAGTTCAGCATCTTCATGATGGAAGAAATTGCAACCGTAATCATTTTCGTCAATACACATTTCAATTTGTTGAAATGCAGGGTCGGTGAATAAATCAAACATCGTGTATCTTCTAGCCGACTTAGGGTCGCATAATCTCCAGGCTAGTCTGGCAAGTCCTTTATTAGGGAAACATCTAGCAAATTTGGATTCCAAGCCTGGGCCTTTGGTGTAGTCGTTGGCTCCTGTACCTCTAACGAAGAAATGCTCAATGAATCGTTCATAAGCCAATTCGTATTCACGGTAGAGCTGTTCTTCCGGTTTGCAGTCAACGAATGGGAGTGTACCCATGAACAACACAAACAAAATCATACCTAAACCCCAATGATCCATGTGGAAAGAATTGTATGACTCTCTAGCAGAAACCGGCACATCTTTTAATTTTTGAACTTCTGGGGAGTTGTAAGGAGCAGATCCAACCATTAATGTACTCATGTTAATGCCTGATTGAAAATCTCCTGGCACTTCATGGCCATAATCACTAACACCAAAATCTGTAATTTTAACAATACCATTCTGAGATAACAAGATATTTTCAGGTTTCAAGTCACGATGAACTATATCACATTCATGAATGTATTTAACACCATAAGCAATTTGTTTAAAGATACAGAGTCTTTCTTCCTTTGGAGTACCTTTCCATTTTAAAGTATCTTCGATTAACGAATAGAGATCCGTTTTGCACAGTTCTAAAATAAAACCCCAACCACGTGTTAATTTAAGTTCATGTGGGATCTTCACTAAAGCATAACATTTAACTATATGTAAACCATTAAATAAGTTTCTGTGAATGATATATTCTTTGGAGGCTCTTTCATAAAATTCATTTGGACGTTCACCTTTAAACAAAACAAACTTCTTCAAAGCGTAAATTTCTCTCATTCTACCTTTTCTATGAACTTTTTTAACAGACGACGAGGCACCAGTACCGATGTTTGTCTTGTCATCTTTGAAAAAATCGTACTCTTCAAACAAACCTTGATGTTCGATTTGGAATTCAGGAGGTAAGTACTCATTTGGTAAAGCGATTGGCAAAGGTAATAGATTACTTGTATCATCAGTTGGATCAACAGAAAAAGAGGCTCCGCCGTTAGGAGAATCGAATCTTAATTGGTTTGCATCTTTCAGACCATATGGGTTGAAAACCATCGATTTTTGCTTTTCTTTCTCCTTATGTTTAGTTTCATAATCTTGGATCGAAGGCAACCCATGATGTTCAACATTGAGCGTATTTAATTTTGGAGCCGACTTTGCAGATCTAGGAGGAGCTATAGTTGAGCCACCCGTTAATAAGTCAGAGTTTTTGGCAGCAGCATTTTTGGAAGTTATTGAATGGCCCGAAGTTGAATTTGATTTGTTAACTCTTCTAACTGGGGTAGTATGAGAATTTCTAAGTGGGGCCGGACCTGGAGTTGGAGTGGCAGTTGGGATCGAAGACGACCGTTTAAAGTGGGAGAATAGTTTCTTGCCTTTAGTTGTTGAAGCAGACTGTTTAGAAACGATGGAAGATGCCGAAGATTGTGGGTTATCGGGATGATGATGAGTAGCTTTGCTCTTTAATTTCTTGAACAAGCCCTTTGATTTTTTTTCCTCTTGAGTGGAGACCTTAGTGACCATGATGGAAGTGAGAAAAGGGAGGTAAGAGGTAGGAACAACGAGGGGGGTAAGTGTGACAGAGAGAGTATGTGCTAATAAGTATAAAGCAGAAGAAAAGAAAATAGAAGAGAACAAAGGGGGAAGGGAGTTGTTTGTGTTTATGAAGAAAAGAAGCGGGTTGTTTGTTTTATGGCCTGACAGAGAAAGAGGTCAATTCTGTTGATGTTGTAACGAAAAAACGAGCGGCCGGGAACCTTACTGTTTTCTGGGATTAAATATGTGTCGAGTCTAAGTGTGGACTTCCGGTTGAACACACCTCATACTCATCTATGTGGTAGATAGATAGATAGATAGATAGATAGATAAGTTGTTTTGGTAGCCCTAGTCCCATTTTTCCAGTTATTCTGGGAGGTTTAACGAGATCTAGTAGAGACATGACGTATTTATTTCGTTGCAACTGCCTCAAGGAGTACTCCTTCCTATTCTCTACGTTGAGTCAGCTCTCAAAGACGATATTAAGAGAGTGGGTATGACGAAAAGACAAAGAGACGAAGAGACGAAGAGCCAAACATAAAGACTCATAAGAACTAACCGACTAAAGAAGTATTATCCGGTTCTTAGCATTGGTCCTAGTCCTTAATCCTTAATCCTTAATCCTTAATCCTGGTCCAGTTCGTAGATAAGACTTTTAAGACAAGGGTCTGGTGCAGTTATTGTCTGGATGCAGCATTGGAGAGTTATTAGTCATTAAAAACGTGTGCCAATATCAATCAACACGTTGCTGAGCAAAGCCCTTATTGACCATCCCTTTGGCTTGGATCTTGGTGTTACTAGTCATTACTGTCAATTTTCTCTTAAGTGGCATTTTACTTTTAAATTTACATTTACAGCGCTTAAACCGTACCTTCCTTAAAAAGATCACCCCTGCTCGATGAGCATGGAAGATATGATATGTCAAGGAATTTACCGATATCTCTGTGTGATACCGCTAGATAAGCTTAACTTACATAGAAGAGAATCACAGAATCACAGAATCACAGAATCATAGAATCACGGGAATTTATTGAAGCAGCGGGCACGGACCCTCCCGAATCCTTAGCGGTAAAGGTTGGTTTAGGGGTTTTGGGTTATAGTTATATGTGTTATCAGATAACTTCAACTTGGTATCTGTTCTATATATGGAATGTTCCGTGGCAAGATTCCAGAACATTAAGATTATACGTTGTATATGGTGACATGATATTTAAAATGACGACCAAAGGCCTAAAGGTTAAAAGGCCAAAAGGAGGAGTCGTCGATCGACGCAGTTTGACGCTGCTCGCTATTATTACCCGGCTTCCAACCAGACAGCGCATCGGATGGTCCATTGGAGCTATCTATCCAGCGAGACATGTTTGAAAGATGAAGAGTTAGTTATCTCTCTCTAATCATAACCCAGCACACGATTGCCTCTACAACTACAGACACACAAGATGGCTGAATTTGAAAAGTTAACAGAAACCCCAGTTGAATTCATTAGAGAAGGTAGTCAATTTATCTCCAAATGCACTAAACCATCCAAGAAGGAGTATTTACAATTGGTTAGAGCCGTTGGTATTGGTTTTGTGATGATGGGTGTTGTTGGTTATGCTATTAAGTTGATTCACATTCCTATTAGATACTTACTTGTTTAATGGTGTTTTATCCTTCTTCAGTTCCAATTTTCAATTTCTAATCTCCCCATTCATCATTCACCATTCACCATTTATCAATTATCAATTTTCTTATGTCACTGAAAAATCAGTTGCTTGGAGTGAGTTGTCTCTGTTTATGTATATTTCCTAGTGAATTTTTTATCTATTCATGTTTATCCAACCATTTATCCACGTTCTATTATATATTGTTGCTGTATAGTTAGTGCCACTTATTGTTGTTGTTTTGTTTATGGGCTTGATCTCCTTTTTTTTCTTCCTAAAAAATTTTAATATATTTTGTTTATTTACTAGTTTTATCATATGAAATAGATTCAAAGGCTTAGGTGGTTTATACGGATTAGAAGGAGTGTTAATGTAACTCAAAGTACAGTAGCCGTTTACACAAGCAAGAGACGAATTCCAGCATGAATGCATCTATTCAATTCAGTTTTGATTATGATTCTGGCTGTATTCTCAATGTACTACCTTGATCTGGTAGGTTGGACATCATTCCCAATATAGACTGGTTTTTGACTTTTCCTTACTACTACCATCAGTCTCAATTTAACTTCAGACTAACAATTTGAATCTTTACCTAACGAGAATGAGTTGTTATAGATAATCCCCTTGTCACTGATGTTAGAAAGATATTTGCTTTCATTATTGTTTCACCTTTTTATAGGGTAGTATAATATCTAATAGGTGGAAAGGAGTCAGAGAGAGAGCGATGGCAGAACCCAGCACCCAGAACCAGATCCTGTATCTTGCTTTCAACATAAAACTTTGAAGGATATAACTATAGCACTAGACCTACTTGCGGTGTATAAGGAAGCTTAATAACAGGAACAATTCCTGATAAACGCCATTTAGGAAAAAGGGACAACATAATTGGGATTTTGAAATTGAATCAAAGAAGCGCCAACCGGTTGTCCCTGTTCGTCGCTCCGTTTGTTTCATTCAAAATTTTTTTTAAGACAAAACCTAGATTTAACAAGATATACATCAACATCTTGCTTGCTTGGACATGGGTGTGTGTTAATTATTTGAAATGTAAATGGTTGTTGAAAGAAAAGAGGTGTGTTGTGGGTGTGGCTATCCGGATTTCGCTGCGCTGGCCCCGGTTTGTGCACCTCTCGATCAACCTGAGCACTTTGTAAAACTTGTTAAGTTATGCTGTTCTCTGTACCTCCAACAAAATACTCCACCACCACAAGTCAAACTATCTGATCAGCAATTCTATAGAAACATATTAAAGAAGGGATACCCAGACTAGATGAGTTTTTCCTCCTTGCTTGCTCAGATAAAGAAAGACAAACAACCAGATAATGGAGCTTCCATATCCAAATCATTGCCGCCTAACAGGCATTCATCACCGTCTGCAAAAAACCCAAACAACAACAACAGCAGCAATAATTTATCTCTGAAATCAAGAAGTCACTCTCCAGCTATAGTAGATGATGACCCGGCAGTAGTGAGATTGAAAGAAGCTAGAAGAAAAGAGAAAGAGAAACAAATGCTGGCAAAAGGTGTGACTCCAAAGAAACCAGCTACTTCTGCTACGAGAAACACATCAGCTTCAAAAAAAAGAGTATCATCTCTTCCTGCTAAACCATTATTAAGCAAACCTTCATCTGGTTCAACTGGTGCAATTAGATCTGTAAGTCCAACAGCCAGACCAACGAGGCATAAACCTATTGATCCAAGATCACTGATACGAAGATCCTCTCCTGCCCCTAAACTATCCTTCAAAGAATTAATGGCACAAGCTGATAATGTCAAGTTGGCCAATCCTTCTTCTTCTTCTCCTACTCCTCCTTCACATCCTGAAGTTAAAAACTCCCCGATTAAAAAGAGACCTTACAAAGCAGGTAATTCCAGTCATTTAGTTGACCGTTATAAAAAGCCTTCATCTTCGTCACCCCCTTCCTTAGGAAGGCAAAGTTCAAGTTTACACAATTCAAGAAAAACCAACAACAACAACAACAACAACAATTACACTTCTTCTTCTTCATCTAGACTTAAAAATGAGGATAGAAGTTCAAAGTTGTCCTCTAATTCAATGCGCCCTCCAGCTGACTTTCCACAGAGACCCAAACCAAGATCAGCTGGACCAGCCCCATTTGCTAGGCCATCTAAAGAATTGTTGCTTAAATTAAAGAAAAAAGATTCAATGATGGGAATACCAAATAGACCTAAATCAAACAACAACGGAAGCAGAATCAGAAGCACCAGACCCCCACCAACTTACGAAAGAGAAAAACAACATAATTCATATGGTATCGATGCAGTTTCTGATGATGAAGATGAAAGTGAATTCGATGGATATTACGATAGATACGATTCCGAAGATGATAATTTCATCGAAGACGATGGCGATTACGAAGCCGAAAGAAGAAGAGCTGCTAAACTGGATACCAAAAGAAGAGGATACGATAGGGATGAAATCTGGTCTATTTTCAAAAGAGGTGGTGGGGACAACGATCATGGCAAGAGACGCTATGATGATTATTTCTACGACAATGAGGATGAGGATGATGATGATATGGAGGCTACAGGTGCCGAGATCTTGGAAGATGAAGAACGTACGTTGAAACAAGCTAGGCTGGATGATATTAGAGAACAGAAACTATTGGAAAAAAGACAGTTAGAAAAACAAAGAAAGTTGAAGAAGGGATACAAATAAGTGAGTTGTGTGTTTCTTCGAAAATTTTAATTATTATTATTATTTCTTTTATAGTTGCTACTTCTAATTAGCGTTCTTTATAATTATTGTTGCATTGCTTGTAATTTCGTGTAAGACTTTGTTTCAATATTTTTGATCATTATGTGTATACGTAAGCAGCGAGCAGGATTTGTTTTACCACACACCAATCGTAGCTTTAGTTTTGGATCTGTGTGTTTATAGATAAACGTAAACTTATTTAGCGTCATAACATCCAAATACAGTTGCAGAAAGAACCATGTCATCTAAGACAGCAGAGAAGCAATCACACATATCCCCCTGCGAAGTGGAAACACTAGATCTCTTATCAAATTTAACGATAGATTCATCAATTACCGACATCTTAACCAATCAAGACAAAACTTCAATCGAACTATTGAACCAATTAGATTTATATCTAACCAAATATGAAGTTCTAAACAAAAAAATGGTTGATGGATTCATTGATTTGAAAAGAGCCAATTATGCCAGTTTTGATAGTCATCGGTTCGGTAAAGATTGTTGGGATTTACGATTATGTTTAGCTAGTAAGAATTTGAAATTAGTTGGTGAAGCTTTTGAATTATGTGATTTGGTTAAAGAAAAGAAAGAACGACAAGTGTTAGAAAAGCAAAATAAAGAAAAATCATCAACTACAAAGTCAAACTCTAAGCCATCAACACCAACACCAACGACTACAACAACTTCTAACTCTGAATCAATCAAAATAAACGAAACAACGGTACAAAGCAGAAAATCTAAAATCAGAACCACCACATCATCATCGACGAAAAACCAACAATCCACTACCGACGAAGAAGAAGAGGAAGAAATGATACTAAGAGACCCAATCCAAATGTTCAACGGTGGTTTCGTGCCACTTGCTTTACGACAATCGAAAAAAGCATTTGATTCATGCTTGTCTGATATACTGGAGCTAATGATTTTGAAAGCGAAAGTGTTGGATATTGTTCAGAAATTAGAAAAGGCGTGAATGTTTGGTTAGAGAGATGGAGTTCGTTTTTGGGTTGAGGACCCCTGATTTTGGTGTGTTTTACTTTTACTTTTTTTTCTATAATTTCACTCCAAGCTGTTGCTTTGTATTTCTGCTGGGTACTGTGTTATGTGGTTGATTCGGTTGTATATATTTTAGGGAAGAGTGTGTAAGTAGAACTATATAATATAAATATGCATTATGTATAATTTAAAATTAAATAAAACAGATAGCAGATATGCCTCGTTAAGCAAAAGAAGGGAAAGTAGCAGTGAAAAATAGAGATTGAATAAATGTTAAAGATAAAATAAAAAATAATGGAAACAATGCTGTATATATATTTGTTATTTTGAAAGTAGTAGATCAAAGAATTAAGAAAAAAGCAAATAGCAGTAGTGAATCGAGCAATGAAAGAAGACAAAAAAAAGAATGAATAGTTTAGTAGTAGTCACAATAGCAGATCAAAAGAAATATATAAAGAAAAAAAAAAAAAAAAAGCATTAGAGTAAAAGACGAGGTGAAGAAGCACAAAAGATTGAAAAGCAAAAAAAGATAGGAAAATGAAGGTAAGTAATCATTGTTTATTTTTTTGAATGACAAGTGGTTGTCAAAGGGTGGAGCATTATAGTTGAGCGAAGACCAAAACCAACGAAACAAAAATCTAGACTAATCAAAGAAAGAAAATGAACAGATTGAATGTATACAATTCATGAATGCCAATCATATCATGCTGCATTATTTCTTCTAAAGGCATCTGCAACCAACTTGTCGTAATCAGCATTCAAAACATACCAAGACTGCACAACCCCAATAATAATCAATGCTAAACAAACACCACTCCACAACCCAATTAAACCTAACGGGTGACCAGAAGGCAAATAAAAGGCCATAACGAACGCAACAGGCAACCCGACCAAGTAATAAGAGAACAAATTAACGATCCCTCCAATCTTCTGTTGTCCTTGTCCTCTAAGACATCCAGCTGAAGTGGAATTCAGCGCATCAAAAATCTGCATTAGTGCAACCACAGGCAACACAGTAGCCACCACCTCAATCACCTCTTGATCATTAGTGAAACAGTTTGCAATCGGATATCTGAAAAAATATAGCACTGAAGAGTTCAAGATTGCAACAAAGATGGTTATCACAAACACCATCTTAGCTGCAATTTTTGATGCTTTTGGTAGTTGGGCTCCTAAGAAATTGGCAATTCTAGTAGAAGCAGCAATGGAAACACCATATGGGATTTGATAAGTCAGTGAACCCATTGTAGTGACGACTGATTGGGCAGCTAGTTGTTTTGTTCCTAAGTAACTTGATAGTAATGTCAAAATTTCAAAACTTAAAAATTCAGACATGATCATGACTAAGTTTGGAATCGATAGTTTGATTAATTCAGACCAGTTCGAAAATGCTTTTTTCAAAGTTAATCCGTTCCAACATTTCATTGGCTTTGCTTCATGTTTTGTTCTTATTGTGTAACCGAATAAACCTAAAGCCATTAAAGTATAGGTTATAGCTGTTGCGATTGGAGCACCAATATAACCAAACTTAAAGTACCAGACAAATGCATAGTTCATTAATGCATTAAGTGGGGCACAAACAAACAAGATATAAGTTGAAGCATCAAAGATTGATTGCGCTTGTAAGAATCTTTTACCAGTTTCAAATAAGATGTAACCTGGGATACCGAAACTAGTGACTTTTAAATAAAGGGCAGCTTTAGTTGCACTCTCTGGATCAGGTAAAACTTTTAACAATAAACTTTCAGCGAATAGCCACCAGGAAACGCAAACAAAGAACATTATAACGAAAATTAAAGCAGAACATCTTTGGAAAAGCAAACCAACTAGTTTATATCTCTCAGCACCATACGCTTGAGGTAGAAAAGTATCCAAAGCAGAAGCAAGACCTGCAATGACTGCAAAACCAGTGATATTCGCACTCATTGTACCTAAAGTAATACCAGCTAATGCCTCTGCGGAAATGTGACCAACTGCAAAAACACTACAAACACCTAGCGAGTTTTGTAATAAGAAAGTAATCATTAATGGTAATGAAGAGAGTGATAACGATTTTAATTCGAATAATGGAGTGGTACCGATCCTACCAGTTTTTAAAGCATCATCCCAAGTTTCTTCAACAGCTTCTGCGTCTTCAATAACGTTAGATGATGGTCGTTGTAGTAAAGAGCCATAAGCTGAGCTCATTGAATTGCTGTGTGTGTTCGGTCTGTCAGTGGAGTTAAAAGAAACTGATGAAGAGAGTCTTCTAATTGGAATTTTATTGACTTGTAATAATTGAGCTTCATCATAAAGATTTATTGATGGCCTATGGTATCTAATTGTGCTGACTGAATTAGAAATACTTGAGGATCCCATTAGTGGTTGATACTCTTGATCTTGTTCATTATCGTCGTCATCTTCATCTAGAACAAGGTCTATGTCGTGTGGGTTCTGCTTGATGAAGTCTTGTGGAACGTATAAACCCGATCTGGTGAGAGAACCAACTATGGTGGTGGAAGCTCTCCTTTCAGAGGTTGTGTGTGTGAACTGAGTTTGAGGACCCATCATGTTGCTGTAATATTCTATGGAGAATGACAAGGACCAAAAAAAAAGGGAGAAGAGCAAAAGAAAGAGAAAAAATGAAAAATAGGATAGTAAATATAAACAGAGAGACGGACACGAGGCAACCAGTCCAACTAGTGTATATGCTCCAAAAGCTAGCCATTATACTATGTACCATAAATCCATGAATTACAGCTACGTGGTTTCCACTGATATGATGATACTCTCCATGGTGATCTACATAATTTACTGGAGGCTGGAACTCATCTTAACCGATCTGGCTTATGTTCTATTAAATCTTCAACAACTGTGTGTTCTCTCAACGTTGTGTCTCTTCTCTTCTCTTCTCTTCTGTTGTAAAAGATGAAAAAGATGAAAATTGCAGATTAGGCACCTTCACCCGGCCGAATTTGGCGCGGTTCTTATCAGTGCATAACACCCGTGCACCACACACTCACGTGACTGGGGCTGACACACCCGTACACCCCATGTTTTTTTTTTGTATTCAGGCACGCCTTG
The DNA here is from genome assembly GCA_030557395.1 of Ambrosiozyma platypodis. Taxonomy (NCBI): domain Eukaryota; kingdom Fungi; phylum Ascomycota; class Pichiomycetes; order Pichiales; family Pichiaceae; genus Ambrosiozyma; species Ambrosiozyma platypodis. The sequence continues at coordinate 181,116 of JAKTPC010000019.1, forward strand.
TTTTTTTTTTAAAAAACCTTAAATCTAAAGCACACGCGCTCCACATTAGGAAGGTTGTGTATCCTGGATTACTCTATGGTATTATACTCATTTCCGAGCAGATAATTTCCCAAAGCGCGCAGGTGCCTGGCCTCTAATAATTTCGATTTTCAATTCCAATTTACAAGTTGGTCAGGTCAAATCAGGGACCATTCTGATCATCTTGAATCCACTACCATCTGAGTATGGAGATTGGATTTTCTCTTGTTTCAGGCCATCTACTCCTATAGCATGAATCTTTTCTAATATATATCTAGTAATTCTCCTTCTTTATATCTACTACTCTTGAGCACGTCTTAGCCTGACAATAGCCCAATTCGAATAATCGAAGCACTGAAATTCAGTCTGCAGACAAACAAAAAAAAGAGAAAAGCGTGTCTGCACCTGAGAAATAAGCTGGACTGCAGACCCAGCATTTTAACTCATCATCATCTCTTCTCTTTCCTTTGCCATATTACTCTCCTAGGTGTCCTATCCTATTACATAACTGCTGCAAATCATGGCTTTTGGTATCAACAAGAGATTCACAAGGCTCTCTTTCGGAATAATAGCCCTCGTGGGTATCTTTTTGCTCACCATCCGTTCGTTCGTCGAACAGCAAACTGTCCAACATTACCAAAGCAAAATCCAATCTTATACAAATGATTTGTTAACAACCACCCAGTCAACAATTAAACAAAACTTCACGCCTTTGACAGTGGATGAAATAATGGTCAAGTTGAAGTTCCAAAAGCCAATTTATGCTCCAGGTACTTCAAAAGAACAAATCGTCAAAGATGAGATGTCTTTTCATGAATCAGTCTTGAAGAAAAAAATTGACGAACCAAAAGGTATGATTTTAAGACATAAAGAGTTGAACGATAACACCTATCAGTTAGCCAACGCTACTCTGATTTCCTTAGTTAGAAATAAAGAACTAGATGGTATCGTTCATGCTATTAGCCAAATCCAAATGAACTGGAATCATAGGTATAAATATCCTTTCACTTTCATTAATGATGAACCTTTCACTGAAGAATTTAAAGCTAAAGTTGCTGAAGTGTGGACTGGTCCTGTTTTTTTTGAAATCATCCCTAAGGAAATGTGGAGTAAACCTTCTAATATCGATCCTGCTAAAGAAAAGAAAGGTATCGATAGATTAACCGAATTAGGTGTTCAATATGCTGGTATGGATTCTTATCATAACATGTGTAGATTTAATTCTGGTTTATTCTACCACTTGCCAGGCTTGAAGAAATTCAAGTACTATTGGAGAGTTGAACCTGATGTTGATTTCTTCTGTCGTGTTGATTACGACTTATTCAAATTCATGGAAGATAATGAATTGACTTATGGTTTCACCATTAACCTATATGATTCACCATGGACTATCGAAACTTTATGGCCAACCACTTTGAAATTCATCTCCGAACACCCAGAATACGTTAATCCAAATGGTGCTTTCAAATGGTTAACTGAAAATCAACAAAATCCGGATAACACGAAAAACGCAAATGGTTACTCGACATGCCATTTCTGGTCCAATTTCGAAATTGGTGATATGGATTTCTATAGAGGTGAAGCATATTCTAAATGGTTTGATTCATTGGAAAAAGCTGGTGGATTCTACTACGAAAGATGGGGTGATGCACCTGTTCATTCCGTTGGGTTGGGTTTATTTGAAGATAAGTCCAAGATCTGGTGGTTTAGAGATATCGGTTATCATCATTCTCCTTATGTCAACTCTCCTAATAGTGATAAATGTGTTGATAACCCAGGTTATTTCTCACCTGAAGATGTGTATGATCAAAACTGTTTGCCTAACTGGATCAAGTTCGAGATGACTGTTGAACAACTAGAAAGATACTAGTTGTACCATTACCATTACCATTACCATTACTATTACTATTACTATACTACCACGTACTTCTCATGTTCTGTTTTAGATATATTTCCTTCTTACTTCTCTTTGTACTCTTTATATAACCCTTAACAGTAAATATTAACTGCTAGACAAGCCGCAACGCCAGCGCAAATTTTCTTTCCCACAAAAAAAAATTGGCCCGGGAAAAAGCAGTAATTTTTTTGAGACAATCTGAATCATTTAAAATTTTATTTGCTGGGTCAAGTCAATTATTTGCTGAAACTACTCCTACAGATGTCCAGCAACGGATAAAGCTCAGGCTCCCACTTAGCAACCTGATTTGACCATCTCACGTCACGAGAGCTTTTACTATCTTTAGCCGAAAGAAAAGACAAAAACGTCCATCGTGCTGCCTCTTCCTACGACTGCTACAACAACAAGTTCTTCTTCCCTCTTCTTTAGAACATCCCCTTTCTCTTCTTATCTAAACTTCATTTCCGGTTTGACTATCTCAGCCCCTCCACAACACACCACTACTGATAAAATGAGAAAGTGTAAAGTATTTGTCGGTAACTCTCATCCACAGTTGGGTAAGCTGGTTTGTGAACGACTAGGTATCCAGCCTGCTCCAGTTTCTTTGAAAAAGTTTGCTAATGGAGAAACATCCGTTTCAATTGGCGTTTCCGTTAGAGATGAAGATGTGTATATCATTCAATCTGGTTCTCCTGACACTAATGACCATATCATGGAGTTGTTGATTTTGATCTCAGCTTGTAAAGGTGGTTCAGCTGCTAAGATTACTGCTGTTATCCCTCAATTTCCATACTCTAAACAATCCAAGATGAAGAAACATAGGGGTGCAATCACTGCCCGTATGTTGGCCAATCTATTAATCATGGCTGGTGCTGACCATGTCGTTTCTATGGATTTACATGCTTCGCAAATGCAAGGTTTTTTCTCAAAACCAGTTGATAACCTGTATGCTGCTCCTACTTTGGCTAAATGGATTAGACAAAACATTGAAAATTATCAAGATGCTGTCATTGTTTCGAAGAACCCAGGTGGTACAAAAAGAGTTACTTCGTTGGCTGATCAGTTAAAGGTTAACTTTGCTATGATTCATACAGATAGAAGAAGAACTAAGGATGCATTTTCTGCAAAGAAAGCAAAGAACGCTAAGCAAAAACGCTTAAAACAACAACTTTCCGTGAATTTTACCGCTACTGATGATGGTGATGTTGAAGAAGAAGATGTTATTGTTTCTTCAGATATTCAAACCGCCAGAATAGTACAAGGTCATGTTGTTGAAGATGATGATAAAGAGAAGGAAAATGGTACTGCCGCTGCTGTCTCCACACTCAGACCTGAATTAACTCACAAAGAATCAGAAATCAATTACGATAACAATAATTCGGATGATGAAGATGAACCTGAATTCAACGCTTCTGAAAAATTAATCACATTGGTGGGTAATGTTCAAGACAAGCCAGCCATTATTTTAGATGACATGATTGACAAACACGCTTCTTTTATTGCTGCTGCTGAACATTTAAGATTGAACTGTGGTGCTAAAAAGTGCTATGTTGTTGCAACCCATGGTATTTTTTCAAATGACTGTTTGGAAAGATTGGAAGAATGTCCTTATATTGATGGCATTATCGTTACGAATACTTATCCAATTCCTGAAAATAAGTTGAACAAGTGTAAGAAGTTGACTGTTATTGATGTTTCTCCTATTTTTGCTGAGTGTATTAGAAGAGATCATTTTGGTGAGTCGATTTCTGTCTTGTTTGATTCTTTAGCTGTCATTAGTTAATCCAAATTGGTTTATCACAATTTAGACAATTTTTGTTTCTTGTTTTTTTCGTTTTGTCTCTCCCTTATATACAGTTGATCTTCTTTCTTTACAGTTACACTTACTTACCTCATCTACTTCCATTTTATTCACAGACCAACATGTCACTACAACTTGCTTTTTTTGTTTTATGGCTTTTTGCTTTTTCAAAATTGCTGCTACTTATTTACAACACAGCTTGCCTTTGAACATTTATTTATTATCAAACAGATACTCTACTCTAACCACATTGCTAGTACGTTACTAATAAATAGTAATTATTCTCTCTCACCTGAATACTTACAATTTTATTTTTTATAAATATTTTTTTTTCAAAAACTAATATCATTCGTTCCCATTTTTTTCCTAGTCCTTTTGATGTTCTTTTTGGGTCGTCGACATCGGTATATTTCTGTAATATATCTATGGATGACCCACAAAGCAAGTTAAAATTGACATCCAATGATGCCGTCACTTCATGGACGGCAGTACTTTTCCTCATAAGTGGGCCCAACTGGGCTTGTTTTGATTAGAGGAATTGTATTAACGGAGCATTGGTATATTAAATATAATCTGTATTTTATTATACGATTGTAGCTTTTTTTTTTAGTTGACTTTATGAAATGTACGTTCAGGTCTCTTTTTGTTTTTACATAATTAAGAGATTTTTCTTTTGTGTGTGTTTCGTTGTTGACTTTTATTTATATAAATAGCTTACATTTTTTTTTTTTTTTTGGTGTTGTTATTGGGAGCTGGGTCTTCTACAACTTATATAATAGATTTTATAGAATTTTTTGTATAATAATAAAGGTTATTTTTTATATTAAGACTTCATATTAGAAAGACTTTTTGCTGTGTAGGGTATACGTATTTGAATTATTTAAATGAATCTATAAATGTAACTAAATAAGAATAGTAATTGGATGATAATAGGGTAGATTATATAAAAAAAGATTAAAATAGTTTAGTTTATAAAATTATCGAATAATAATAACAAGAGCCAAATATATAATAATAGATAGGGGAGAATTTAATGGAATAGTGTTTAAAATGTCAAAACAGCAGGTGTAAAAAACAAAACAAATAAATTAGGACAAAATAAATTAAAAACAAATCAAAAACATGAATAATAATAATAATAACAACAAGCAGAGCAATACGTATTAAAGCAACAACAACAACAACAGATAAACCAAAAAAAAAATTGACTCTTACCAAGTCAATCACTTACCCTCACTATCAATCATGGGATTATTCAAAGCCAAAGGACTCGAAATATTAACAGGAGTAAACTTCTTAGGTAACGAAACCCTGGTGAACCGACTCTTAAACTTCTGTCTAACCAAATCCATATCCAAATGTCTAGTCAAACTAATTCTTCTAATACACGAGATATAGTGTTTATCATCCAACTGAATATCCAATGGATCCTGTGTATGACAACCTGGAGACAGCGACAATCTGATCGAATGTTTCTTCTCTCCACTGTCTTCACTCTCATACAACTCAAACACAATTTGAGACAAGTAATCTAGTTCAGGTAACGCATTTCTGGCAATCTTCATAGGTAAATGAGACTCGTAAATGACGTTCAATAATGTATAGATGTGGGACTCTTTGGTGAAGTATACTCTTGTTGCTGCTTTATCGGTTTCTCTAATCTCAGTAATGTCTTTCAAAACTTGTTTAGCTAATGGTAATGAAGTCAATAACCCAATGTCAAGTTTCTCGTTGTCTTCAATACCATATTCTTGTGGAGATATGAAATCAAATAAAACTTTAGCTAATCTGTATAGTTCACGTAATGGTTCATATTTCGATTCGTCAAAAGGAGAATTGGATTCATCTCTTGATGAGGATCTCTTGTATGATGATGAAGATAAAATCCATCCTATTGAACCGGCTGGGTTTGTGGATGAAGTGCCGCTATTGTCTAATGGAGTTGAATCGTTGACTTTGAAATTATTCATAGCTAGAATATTGATTGGATACTTAGTAACTAAAGAAGAAGACAGTTCATCTGAGGAATGGTTGATTGTATCATAAGTAATGAAAATTCTCTGTAAGAAATCTCTGTTATGTAAAGCATCATATTTCATAGTATCGTACAATTCACTGATTTTAGAAGGATGGACTTTTTCAACAGAAATGAATTCTTGGAACAATTTATCCCATCTTTCTTTAAATAAGGAAGGATCTTCACCACAACACCAATTTTCTTGAAACGAATCAACATCTTTAGTTTTGAAATTTTGTTCCATAATCTTATGATGATAATTCATTAATTCAACTACTCTTTTCATAACAATGAATGGTTCTGGCATTTTTGGAGGCCATGCAAATGTTGGTGGAGCTTCTTTACCTTGTCTAATCAAAGGTTTCAATTTCTTTTTGACTTTATCCATTAAATCTTTAGCAGCGTTTGAATCGTCCAATAAATCTTTTCTAACTTGCAAGAAATCATCAGGTATATCATCATTGCCCAAAAAAGTTTTGGAAAACAGTTGAGCTGAAGCAACTACTCTTCTCTCAGAAGAAGTGTAAACCTGGACATCGTTCAGTGCTTCTCTATTTAATAACTTGATATCTTGTCTTAATTGTTCACCGACGTCAGAAGCTTGATATCTTGCAGAATGGGTTGGTTCACCACCCCATTTAATAATCAATTGGACCTTTTCAATTTCATTGTCTTCGTTCAGTGATGGCTTCAATTGAACCTTAGTACCTGGGAAATTCATTTTCTTTTCTAATGCAGTAGCTAATTGCTTTAATTTTGCAGCATCTTCTAACTTTTGATCTTGAGCAACTTTAACTGTCTGTAAAACTATTTTCAAATCTCGAACTTCTCTAATAATGACTTCTTCTTTATAGCCTTTTAATAATGAAATAAAGATTGGGGATCTAAAAGAATATTTGAATTTTTGTTTTGGAGTTCTATCAGCATGTCTAACAATAGCAACAATACCTTTGAAAACCCATTTCTGTTTCTTTTCAGCCTTATTAACATTAGGAGTTGTATCAAGTAAGTCTCTTGATAATTTAGCTTTAGAAAATGTATCACGAATGATTTGAGCAGCAGTATCATAATAATTAAGGTTATCTTTAACGAAAGAAAACCCATTAACATCAATAACATAACTTTTACCATTTGTTCTTAATAAATCAAAACCACAAATGGTTTGTTGGAAACAGTTGCTAACTCTTTTAGCAATTTCTTCTTCTTCTTTAGATAATTGAGTAATATAACGAACTTCTTTACCATGAGTGTTTCTTCTAACTATACCATCAACAACAGGGGATTTTCTTGTTTCAGCATGGCAAAAAGTAGGACCAACAGTGTAAGCTTTAACATCTTCAAAGTTGTCGGTATCAATGAATTCTTCATAAATGTAGGACCCCTTAGTTCTAATGACATTTAAATTTGGATCAAATTCTGAGGATTTATTACCAATTTTTCTAAATAATCTACGACCACCACCTCCATTTTTCTTTGCATAATAAATGTAAACATTATGATCTTCGCCATCAACTGGTTTTTCAACAAAGGGCTTTTTAATAATTTCACCATCAATCATTAAAGTATCATCATCGATCATTTCCCACTTTGGTTCGGGAACTTCACTTGTATCAACGCCAAGAGTTTCCAATTTAGTTTTCAAATCATCATCAACCAAAGGACCACCATCTCTTGAAATGACCAATCTCTTTGGAGTTGGGACTTTAGCAGCTTGTAAGATTTGTAAGCATAATCTTCTATCCCAAAGGGCCTTTTGCATGACTAGATCATTTAACAAGATTGGGTTACGTAATTTTTCATAAGCAATAGCTTTATCTAATGGGAAACCATTTGAAAAGAAAGAAATTAAAAAGTCACAGGTAGGCCAATTTTCAACCGATTCATCAAGTAAAACTTTATCACCAAAAATAACAGTATCAAATTCACCATTTTCAATTAATCTATTCAAAATATGTCTGCAGGGTTTACTCAAGACTTTATTATCCATTGCACAAACACCAATTGTACCAATCTTTGGTAGTTTTGGTCCAGAAGGAACTTGAGCTGAGAACGATAAGGTACGCTGTTTAGGCAACAGAATGTTTGAGGTTGAACTTGAAGCAGAGGTTGGTCCACTTAGTAGAGAAGCTCTACCTAGACTGAAAGAGCTGTTACGAGGAGAATTTGGTATTGTGGTCTTTGTATCAGGAGAGTGAGGGCTGTTGGGAAACTGAAACTGGCTACTTGGATTAGTATTATTATTTGTGTTGTTGTTAATGTTATTGTTATTGTTAATGTTATTGTTGTTTGCTGGATGGGAAACTGTGCTCAAGTTGCTAATGTTGGACATGGTTCGTGATAAGGGGGCCTGACGGGGTGAGACAATTTCAGACTTGGACAAAACAGGAACAAAGTCCTCTAAGATGGGAGCTATAGAGGCAATGGCTTTCTTGTGGTGCTCTAGTGCCTCTTTAGTTAAAGAAGTTGGTTTTGAAAGATCTTCTAGTTCTTCTAGAGCGTCGTCATCTAGCTCCTTATCGTGGTCGGAGAATTCAGCCATTTGGGAGTCGATCGAAGCGTTTGAAGTGGTTGACAGGGCTCGAGCTAAAGAACCAGGTTTCTTGTCTTCAAGCATTGTGGAAGAGGAAGAGAAAAGCCAATATTAACTGAAAGAGAAAACGTGGGTGTTGAAATAAATTAGATGAAATATAAACAAGATAAAATTCTTCCTCAGATCTGACTGTAATCGGATTAAGCAGCTCTAGTTGTTTTAAGCTTTTTTTTCCAGTCACGTCCGGAGATTCAGCACTGGAAAGTGGCGCAGAAGTTGGATGCCCGGGTATAATATGGCTGGTGGGGCGCAAAGATTCTTTAACCCCCTTCTTTATCCCTCCTTACACATTGGATTGTTGTTTTCGTTTCTTTGCTCATTTGTTCCTTAGAGTGTCAATGAGACTTCAATAACGATACCATTGCTTACTCACTATTTTCTGGTCAAAGGGATCTTACATTGCCATTCTCATATCTATAGCTCACTTCTTTCCGGGTGCCTCGATCTTGATCTTAATCTTGATAGGATAATCCCTGTTTTTATTGAAGATTCTTTGCCACTTTGGGAACGATATGGCTTTAACAGTAGAATCAATTCCCAAACTTATGGTTTAACACTCAAGCCAAAGATGGATGCATTCTGAAAACTGTTAAGAAATTGCCGAATCCAAAAGCAGTCACTGAAGCCTCGATAGTATTTGTTTCCTCTTGGCTGTTAGTGCTCATTAACAAAATCTAGACTATACGTGTTTTTTACTGAAATTAATATTATGATACTTGCTCAAAATAAGATATGTAAGTATAAAGAGAATAATATAATAATTAATAAATATAAGTAAATTTGAAGTGGCTACTGGACAATAGAGTAGGAGAAACGCGAATAATATAAAAAGTAATATAAGAATTAGTAACATAAAAAAAGCATTCAAACTTTCTCAGCGACATAAATCTCAAATTCTTCAACATCTTCAGCACTACCTTTATCAGAATGAACTTGAATTAATGGGGCACCATCTTCAGTATAAACATCATCGACCTTTGAAGTTGGACTTATATTTTTACTTGAAAAAATGTAGTCCATTAATAAAGTAGCACCTAAAGAAAGTAGTAAACCCCAAGCATAAGACACGGAAAAAATCCAAGACCAAAACCCGTTTGATTTACTATTAGCAGAATAAGCTAACCCTGGTAGGAGAAAAACAGTACCTATGAAAAAAGCAGCAATGGATCTCCAATCAATGCCATTCCAAAACCAATAAATAGATTCTGGAGAATTAATGTATAAATCTTTCAATAGGACTTTTCTCTTGTAAACAACGAAATACTTAGCTATGACAACTCCCGTCTGCCCTGAACAAAAGCATCCCCATCCAGTACCGAAGATAACAACTGCTGTAGCTGATGATAAAATCTTCCATGGCCAAATTAAAATACCGATAATCATAACAATATAGGAACCTCTCATGATATTAATGTATTTAGGACATAGACCGACCATATCCATGGATGAACTTAAAGTATTTAGTAATAGATTAATAGCCATTTGTTGGAGCACAAATGCTAAACCACCAAAGAACACAGCAGCTCTAGCCTGAGATGAATTATTTTCATAGCTTTGTAAAGAACTCAACAAAACAACTGGATTCCAAACGATCTCCCCAACTAAATCTTTAGCAGCAGATGTAGTAATAATACCAATAATGGAAGAAAATGTTAAGGCTAGTGGAGCACCAATGATTTGAGATAAAACTGGTGTATGCTTCCCTTTGGAATATCTTGTAAAGTCAGATTGACCTAAGATACCAGTACCAGCTGAACCAACAATTGAGAATATACCTTGAACACAAGCCCAACCCAATGCACCATTACTTGTGAATGTAGAAGATGGGTCATTGAACATACTACCAGAACCACCAGCTTTTCTAGTGGTAAAACCAATCAATCCAAAGAAAGCACCAACGGTAATAAAAGTAACGATTCTAAAATAAAGCTGTAGTTTCTCAGGCTTAATTGTAAGGCAAGGCACCATTAAAACACAATAGATAAATAAGCCAACGAAATTACTTGATGTGATACCATTAGCATCATTAAACGAATCCCATGTAGCAAAACGTGGACTCATCGCTGCTATACAAACCGCAACTGCCTGACCACCATAATAGGCTTGGACACCCCACCAAATAATACCAGTAATAATTCTAATAACAATACCAAATACAGCACCTTTGATACCAAAGACAAATCTGGCAATTAATGGGAATCCGATATGATGATGCGATCCAATCCAGCCCATTACAGCTGCCATAACACCATAAATTATACCGGCTGCTAGGGAACAACAGATTGATTGTTTAGGAGAAAGACCATATCCAACTAACGTAGAACCAGTAGTATAGCCAGTTATAGAAACACCTTCAATGACCCAATAGGTGGAATATGCTATTGCTGACCAAGTTCTTCTTTCTGGGGGTATTGGAATAATATCCCGGTTGGTTAGTGAATTATTTTCATATATTGCATTTTCATCCTTAGGAACTTCTAGCTTGTATTTAAGTTTTGCCCAATCGACCATGTTTTTGAAGATTGCTTTAGTTTTCAGCCTGAAAAAATCCTTTGCTAATGTGCATATTGGTAAGTAGCAGGACAAATCTCAAGCTTTATATATTACAAGTGAAAAGCGATGAGACGTTATCTTCCAGATCAAGGAAGAATTTGAAACCAGGGAGATAAGGTTACAAGCCGAATAAACATCTAATGTCCGTATCTATCGTGGACTATGAATAAGGATCACCATTATCATCTCCACCAATGATAGGATATAGCTTTATAATCGTCCAACCTCCACCGCTCGCCTAAAAACCTCGCTTATCTTGGACATATTCCGATAAGAACAGTGGAGGGAGCATTATTGGATATCCGACAGTGGAGAATGCTGATAGGTGGAGACTGAAGGTTGATAGCAAAGTCTATTCTTACTTTAAAGAGACAAATAAATAAATGTATTGACTTTTGAAATTATATAAAGAACTAAACACAAAAGTATATATGATCATGGCTTCTTACCAGGACATTCTAAATCCTTATAATACCAATATCCAACATATGGACCGAAATCAGAGTATCTTTTACTGTATCCTAAATCTGAAATAGCCTTAATATCTTCTTCTGATAACTCAAGGGTTTCACCAACTTGATTTTCATCAATTCTAGTTAATGTAACTGATTTAGGTATAACTGATGTACCTCTTGATAAACCCCAAGCAATTAAAACTTGAGCTGGTGTTTTACCAGTCTTATCGGAAATTGCTTTAACAACCGGATGTTCTAAAATCTTAGGCTCCCCTTCTAATGCGTAAGATGCATTCTGGTTACCAAATGGAGAATAAGCGGTAACATGAATACCCTTGTCTTGGTGAACTTTCAAGAAAGCATCTTGTTTCAAATATGGATGCATTTCCATTTGATGAACTTGCGGAACAACAGTACAGGTGTCTAATAAATGGTCTAATTCTGATTGACAGAAATTGGAAATACCAATAGCTCTAACTTTACCAGTATCCAATAACTTTTCCATTGCTTTCCAAGTATCAGCATAATCAATATCAACTGGAATACTGTTACCTTTTAAAAATTCTGCTTTATCATTAGCACAAGGATAATGCATTAAATACAAGTCGACGTAATCTAAACCTAACTTTTCTAAACTTTCATCTAAAGCAACCTGAACATCTTCAGGATCATGGTGGGAATTCCATAATTTAGTAGTAACGAAGAATTCATTTCTTGGTAGGCCGGCATTTGCAATACCTTCACCAACTTCATGTTCATTTCCATAAATAGCGGCAGTATCAATGTGTTTATAACCTGACTTTAAAGCATGTTCGACTGCCTTCGAAACTTCATTTGGTTGTGATTGCCAGGTACCTAAACCGAATAATGGCATAATAACACCGTTGTTTAACTTGACGTTTGGAACTTCTTTGTAATCACTGAAAGACATGATGGTTGGGATTGATTGTAATCAACTGGATGAGAAAAGTAGAAAGACTATACTTGAAAGGCTAAGTATTATAAAACTAAAACCCAGCTACTCCTTTAAGCTCTTTAAATACACATTTATGTGGCCCACCCACCTAAACCAACGAACGATTGTAACTGGCGGATGTATTGGAGTGGAGGTCCAGCAGCCGTTTATCTTTTCGGTGGGCGGGCTTCGCTATCAGTGATATCCGTTAATGATTGCCGTTCTCGAAGTTACTATTCCAGTAGCTTTTTTGGAACGTTATCCTAGCCAATGGCAATAGCCGTTTTCCAAGGGTTTGGATATAGCTGAATAAGATATAACAGTCAAATATTTCCTTAGGTTTCTCCATCCATCTAGAGATGGATTCATTTGAAACTTGGTAAGAAAAACAAAACTACAACACAGTCAAATCATCAAATGACCGTTGAATCACAAACTGAAGAATACACTTCTAAGTTCAAAGTCCCAGTTATAGACTTCCAACCCTTTCTGGATGGTACCTCAGAAGGCAAAATGAAGGTTTCCAGAGAGATATCTGCTGCTATGAGAGAAGTCGGTTTCATGTATCTAATCAATCATGGTATTCCACTATCTGATCAACAAAGGATGTTTGATTGGAGTAAGAAATTTTTTTCCTTACCAAAGGAAGCAAAATCAAAGTGTCCTCATCCTAAAATTGGAGCCCATCATAGAGGTTGGTCTTCTGTTGGGAAAGAAAAAGTTGTTCAAATGGTTTATGATTCTAAAGAAATTTCAAAACTAAGAAATGTTCCCGATGTTAAAGAATCGTTTGATTTAGGTAATGAATCAAATAAAATTTACTATAATATTTGGCCTGATGATAGTGATATTCCTGGCTTTAAAGAATATTGTCAATATTATTATAAGTTGTCTGATTCAATCTCCAAAAACATCTTAAGAGCAATAGCTTTAGGTATGGGCTTGGATGAAGAATTCTTCATTCCTTATCATAGTGAGTCAGATAATCAGTTAAGATTATTACACTATCCTCCTACACCTGAAAAAGACCTAAAAGATGGCAAGACTGAAAGAATTGCCGCTCATACCGATTTTGGTACGTTAACAATGCTACTACAAGATGATATTGGTGGATTACAAGTTGAAGAACCTTACAAACCTGGCTCATTTGTTAATGCTCCTTGTATTACAGGCTCATTGGTGATTAACACAGGTGATTTCTTGCAGAGATGGTCTAATGATGAGTTGAAATCTACTTTACATAGAGTTAAGGCTCCGCCTGTTGATTCAGGCACCGGTATGTCCAGAGCACGCTACTCAATCCCATTCTTTGTTAGTGCTGATCCTAAAAAGATTGTTGATGTTTTACCTGGTACTTTTGGAGAAGGTAAACCTAAAAAGTATGAACCTATTACATCCGGTGATTACATTGATATGAGAATGAATGCTACTTACTAGCTTATAAAAGTTTATAAAGATTTAATATTATTTCCAGTTTTTTATCTGGAATTACTGTAAAATATTTAGTAAGTATTTGAATATTTTTGGCTGCTGTAGTATCAAAGCTTTTTGAAAGAGATCGGGATAGATATCGGCTTGCGCCGCAAACTAAGTTATCGCGGCTCATGGTGCTGTGTGGCGTGTCGTGCGCGCTTCAATCTGAAATTTATTTCAAATTTTTTTTTATCTTTAAAGCTTTTTTCCTAGTTTACGTAAAAAAACTTTAAATAAGGTGTAGTTAAACCACCACAAAACTTCTTATTTCCCTCTACAAGTACAAATGGTTGAACCAATTTCTACAGAAGATAAGAGAAGAAAGGTCAACGGCACTGTCCAAAAGGTCAGACCATCCAAAATCTTCTCACCTTTCAGAGTGATTGGCCATATTTCTAATGGTACACCATTTACAATTGGTACTTTAGGTCAATCATTTTATATTGCTACTGTTGTCGGTAGATCATTTCAAATTTATGATGCTGCAACATTGCATTTATTATTCGTTTCCACTAAACAAACCCCACAACCTATAACTTCAATTACATCCCATTTCCATTATATTTTTTGCTCATATGGTAATCAAATTGGTATTTTTAGAAGAGGTAAGTTAGAATTTGAAATAACTTTACCTGATTCAGACGCTGGATCCATTAATAAATTATTGGTTTTTGGTAGTTACCTTGTAGCTGCAACCACAACGAAGTTATACATTTATGAAAAGAAAGATTTAAAGTTCCCAACTGATTATTATACCAGTATTCAATGTAATTCATTATATGGTGATATTGTTGATTTAGTTCATTTGCCAACTTATCTAAATAAAATAGTCGTGGCTACAACTTCCCATTTGATTGTTTATAACATTAAGTCTACCAAATTATTATATATTTCTGAAGAATTTGTTAATGGTATTACATGTATAGAACAGGCACCAGCATTAGATATTATTGCTGTTGGTAACAATCAAGGTGTTTGCACAGTTTTCAACATCAAGAAAGGTAAAACTTTGAGAACAATACAAACAGGTTCCAATTCTTCAGTCACCTCTATTTCATTTAGAACCGACGGTGCTCCCCATGTTGTTTGTTCTATGGTCAATGGTGATTTGTTTTTCTATGATTTGAATAAAAAATCAAGAGTTCATATTTTGAGAAATGCACATAAAGAAGTTTACGGAGGTTGTACTAAAGCAAGCTTTTTAAATGGCCAACCGATTGTCGTTACTACAGGTCCTGATAATACATTAAAAGAATATGTGTTTGATCCTGTTTTATCAACTACTGATTCATCTGTCGTTTCACCCCCAAGACATTTAAGATCGAGAGGGGGTCATTCTGCTCCTCCAACTTCAATCAACTTTGCTGATTCTAAATCTCATTTCATTAGATCTGCCTCATCCGATAGATCATTCTGGAGTTTTTCTTTAAGAAAAGACGCTCAATCCCAAGAAATGTCTCAAAAACAATCTAAAATGGATAGAAACGGTAAAAGAGTCGGCGGTGTTTCAAATCAATATAAAGATAAATTCCCACCTATAACAATGATAGTTCAAGAAAATGCAAGAGAAGGTGATTGGGATAATATAGTAACTGTTCATCAAGATGAAACCTTTGCAAGAACCTGGGATTCCAAAAATAAGAAAATCGGTAAGTATCAATTGAAAACAATAGATGGAGGACTAGCTAAAGCTGTTGCTATAACACAGTGTGGAAATTTTGGATTAGTCGGTTCTAGTCTGGGTGGTATTGGTGTTTATAATTTACAAAGTGGTAAACTTAGAAAAAATTATAAACTTCATAAGAAGACAGTTACTGGTATTTCAGTTGATGGTATGAATAGAAAGATGGTTTCTTGTGGTTTAGATGGTATTGTTGGGTTTTATGATTTTAGTAAATCGCAATATTTAGGCAAACTAGTTTTAGATGCTCCGATTACTCAAATGGTGTATCATAGATCTTCCGATTTAGCTGCTTTGGTGCTGGATGATTTGTCTATTGTTGTTATAGATGTGGTTACTCAAAGAGTGGTTAGACAATTATTTGGCCACACTAACAGAATAACATCGATCGATTTCTCTAATGATGGTAGATGGATCATTTCTGCTGCATTGGATTCAACTATTAGAACCTGGGATTTACCAACTGGTGGTTGTATTGATGGAATCAAAGTTCCTAATGTTGTTACATGCTTGAAAATGTCACCATTGGGTGACTATCTAGCCACCGCTCACGTTAATGGTGTTGGTATCTCATTATGGACGAATAAATCACAATTTAAACCTGTTTCTACAAGACAGATTGAAGATGAATCTCAGTTTGCTAATATTACATTGCCTAATGTTAGTGGTGATGGCGGTGAATCGATGCTAAATGGTGCATTTGATAATGAAGCTGATGAACATTTAGATGGCCACTATCAATCAGTTGAACAGATTAGTGAAGAATTAGTGACGTTGTCCTCATGTTCTAAGAATAAGTTTAACACTATACTTCATTTAGACAATATCAAATTAAGAAATAAAACCAAAGAGCCAATTAAGAAGGCGGATTCTGCACCTTTCTTTTTGGAATTAAGTGGTGGTAAAGTTGGTGATTTAGCAAAAGAAAATGAAGAAGGTGCAAGTGTCAAGAAACAGAATGAACTTTCAACTGATACAAGACTATTACAATTAGATTCAACCAAGAAGACCTTTAATTTTGAATCTGAATTTACTAAATTGCTAAGAGAAGACTCCAAAGCTAAAGATTACACCAAATTTGTTAAATATATTGTTGAATTATCACCAGCCAGCATTGACTTGGAAATTAGATCATTGGATACATTATCTCCATATTCAGAGTTAATTTCATTCGTTGAAGCCATTTCTTTTGGCTTAAAACAAAATCAAAATTTTGAAATATTAGTTGCTTTAATGACTGTGTTTTTAACTGTCCACGCCGATGTTATCTTTAGTGTTAATAAAGCTGATACGAAATCGGCAATTAAAGTTGTTAGTGCTTTGAAAGAATGGAATGAGATTAATAATGAACTGGACTCAAAATTGGATGATTTGATCAAGTATTGTTCTAGTGTTATCAACTTCATTACTACTGTTTAAACACTGTTATGTTCTACTTCTACTTCTTTTGCATTTTGTGTACTTAATAAATAATAGAGCAATACTTCTCCATGTTAACCATCTATTACTATATGCCTTTTTCATAACTACGAATTCTACAATTAACGATAAAAATAAATGCCTAATCAATAAATAGATTCATAATTCAAACAAGATCACGTGCCCAAGGAAAAATGCAGTACTATATAAATCACGCTTTTCTGTTCATACACCCATAATGTAAGACTTTACCATTAGGGTAAAAACAGATGACAGAACTAGAGTTAAAATGTTTACCACAAACAGGACATATCGAGTTAGTAGTCAATCTAACATACTCTCTTTCCTTTTCTAGTTTATTTAACTTTTGATCAATCAAACCAACTTTTAATAACTCATTCTCAATTGTAGATTTCTTCAATTCTGTATTAATTGATCTAACATTAAATTCAATAAACAACTTCAAAGTGTCCAATGATGTTTCATTTGGTAGTTTATCTAGCACGACTATTGGATCTAAGAAATTCAATTTAGGATCTAAAACAGAAGAAATTGCACTTATTTCTCCATCGTCGGTTGAAGTACTTTCCAAGCAAAGATCAATTAACTCATAACCTAATTCTTGCCCTAATGGTTTATCATTTTCAAATATTTCGACACAATAATCTATTGCTGATTTATTGTCTTTTAAATCATTAATGAAAATACGTAACACATCACTATGCTTACCTAATTTTTTGTTTGGATGAATGATTAATTTAAGTAATGTTATTCTTGAAATATCGTCAATTGCGGTGCTTGTAGTTAATAGACCATTGAATTTTTTCAAAAAATGAGTAGCATTGTAATCTTCTAACGCGAACGTGTTTAACAACTTGCTATAATTAGCAACGTAATCGATATTGATATACAGCTCAATCAATTTATTAATTAGTTTAACATTATGGAAGCCAGTTTCAAAGATGACGTATTCCAAATATTGTAGTTGTAAGTCAGTCCAATTATTTTCACCTAAGAACTCGAAAACTTTAAAACAATTCAAAGACTCACATTCAATTGAATCGCTCATAAAAATCATATTAAAGTAACCCTGATCGGTTTCAATTAATTTTTTAGAATACTCTAAAATTAAAGGTAAATGGTCATTATTCAATTTTTGTAGATATTTCACCATGAAATCGACATTAAATAAAAATGATAGAGAAGAAGTAGGTGAAGCATTAACTTTAGTGCTATGACTACCTCTACGTCCAGTTGGAACAGGCATATCAAAGCATAACTTGTATAATAACTCTAATGCATTCCTATGAGTCTTTCTGAAATAATAGAAATCAATTAATTCGTTGTATAATTTCAATTTCAAACATTTTCTTTCAACTATTTCAAAAGTACAGTAATTCGATATACGCAACAAAGGTCCAACCATTTTAATATTTGTTAGCAGGTAGCATTGAAATAAATAATTATCAATTAATTCTAGTGAGTTGGTTGCTGAATCTCCATGTCCACCAGTATTAGCTAGTTCCTCATATAACTCTAAAGAAATTAAATAGCCATGCCATTGGAATTGAGGAGATTCTGGATCAAGTAAACGAGTTAGTTTCCTTCTTGTATCTGTTAAATAGGTTATTAATTGATTTATTAACTTCCCATCTCTATGAGTTAATGTTAAATTTCGAGCTGGTTCTGGAGGAGGTGGCAATGGTGATGGAATAGTTGACTTCATTGGACTACTTATCAAATAAAACGATTTCACTGAAGCATTACTTCTCTTAACAGAGTTCATTGTTATTCTTCTTTGTAGTTCTTCTTGTTGCTCTAATTCACGATTTTGTAAAAATTCATCTAGATTATCATCTAAATTCAATAATTCTGATAAATGTTCAGGTAAATTATTCAAAACCAAATCTGGTGGAGATATAAATTCAACAAATAATTTTATTGCAGAATCGAAACTTTGTTTTTGCAATAATTCAACACCTTTCAGTAATTGGAATTTTCTTAACTTTAAAAATTTCATTTGTCTTGCAGATCTGTGATGT
Source organism: Ambrosiozyma platypodis (assembly GCA_030557395.1). Classification (NCBI taxonomy): domain Eukaryota; kingdom Fungi; phylum Ascomycota; class Pichiomycetes; order Pichiales; family Pichiaceae; genus Ambrosiozyma; species Ambrosiozyma platypodis. Next base: position 200,017 of record JAKTPC010000019.1, read on the forward strand.
GCTAATCCATTCATTTGATCATCGATTTCATCATCGTCGAAGAATAATGGATTCAATTTTTCAATTAAATAAATGGCATCATTATACGCTTTGTTGTTTTCAAATTGGGACAATTGATATTTATAATCACTTTTAACAAATTTGATTATATTATTGGAAGTGATTAATAACATTGTCTTATTGATGAACTTAATATCTATTATACCACTTGATATTATTTTGTTATCCAAACTTATAATTTGAATTAGATGACCATCTTCTAAATTTCTTAGCTGTATAGCATTTCCATAAACACCTACTAAATATGGGAACCAGTATTTACAAGATAATAGTTTCCCATGAGAAGAGCTTGCATAACTAGAAGGAATATTTATTAAATTTTTAAAATCACCGGAATGGCAACTTTTCTTGAAGCTGATTAATTCCAAATCATTATTCAACTTAAGTAAGTTATAATCTTTAAAAATATTTAACTGCTGATCATTGTTTGATTTGAAAACATCTAACAAAGTATCATTATAAGAACTGAAGAAAAATGAAGATCTTGACTGTTGTAATTGAGTTGGGTTTAAAAACTGAATTTGAATATTATTTATTAACCCTGTTGATAATGTTAATTTTAATAAATCGTTATTGTGTAATCCGACGATGATTGAATCTTGGTTTAAAAATTCAATCAGTTTTATTCTATCGCTCAATTTAAATTCAAACTTTTTATCATATTTATTCTGTAACCATCTTATTATGATTAAATGTCTTTTTGAAGCCATACACAAGTAATTGTAATTTGATCTAGAAATTACAAATTGTTTTTTTAATTTTTTATTAGTCAACTTCTCATTGAATTGATCACTATGTAACTGCACTGTAGCTAATGAAATTGAATCGCTATCATTTTGACGTATTCTAGTGTCATAATACTGATCGTCTTCTTCATCATTATCATTATCATCCACATTTCCAGTTTGGTGTTCAGTATCACTCCACGTTTTAATTAAACTAAACTTAAATTCTTCAAATTTGTCAATCCTACTTAAGAATGAATCATCATCGTTTAGATTATATATTTCGACAATCTGATTACTCAACAACACAATCAGGTATTTCAAACTGGGTATGAATTCAATTTGCGTAGCATAATAATTCAATCCATCAAGGGGCAATTCAATTGAACTTATGAGAGTTAGTTCTTCAATTTGTAAATCATCTAACTTCACTTTCCCTTCAACAGTTGTTCTAGTGGCGCTCATGAAACTCTTCAGACTTTTGGGACTTTTGGGACTGGACGGTTCTTCTTGTTTTGGTGTTTGTGGCGGCGAATTTGGAGAAATGTAGTTTGCAGAAGTTAGCTGGTAGACTAGGAGTTGGCCGTTAGATAACCCAACAAATAGATGGTGGGTGGCGGGCAGAACGTTGGCACATGTAATCCTTGAGCTTTTATTGGGCAGCTCAATTCCCAGATTTGCAGTAGCTGTAATAGCAGAGATCATGGTGGTGATCAGGGAATGATGTCTTTGTGTGTGTTTTATGTATATTATTGTATTTTTTGAAATGGGTATCCTGATAAAGGCAAGTCGCCTTTGCGCGCTCTACATTTTGAAGTAAATACAAAGCTGAACATTTAGTTAATTGCAAGTCTATTGAGTGAACTATAAACTATAAACTATAAAAGAGAAGATACCAGGATATCAGTCATTAGGCGAACATGAACATATTGAGTATTTTGGGCTCAACTGACACATTTCAAAGAGATAGGTTTCAACTCAGATTAATCCAGGAATACCCTTTTAATTGATAACTAGTAGTGATTTGATTTTGTTTACTGTGGACTGATTTTATTAAATTCACCTTACTTTACTCTACCTGGTTTAACTTGATAATAAACATGTGGTGGTGTCACTAGATTGGAAATGCTCTGACCTTTCCAAGAGTACTAGTCCAAACTGATGATCAGTTTAAGAAAAGATAAGGTAAGAGACAAACCAAGTAACAAAGGCAAGCGAAATGAAACTTCCCTTGAGTTGTGAAACAATAAAGTATCAGGATAGAACTACAGTAAGGTAAAATGATAACGTTTGAAATCGAGTGGGACGACATAAATAAAGGACTATCTCGCAAACTAAGTAATATCAGAGGCGTAAAATTCAGGTTCTCCATTGATGGTGTAGGAATTCCAAAATTGCCACTTTTCAGATTCGGACATAAGTTCAAGTTCAGGGGTTTCAAGATAGATCACAGTCTTAGGTTTAAAATTCATGAGGTAATCAAGAGAAGGTCTGAATTCATCACAACTTGAAAAAAATGACGCAAAACAAAAGTTTCACATCTTTCAAACAAGTTGTTAAAACTTTGTAAAAGTGAACTATTTTTTTCAGTAGATCTAACGACAGCATGAACTCAGTGCAATACGTTTTCAATATAATCAATTTATCATATTTCTTTGGTAATGAAACTAGCTTTTCCATGGCTTCTGATCCAGCTTCAAAATTTGAGTTTCCACACCAGGAATAAAATAAAGCACTCTCCTCTTCAGAAGCATAAAGTTCAAAACTTTTGTGATTGAAAATATGGAAAATGTAGTCATCTATTTCTGGAGAAATACCAACTGACCTCATGAAAACTTCCAACTTCTTTTCTTCTGTGAATGCACCAAACTTGTCTCTTAAATATATAACTTGTTTCGATATCAATAGTTGTAGCCAGTTGAGATGAAATTCATGATCTCAATGAACTTCTCTTTATCACATAATTCTTTCTGGCCATGCTCTGAGCTTTTTGAAAAGCAGTTAAAGAAAATTGAATTTACAATCAGTGAAAAAGTTTCACGTCCTGTTCATTTGCTTTCATTTCAACTCGTTTTGGTTTTGGAGGGAGACTTCATACTCCTTTTAAACCAAACAGAATTTGTGGCGCAATAACACATGCGCCATATTATAGCCCCCTGACCACCTTATCAGAGTGAGAGTTATTTGATTAACCACGATACCACCACACACCTAAAATCCGTCGATCAACAAAATTAAACACGATCATGATAGACCCAGTCATTCAACAGCAAATAGCAGAAACGAGACAAATTAAACAACGAAATGCCCAAGTATCAGCCAAATACAAACGATACTTATCCAAAGTATTAACCGAACTATCAAATCCATCAACCACAAACACGCCATCCTCATCGTCCACGTCGTTAAACCAATCGTATGATGCGAACGGCAGAATAAGGAGAGATACCGCAACATCTGGTACTGGTGGTGGTGTTGGTGGTGGTGGCCAGAGACAACAACAGCAAATTTTCGAAACTCCATTATTATCAAGAATCGATCAAATTTATAAAAATCAAGCAACTTTACAGAATGATCAGTTCAATCAACATATTTTGGGGAATTTAAAAGAGTTGAATTTGACTGCTCATAATTTGAATTTCAGATTGAATAAAACTCTTGATAAATTGATCAAGAACAATTTCATTGCTAGTCATGATCGTGAAGGGCATCATGATGAAGCACAACCACCGCTATCCCACGACAACGGTAACAACAACGGCGACCAGGATGATGAAAGTCATTTAAAAATAACTAACTTAGTTCAAGAACGTGTTGAATTGTTAGATCAAAACATCAGAATCTTGGAAAATTGTATGAAGCTAATTGAACATAATCAAAGCAGGCCTATCGTTAGGACTAAGAAAGGTTTATTTAGTTTATAACCCCATGTTTCAATGGCTTTGCCTTTTGTATATGTGTGTACAATAGATATCAATGTGAGCATAACAACCACTATGTACTATTATAAAAATTAAATTAAATATTTAAGTGTATTATGAATAAAAAAAAAGAACCAAGAACAAAATATAGTAATAAGTAGGTGATGGAAAGATTATCCTAAAGTTGATTAAAAACGTTACTTCAAATATTCAACAATATAACAATATAACAATATAACATAAACCTCCGGAAATAAAGTTAAAAAAACAGAAACGGAATAAAGATAGTGCTGTAAAAGCTATGCAATACAATAACTTGTAAAATCACTAAAAAAAGAGTTGGGAAAAAAAGTAAAAGGGTACGACACAAAACAAAAGAAAAACAGACAGACACTATAAACCAACGTAAAAACAAAAACATTGTACAATCACGGATAGATCATTTAAGAGTAAACATGACGAGCGAACAAAAAGGTATTCATACAAAAAACAACAAAATATCAAGAGTTCTTTAAAGAGAGAGAGCTAAGCTAGTAAAGATAGAGAGTCCAACAAAACAAAAAAAAAAGTAAAAAAGCTAGTTATCATTACCAAATAATGATTGTAAAATAATTGTAATATATTTCAAGAATTAAAAAGAGTAATCAAGTGGTGGTGAATATTGCTAAGAAAATGAATCGATATACCATATCAATAAATTCCAATATCAAATATTAAGCAGAAGTAAGATTAAGCATCGAGTGAAAGCAGTAGCAACAAAAAAGTAGTAAGCAGCAGCAGCAATAGAACAAAAAAATGAGATGGGAGGAAGATTAAAGGTATTAAGGATGAAACAAACCAGGCCCATGACCCGCATATATAGTCAGTCCACCACCCATGTTCATGTAATGTGATAGTAAACCTTAACTCCAATCCGCATTAGTACCACAACTAATTAGTCGTTGTTGTGATGACAGACAGGGGTAATATTGATCTAACTGATTAGAGAAGGAATGCTGTATTATGGGTTGATCATGGCTTGTGTGGAGGGAGAATAAATAATCTTTTTGCATGGGCATGTGAGAATTTGGATACGTTATGGAGATGGTTATGGTGATGAGTGCAAGTAGTTTGTAACTTGTAGATTTGGGGAAAATCTATGATCATAAGTGTAGTCATTTAATCGAAACGTTGAAACAGAAAAGAAAAACAAGATATGCAAAATATGGGGGTATAACCATTAAACCATTATATTAATCAAAAAACGAAACTCTTTCCTTCGTTTGGTTATTGACGACCTTGAGCAGCTTTTTCAAAAACTTTAGACCAGGTCCAACCAGCTTCTACCACTTTCAGCAAATCTTTCAAATTCATTGGTCTCTTCAAATTTCTATTGTTTATCACCAAATTTTTATAAACAATATAATAGTCTTTATTTAGCACATAACTTTTTAATTCTTGATTTTGTAACTTAATTTGTAATTTATGCTTTCCTTCAATCGTAGCATTTTCAGGAGAAGGTTTTAACCATTCTGCATTTTGTAACTTCCACAGTCCTTCACCACCTATAAAAGGTTTCGTTTCTTTTGTTGATGCAGAAGGTGGAGTAGCACCATCGACCGAAAAATCAGATGATGAGTTCATGGTGGTAACATTAGATGATGCATTCAGAGTTGAGGAAGCGTTACTATCATCCATGGACAGCTTATCATCTAGAGTCTTCATCATATTTTGTGGTTGTGGTGCACTTGCTGTTGGTGTTGTACTTGTAACGTGAGGAAAATTCTCTAAATCCAATTGCTGCTGGTCGTCTGATGATTCAGAATCTGTCGAATTGAACAACTCCTCAGTGATTTCGTCAGAGTCAAGAACAGCCTCAGTGATGAACTTGATTCTGTTTAGTAAGGAAGAACAGGAGTATCCGAATTTCAAAAGGCCTCTTTTAACTCTTCCACTCGAATTTGAACTTTGCTGCTGCCTTTGCACTTTGTCTTTTTCTAGGGATGTCTTGAGTTTGAGGGAAGCAGATGAACGGGCAGGTTTTACAGATGGAACTATGGGATCAGGCATGTCTATATATGGGTGTCTGATGTAGTCAACTGGAGGTAAAAGTAGAAACGTGGAAACTTAGAGGACGTAGTGGTAGTTTTAAAAAGAATCACTACCAGTCACAGACTGTGAAAGGCACTGGTCACTGCTAAAAGCTTTCCTTTGAAGGGTCTCGCTATTTTCGGTCGTGGCCGCTCCAAAGCCTTATCTTTGTAATTGGAACACTTATAGTACAGTACACATAGAATTATAGAATTATAGAATTAAATATTTATGAATTAGTATCACAGGGGACCGACCTTGCTGCCTTTCCAGTACTTCTTATCAAACGCCCATCTGCCAACATTACTCTTACTTGAGGTGCTGGGTCTTGGTTTCTGTAAAGTAACAGCTTTACTGACCTCGATTCTTTCGTTTAATCTTCTCTTTTTAATAGATCCAATATAACTCAAATCATCAACGAACGAATCCAACTTAGTCCATTTCACTTTGAATATACTGATGGAAACACCATTATGTTCTGTCTTGGACCAGGTTCTTGAATTATAATTGTTTCTATATGAACCTTGGTATTTACCCAGAGTTGGTAAAATCAATAAAGTAACTATCAAATCATCACCATCCTCATCCTTAATAACATCGTGTGTATTGTCCATGTTGGCTGGTGTTAATGGGTTAGTTAATTTACTGAATTTATATACACCGTTATCAGAATCAACTAATTCTTTATCTTTTTTGGATTTTTTAGTTTGTTTGTTGTTATGATCGTCGTCATCCTCTGGTACTGTTGGATCAGATGAATTTAAGATACCACAATGATATAGCATAGCAACAATATCTGAATCATCAGTATACACGTCTGTTCCCCATAATCTTCTATTGAAAACATTATCATTGTTAACGATAGCGTGATAAGGAACATGGACATCTATTGTACAATTAATATAATTTGAAATTAAACCTGGTAATAGTTCTATTCTTTTGGAAGCCTTGCTTATTGATTCCTGCTGCAGCTGCTGTAAAGCTAATTTGTATAATTCGTATTCGTTATGTAACTTCAATTGATCTTCTGATGTTAGCCCATTTAAATATCTACTTTGAGTTTCAAATGTTGGATATTCTTCATATATTATAGAACCTAAATTTTTACGTGGAAATTTCAAAGCTGATTCTAACACACCTTTAGATGAAATGGTATCTTCCATTCTTTTTACGCTAGTTGGTTTGACTCTCTTGCGCACCGCCACCGCTGTTGATGTTGTTGAAGGTGTCTGAGCAATGGAGTTGACATTGTTGGAATTAGGTAAAACACTTGAATTGGGATCAATTATAGTAGATTCGCCTTGGAGAAGAGTAGTATCATTTCCATTTCCATTGTTAAATGGATTTGCAACAGTCGTAGTAGTCGCAGTGGCGGTGAGTTCCGGATTATGAATAATTATTTTATGATGGTGATGATCACCATGAGGTTGATGAACAACATGAATATGGCCACCATCTTTTAACTGAGTTTGAGCTTCTTTCAACTTATCCTGGAAGTCGTTGCTATGATTGTGGACATGGTGGTGCAGGTGGTGATGGAGGTGTGAGTCGAAATGAGGTGCCTGTTGAAGGGGTTGTTGTTGCGGCTGTTGGTTGGTCGTTGTCTGCTGAACCCGAAGCTGAGAATCCAACTGCTGATCATTGGGCTGGTGGACGGACTGGCGACGAGGAGGCTGTTGTTGTTGCTGCTGCTGTTGATGTTGCTGTTGTTGTTGTTGCTGAAATAATGGAAGCTGATGCTGTTGTTCTTGATGAGCTTGTGCTTGGGTCTGGCCTTGACCAGATACAGATAATGATGGAATTTTCAACTGAGTTTGCGTCTGGGTTGGGGTTTGACTCTTAGATAAGGTTGGGTTATGTAAATCAATTGGGGATCCTTGGTGGGACATAGATAGAGTAGACAGTTTCGGCAAAGAAGGAGAATGAGAATTGGATGGAGTGTTACCTAGGTTTAAAGAAGGTAGTCTTATATGCTCATTGATAGGGGGTGGAGGCAAGTTTGACAGGCCCGAGGTGAAGGACGAGATGGAGGGTAGGTGGAACTCATTGTTGGGACCCAGAGAAGGTAGAGAAGGCAGTTTAGGAGTGGGAGAGTTGTTAGCTTGAGACTGGTTGTTTGATTGGCCGTTTGAAAGGAAAGAAAGGGGAGGCAACTTGACCTGCTGGTTGAAGTTATTGTTGTTGTTGTTGTACGACATCTCCTGTGTGTATGACGAGAGTCTTGGTTAGATGTGGAGAAGTAGTAGCAGTAATAGTAGCAAAGAGCAAAGAGTAAAGAGGCAGCTAGTAGTGACCACAGAAGAAGACCATCGGTGAGCAGAGAAGAGCTAGAGATGGTCAAGTGAAATAGTGTTATTGTTGTTGTGATTGAGAAAGAAGTTGCCGCTCCTCTTTTCTTTCTCGTTCTCGAAGACCACAAAACCCGCATGTCAAAAAAAAGGACATTCCACTATCTATCAGGACTGGACTATCTTCTACTGGCTATCAAGAACACACAACACCAATGCTCCAGTCTAGATATCCATCACTACTTAACCTGTCCAACTTTGTCTCTCTACCTCAGTATGAGTCTAAGTTTGAGGATCAGGAGATCACCCTGGACAAGCTCTATAAGCTTATCAGCGCTCTCCACGATAACACATCACCTTCTACAAATGAACCACAGGCCCAACTACCACTTGAACTACAGTTTACAACCTCAATTGAGCTGTACCTAGCAATTGCTTCATATTGTAAACTGATCATATTGCATCCGCATCTTAATTCTTTATATCTCTCTTTACCTGAGATCTACAAAATTTGGGAAGTTAGATTGAATTTGTTGTTAATGTCAACCAACCTTAAACTACCTAATTCAAAATCAGTTATTCCAACTATTCCCAATGCCAAATATTTAAGAACTGAAAGTAATGCATTATTAAATGAATTGTTGAAAATTAAAAAAGTCGAATCAGAAGAAGAGCAGGAAGATGATGACGATAACGGAGACGACGAAGACGACAATACCTTGCCCAAAGGAATCAATTGGAGTTTTGAACTCTTAATAAATAGAATTAAAAACGGTTCTGGATTGTTGCTGTTAAACTATTACTACAATTTATTATTGGGGTGTAGAAAAACGCAAGATCTGGATAAAATCAAGTCAATTTTATTTAGTCTATCCTCCCTGTTAATTGCAAGACAACAGTACTTGACTCTGTTCAATTTACTCAACCAATACGTCAATGAAGCCGCAAATACGGATGACCCACATTTGATTTCAAATGTCTGTTTAATCAGCGCATTAGTCGGCCTACTGATGGTTTTCAAAGATAACAACTCGATTGATAAAGATTCAATTTACTATGATGAAATATTAACCATCTTTAATAAAGTTAACACAGACTCAATCAATTCATTAATTGACGTACTAGGTAAAGTTGCTCCAATATACACATCAAGCATGACCAAGATCCAACAGGATACAATCCATATTAAATCATTAGATGATATAAATGACGTTAGTAAATTGGTTGAAGAATTAAAGATAACAGGTAGGATAGTTTGCTCGTTATGTGCTCAATTCGACATAGAGTCGGCGGCTACGTCTGTAGAGATGCCATCCCCGGTAATCGATATAGATGGATGTCTGGACGTGGTGTCTGTTGAATGGATTAAGAACGTTAACAATTACTATGCGTATGAATAAGTAAGTAAGTAAGTAAGTAAGTAGCTGTACATAATCTTCTAATTCAAAATAAATCTAATAGCATGATCACGTGCTATTCACGTGCTGATATACCGACCCCTCGAACCCTCTTCACACATCAAATTTTCCACTATTCTGAGTTGCGCACGCCCCTTTGGCTTTACTCAGTGAGCCAGTTCGCTGCTTGCCTAGCCAGTGCCAGTGAGCGAGGGAGAGGCCTGTGTGGTTTGGTGAAAATTATTGGATTGGAGAGAAATTTGGTGGAATTTTACAAGGGGTTTACCATACTATACAAAAGATATATACCAGGACTCTATATACATCAAAAATGGCTAGATCTGAATTAAAGGAAGTCGTCACTAGAGAATACACCATCAACTTACACAAGAGAGTATGTTTTGTTTATGCAAACCAAGAGATAGAGATGACTTATGGAAATTTTGGAGTTTTAGTTGAACAGCACAGGATTGAAATATAGTTATTGAGTCATTACATCTGATATGTTATTTTATGTGTTCAATGAAGCGATGCTTATTATCATTTGCATTATATTGGATTTATTTAATTCAACTACACCAAATTGAAAAGAAAAAGGAATTTCCGCTGCAACGTGAAGAATTCTCAGTTTGGATGGATTCCTAGAATAATAAAAGACGTAACTTGTTTTTGCAGAATCTCTATTATTCAATCAAGTTATGAGATCACTTTGATTTATTTCACTTTTGAATCGTTCCATTTTGTGTTGTAGTTGTCTACCAAGAAGCGTCAATCAGATTGAAAAACATCAACTCAAATGAATATAACATCACGAACGACTCCCCAAACTGCACTCAATATTCTTATTTGAATCATTTCCAATGTTTTTATTAAATTTCAGCTTATATAAGTCGTCTTAATCTCCTTTATAAAACCATTCATTATGATAACGAAAAACCTCCATTTTAAAATCAATGAAATACTAACCTATTCATTTTTTATTACTATAGTTGCACGGTGTTCAATTCAAGAAGAGAGCTCCAAGAGCTGTTAGAGAAATCAAGAAGTTTGCTAAATTACACATGGGTACTGAAGATGTTAGATTAGATCCTAAATTAAACGTTGAATTATGGAAAAGAGGTATTCAAGGTGTTCCATTCAGATTAAGATTAAGAATCTCCAGAAAGAGAAACGAAGAAGAAGATGCTAAGACTAACATGTTCTCCTTAGTTGAACATGTTAACGTTGCTTCTGTTAAAGGTTTATCTACTGAAGTTGTCGAAGACGATGAATAAGCGTATTTAAATTAAGTTTTACGTGTATACTCTTGTTTGAAACTACTACTTCATTAATATAAAATAATAAGCTTTAAATCTGTTTTTAATGTGGACTTCTTCATTTCTAAAATTATTTGTTTATGATTCTACCAAAATAGCTCTCCCCTTCGAATTAGTTTTCCTTGTTCTGATGTAGCATGGTAGCGTATATTATGAAACTTAATGTTACTAGCTTAAGTTAATTTAATTTGAAATCTTCCACTTTACAAGTAAATGAACTTAAGTAATATATTATAATACAATCTTATTAACTATACAAAACGCAAGCATTTAATACAATTATAATATATAATATACAATACGCAAAAAGATAATCCAAAAAAAGACCAAATCTAAGAATATCAGTTAGTAAAAGAAAAACATGCTCAAATGAATTTTTAAAGGTAGAAGAAAACCTAACAGCCTAACTTGCAAACCTGCAATAATTTTGAAGAGTATACATCAGTGTAACTATGACAAATAACTTACCAATCATCACAAAAAAGACACATTTAAAAGCAATTCTTACGCATCACTCAAAACGAGTAATGCCAGAACTACCCCCATCGTGAAATGGAAAATGATCTTTGTACAAAGCCAGAAAGCAATTCCAACTCTTGTTCACATATGGTAAAAATGAAAAATGGTATCATCATTGTATATCTATTATCGTTGTTTGAGCAAACAGGCTGAAACGTGTATTTCTTTGATTGTTAGTTCAGATTAACATACCTTCTGGATATCGTTGATAGACACTTGGTCCATAAACAAACATACGAAGAAGGAGTGTGTTCACCTCAAATGAGAAAATTCGTTGCCTATGAAAAATTGAGGTGAGAGTGAGTCTTCGCACTTTTTTTTCTCAAGAACCAGTCAGGGTTTTTTGTTTCGTGAATTGTATAAATTATATTATGATTAACTAGCAAATGTACAAATAAATTAAAATCTAAATGCGGTAAATCCTACATACGAGCCTGGGTGGTTCTATCTTGTCTATAAGGAATAACCACAGTCTCCCCAAATCCTTTATCACCCGGCCTTTTCAAATCAAAAGTATCATCAAACCATTCAATCATATCGATTAAACTATTGAATGAATTTAATTCAACATGTAATCTCTTACTTAATTGTGAACCTAACATACAATTCAGATGATGCTGGATTAATCTAAATGGTAATCCATACGAAGTAGCTAAATTCCAAAATTTTTCAACAGCTCCCCATGGAGTATCTTTAAACCCAGCAAACATGGCGGGATTGTCTAAAACACCTCTGACTGCCATAACGCCATCACAACCCGTATAGTCAGCAATTCTATAAGTATCTTCTAGTGATCTGCAATCACCATTTGAGACAACGGGAACATTAACACATTCTTTGATTGCTTTAATCTTATCAAGATCAACGGGAATGGATGACCTCGTATTTTTAGTTCGTCCATGAACAGTTATGAAGTCAACCCCTGCTTTTTCAGCAAGTTGAGCAAATTCAATGGTTTCATTGATATTATCATGAACTCTGATCTTAACTTCCATGCACAGTTTATCCCCATATTTGTCTTTAACGGCTTTAACCATCTCTGCAACCAGCTCTTTTCGTGACATTAACGCTGCTCCAATACCTTCTCTAACTTGCTCTTTGATAGGACATCCACAGTTCAATCCAATTCCATCAACGTACGGATAAATCATTTCAACCATCCTTAATAAATCAGTAACGTTATTAGAGCCAATTTGAACAATCAATGAACGATCATTTGAATTCGTACTGAAATCACTTAATCTAGCATTTTCGTTTCGAACAAATTCTCTAGCTAATATCATCGGGGAATACACAATATCAACGTTATATTCTCTTAATAGCTCTCTGAATGGTAATTTTGAATAACGAACCATCGGGCCAGCTATGAAGGCTGGTCTGCCTTCTTTCGAACATTTTTTTAAGATATTTAAAGGGTTATGTTGTGGATCTCTGGCAGGTAACGTTGTTAAGTTAGGTGTTACTGACATCCTTAGTTTTAAATTTGTTATTATTCTTGAAGACAACTTGGAGTGTAGATTAGAGAGAACTCAGAAAGGTCGGTGATAGTAAAGATGTTGGTTTTTTAAAGTGTTATCAGTGAAGAAAAGATAAAATTTGAATCTCTTCGATTGTCCTAAAGCGGGAACTCAAAGCGCAGTCGGCGGATATAGTAGACATTTTTGTATCGGCAAAATGATACTGTCGAGAGGATTTTATCAAACAATGTCTACCCTTCTTAACTGGTTTCTTTCTCCCTCTAATATCAACAGTTCATGCAATAATGTATACTTTTGGATGACTTTCAACCTTGGCGTCTAAAATATGAAATTCTACATATAAAGTCTTTTTTGCTTCCTAAAATCTAGATATTTAGGTATTTAATAGTGTTTGAAAGTTATAGTTGAATCGAAAAAGAAAGTTTGGCGGTTGCAATCATTTATCAGAAAGAAAAACACAAACGCAATAAAAACAAAAATTGGAAGAATTTCCAATACTGCGCTACTTTCGAAATCGTTTGAATTGGTAATTTCTATTCCTTTAACGATATCGAATTAAAAAAGATTCTTTGCAAACTTCATGCAAAGCTATTTTTGTAATTTGGTGGTCTTCAAAATCCAAGTTAAATCAATGAGACTCCCCATCTTCTTGCTAGAAGGTTGAGCTGGTGATTGCCATGTCAGTTTGTCAACGATTCAAGGAATTGACCTCTGGTTATGAGGATGCTATGGAGATGAGAGCCTTTATCAAAGGTTGTACTGTTACATCATTTAACAGTTCGGCTTGAAATACTTGATCTATTATGTGTGACTCAGTTGTTTTCATTCCAGATTTCTTTATTTTTGGAGTGATTTTGAAGTTACTTGTTTGATTGATTGTATTTACTAGTAAATGTCTGATCTAAATGCAAAATGGGCCCTCGCCTGGTTATGCAGCCCTGTACGGGTTATGTGAGAGATTTCTGGCCTGCTTCTGGAGTTATCTTAACAAGCAAGATCACTATGGGTTTAAAAAAAGCGGGCACATATTCTTACTCACAGGCTCAAAAACACTTCTATCACAGCTGAGCGGTATAGTGAAGGTAATACTTACAGTCATCCAGCATATTTCCAATTTTATCCTCTTTTAAACAGACAATCCGTTATCAATTTTCTCTTATTCTTATCAGTTCCTCATTTTTTGCCTTCCCAGAATAGACAAGTTACTACAAACAATGGCTAATTTATTTATCAGATCAAGATTCAGTTCATTGAGAGAATACTTAACTCCAATTACTCATACTTCAACTTTCGACCAAACTGGTGAAATCACTCCAGAAGAGTTTGTTTTAGCCGGCGATTACTTAGTTTCAAAATTTCCAACTTGGCAATGGTCTCCATCTCCAGAGTCTAAGAAGAAAGATTTTTTACCTGATCACAAACAATTTTTAGTCACTAGACATGTTCCATCATATGTTAGAGCTTCTGATTATGAAGATGTTGAGGGGTCTCCAATACCAGGTGTAGGTGTTACTTCGACTACTACCGATGAAGAAGGTGAAGACATCAAACTTGATGATGACGAGGAAGGCTGGACTTCACCACATGCTAATTTATTAAAGAGACATTGTAGTGAGGTCAATGAAGATAGACATTCTAATGAGTACTTGAAACTGAAAGAAAGTGTGGAATCAATTGATGGTAAAGTGACACCAACTACTGCTTCAACTCCTGAGGAAGAGCTGGATGATATTGATCAATTAATCGAAGATGACGATATTGAAGAGATTACAGATGTCATCAATAAAGATGAAATAATAGTTAATGATCCAAAGAAAAGAAGTTATGACTTGTATATTACTTATTCCACTTCATATAGAGTTCCAAAGATGTATTTAGTTGGTTTTGATTCCAATGGTGTTCCATTGTCACCTGACCAAATGTTTGAAGATATAGCTAGTGATTATAGGCAAAAGACAGTCACCATCGAAAAGGCCCCATTTTTGGAAAGTACTACAGCAGTTTCGATTCATCCGTGTAGGCATGCAAATGTTATGAAGGTCTTGATGAAAAGATCCGCTTTAGCTGCTCAAGCCAAATTGAATGAAGATCATAATTTGGTTAAAGGTGTTGCTAAGTTGGGCTTAGCTGATCATAAAGATGGTCAAGAGGAAGAGGAAGATTGGGAAAGCGTGGATCAACATCAAGCTGCAGGTGTTAGAGTTGATCAGTATCTAATTATTTTCTTAAAGTTCATTGCTAGTGTTACCCCTGGTATTGAACATGATAACACGATGGATGCTTTATAAATTTAAATGAATGCAAACCAGGGGTTTGTGTGTGATTTTTTATCTTGTATTTTCTTTTACGTTTTTTGTCTTGTGATGGTTTGTACATTTTTATGTGTTTTAAGTATTGGCTTTTTATATTATATTTTTACGTCTATTTTGTTTTTCGGCTCCATGTACCTGGGGACTTCTTTTCCTACTTTTAATGATTTATCAACTATTATGATTCTTTTATTATTATAAAGTACAAATTTTTTTTACATAGTTAGATCTTCATCAACTTGTTTCCAAATTTTAACACTCTTATCAATCCCTCCAGTAACTAATCTCAATCCACTAATATCAAATGATGAACATAAAATACCTTTTTCGCCTGCTAACGAGCCAGGAACAGCAATATTTTCTCCATCTTGAAATAATTTACCAGTATTCCAATCCCAGAAACCATACTGTCCATTATCACAGCCAATAAAAGCAGTACCATCACGATTAGAAGCTATAGTGTTGATAATTAAATTACCTTGATTCATTTTATCATTTTCTAAACTTTGTAAATCCTGTAAATAGTCACAATTAGGCAACTTAAATTTCTTGACACCATCAGAAGATCCAGAAATGAACTCGTTATTTTCATCATTAACGCAAAAGGATCTAACTGATTTCGAATGATAAGTTAAAGTTTTGTCGCATTTGCCGGCAATTAAATCCCATGTTTTAACAGTACTATCCATTGAACAACTAATGATTTGTGGATTGGTAGAGCGACACTTCACTTGATTCACAGTGCTCTTATGGCCAGTCAGAGTGTAAACGGGTAATTTGGTTCTAATATCCCAAACCCGAACAGAAGAATCTCTACCAGCAGTAACGATTAAATCTAAAGTTGGGTGGATATCAACAGTGTAAACAGATGATAAATGACCGTGATAATCTCTAACTATTTTATTTTTCTCTAAATCCCAACATTTAACTGTTTTGTCTTCAGAAACACTAAACATGTATGGATGACGGTCTGAAATAACTAATCCTCTAACAGCCATGATGTGCCCAGTTAATGTTAGTTTCAACTGACCTGATGCCAAATCCCATATTTTCATAGTTCTGTCTGAAGAACCAGTAACAAAAAACTTGTTCAGTGGATCAACCGTTAATGCTGTAACTGATCCGGTATGGCCTAATAAAACTCGATGTAACTTCCAATTTGAATGATAAGTTGAAGGTAGGGAGGAGTAAGATGGCATTGCCGGAATCAAAGCTTGGTTAGCAAATGCATTTTCTGAGAGATGTTGTTGTTGATTGGATTGTATTGAGGAACTGTTGTTTAAGTCATAAATTGATAGAGCATTCGAAGTCGATGTAGTCGTTGCTGTTGTTAAGGTTGATTGGTTTTTTGTTGGAAGATCAAATTCCATATTATCATCATCAACGGAAGGCCGTTGGAGTCTTAATCTGTCAAGCAATGTTGTTGACTTTCCATTTGAAGTTATACTTTTGTGGATTCTGTCTGATATTAAAGTGCTGTTGTTAAATTGTGTTCGTGTCTTGGTTTTCTTGTAACTGATGTCCCCATCGTTATCTACGAGGTCTCTATCAAATGTACTGTCAAATAAAGACTTTCGGAGGGTCTTTATTTCTTCAAAGGATTCAAGTGACATTATTATCTCAAGTTTTAGTATTATTTATAATATAATGGTCCTTCCTTGTGGATAGTGTTTTCAGTTATCTCTGAGAAATATTCCTGAAATAAATCAGCCGAGCGAAACTTTTCGCAGGCTCTTTCTTTTTTAATTTTTTTTTTTTGATAGATCAACTTTATTATTAATCACCTTTTCATTCCTTGAAAGGACTGAAACCATACCTTTAAACAAGATATAAACATGTCTGAAAATATACAAAATACTCAAGAAGAAGAAGAATACTTGAACACTGAAGAAGTTGCAGAAATCGTTGAAGACGACTCAAACGCACCAGTTGATGAGGACGATGAAATGGATGAAGATTACGATGATGGCTTAGAATTTGATGAAGATGGTAATATCGAACTTGATCTATCCAATAATGCCGAAGGTTATTTTGACACTCACAAAGATTCCATTTTCACTGTGGCGACTCATCCAAAATTACCAATCGCCGTCAGTGGTGGTGGTGATAACACTGCTTACTTATGGACTACCCACACTCAACCAACTAAATTAATTTGTGAATTGAAAGGCCACACCGAATCAGTCATTGCTGCTGGGTTTTCACATGATGGTGACTACGTTGTAACCGGTGATATGAATGGTAAAATTTTAGTTCATAAAGCTACTAAAAAATATCAAGTTTGGGTCAAGCATGGTGAACTCGATGCTGTGGATGAAGTTTATTGGATCAAAGTTCATCCAAAACAAAATGTTTTTGCTGTTGGTACTAAGGATGGTTCAGTTGCAGTCTATCAAATTGAGCCTACCGTTGAACTGATTTTTTCTGGTTACTCACATTCAAAAGAATGTAACGATGGTGCTTTTGTTAATGTTGATAACTTGGATGAATTGAAATTGGTTACTATATCTGAGGATGGTTCAGTCATTGGATGGAACTGTTTCACAAGCTCTCAAGAATTTAAGATTGATCCTTATGCTTTAAAGCGTCTTGAAACCCAGTGGGTTAGTATTGCAGTTAATGATGCAAGAAAAATCGTTGCAGTTGGTTCAAGAGAAGCCCATGTTGTTATAATAAATACTGAAACTGGTGCGGTTTTAACTTCTTTTGTGGCATTAGAACTAAAGGGTAATGAACAAATTGAAGATGCATCCATTGAAAGTTTAGCTTGGAATGATGGCTTGAATTTCTTAGCTTTAGGTTTTGTCTCTGGAACTGTTACTATATTCGATACTAAAACATGGAAAGTCAGAAAAACATTACAAATTGAATCAAAGAAAGGTAATGAGGATATAGCTATAACTAAATTGCAGTTTATACAAAACACTCCAGTTTTATTAGGTTCTTCATATAATGGTAAAGTTTATAAATGGGATGCAAGAACGGGTGAGGTTTTACATACTTTTGTTGGCCATCATTTAGCCGTGCTTGGCTTCAGCGTAGATAGCTCTGGTGAAAGATTAGTCACAGCTGGTGATGAAGGTGTTTCATTAGTCTTTCCTTTATAGGCAGCATGTTTGTATACATTAATTTCAATTTAACTTCATTCCAGTTTTTTTTTTTTTTTTGTTTGTTACTATAATTAATCCTAAAAGTATATATCAAATAAGAAAATATGTAGAACACCATCAAAAGTTAAACATAAACCTATTCAAGAAATGAATCTTAATCATGTAAAACTTCTGCAGGTGTACTTTATCCAACAATCATAAAATCAACACCGACAACTGAATGCCCCTTGTTAACCAATAAATGTCAAACTTGTTCTGTTATATGGGTTTCGTTTACCATCATTATTACGGAAGAAATCGTGACTCAATTAAGAATGCACTAATAATTATGGAGATAATAGCCCAAAACAAATGAAATAAAAACAAAATGGCAGAATGAACAAGCTCATCTGAAAGAAGTTAGAAAAAATGTTATACGGCTGTATCAACAAATCTTCTAAATTCTTTCAGTGGCTGAAAAAAGCTCAAAAAGAATTCTTGATATAATGAAATATTTAGCTGCTTTATAAAGGGAAAAGAAAATACGTTCCCAATTTTTCATGAAAATTTTTGAGGTGGGAAACTTTTCACAAAATTTAGTGATGCCTGTGTACGGGTGCACATAATTATGAGAGCCTCACAACTCTCCAGCTTAGTCATCAGGGTTTGTTGAATCATAATTTGGATCTTTCTTTACGAATGATAACAAGGCAAGCTATAAATCAAGATTAGACATGTTTACCGGTATAGTTGAAATAATTGGTGAAGTGAAAGAATACAAAGATCTAGATAATTCTGAATCCGGGGGGAATGGTGTGTCTATAACGATAGCTAAAGCGGGACCAATTCTTACAGATTGTCATTTAGGTGATTCCATAGCAGTTAACGGTACATGTTTAACTGTTACAGAATTTAATGCAGACTCATTCAAGGTTGGTGTTTCTCAAGAAACTTTAAGAAAGACAAATTTGGGTGATTTGAAAACTGGTTCAAAAGTTAATTTAGAAAGAGCTATTAGTGGTGAAGTTAGATTCGGTGGACATGTTGTTCAAGGTCATGTTGATACCATTGCTACTATAACTTCAAAATCACCAGATGGGAACGCCATTGTGTTCGAGTTTGAATTAAGAGATAAAGAATTTATAAATTATATCGTTCACAAAGGTTTTATCGCTATTGATGGTACAAGCTTAACTGTCATTGGGGTTGATTATAAAACTGGTAAATTTAAGATCATGATGGTCGCTTATACACAAGAGAAAGTCGTTATGCCTTTAAAGGTGATTGGTGGTAGTGTTAATATCGAAGTTGATCTAACCGGTAAATTAATTGAAAGACAAATTGAAAATCAACTAGAAAGTCAATTTCAAAACGAAGATTCTGCGTTATATAAGTTAGTCAATAGATTGATTGACGAAAAGATTTCGAAGTTCTCCAAATGAGTTCATTGTATATACCATGTTTATATTTACCTTTTGGCGTGTCTGGATCTTCTAGATGGCTTTTACACGTAATGATGATTAATAAATGATGTTTACTTGTTGATCAAATAAAATACATCGATGACCTTTGTTTCAGCTCTCTCAAATGTCCGGACTTTTATGTAGATCATAGAAATGTATCATTCATTTAATGAACATATGCTAGGGTACATCCGGAAGCCAAAGTGATGATGGCATATCGAAGAAGCGGCTAAGCACTTCGGTGACTATGCAATTAAATTAATTGGTATTTTTTTCTCTATTTTTTTTAAACATATGTTTGTCTTCTTGGCACTTGGTATATGTTCAACCCGGCAAAGTGTCCTCAAAATATAATACATCACTTAAGTAGGTCAATGTAACGGGCCCCTGATTGTGTTTCCACTTCTTTTCTGGAGACCTGTTTTTAAAAATGATCAAAATATTATGGGAACTGATCATTAGGTAAATATAAGGGCAACGTAGGTCAACGTATATAAGATGATTAAGCCCATGCAGGTTGATTTACTGATTGACGTTGATGTTGGACGATAACAATTGCAGAAACATGAGAAGTCTATTAATCATCACCATATCCAAAATACAGCTGATAATTGTGTGATAGCTGTGTGATACCCAGAACGGAGAGCAACCCTTCTGCTTGAAATCCGGGCATTGAAGAATGTTAGATAAGATTGATTATAATTTCGAATTTGAGCAACAAATAAGTTAATAAGTTAATAAATTAATAAATTATGAATCATGGCTATTGCTATTGCTATTGCTATTGCTATTGCTATTGCTATTGCAAGCTAATATCAACTATTATAATGCTGGGGAAGGTTGTTGGCGCACCATGTGCCATTGATTACTGATAAGGATAATCATTTTATACGAAATGCGTATACAGCAGCTAGTTGCTATTCTAGTATTTATTGTTAAATTGAGACTTTATTTGGGTATCTATATCTAATGTGACCCGTGTAGTTGCCTCATCGCAAAGGTCTCACGACCAGTTACTGAATGGGGACGGTTGACAAAGGTCCAGCCAATGAGGGCCAACCAGGCTTAGTTACAACAAAGTTGATTGATATTTACATACTCACTTTTAAAGATTAAATCCGAGAATGTTTAAACTTGGACAAATTGGGGATTGTTGACGCTGCCTCCCTCTAACTTCAACACCAACTTTTAGAGGTATAGTTGATTTCTGGCATTTCTGGCATCGCCACGAAGCTTAATTGACCAACCAATAAAGCGAATTAGCTTCAACATATGACACGTTCTAGATCCTATAGATCTTATATAATTGATCTCCCGCCGGTTAATCGTATAGGATTTGCAAAATTGTTAGATAGATGTAAATAGCGCATGCAGTGAAGATCAATCAAAGACTGAGGAAATCAAGGGATCCACAATTAATCCGGGCGTGATAATAGAAATAGAGCATCCTGGCTATTTTATCTTCTATCACAATGGTTGTATATACAGAGAGCAGAAAGGAAATTTATATACTCATTCCTATGGTTAAAATTCCGTCCCCTAAAACTAAAATTTCAAAGTTGGCAATGGCATCAAAATTAATTAAATTAATTGCCTAAATGGACCAAATTGGATACAAAAGAAATTTCTTGGAAAAATGTGTACTTGGATCCAATAACACCTGTAAACTCACGCTATTATGTCACGTGAAATGTTTGTTAAATACTAAGATAAATAATAAAGACTCTGAAATTACGACCCAAATGCCGGTACACCATTCCAGTTGCACTGTCCTATATATAGATTCACGGCCATGATTATATCATAGACGTGCTAATTTCTCTCTATATGAATATATGTATATATACATTTTGATGATCAAAGGATGAATTCTCTACATTAGTCACGATTGGCCTGGTACATTGTACTCTTAAAACGGGAAACTGAAATTTGATGAATTTCCAAGTTTTTAATCTATAGAAAAGTGCGCGCCATATTCCAATTTCTGGATAAAAGTCCGACCGCCATGCCCGGGTATAATTTTTCTTTTTTCTATTTTAATGCTAACTGAACGCTAGATGTTATCTATAGTTCAGGAAAAACTACATCATCAAGTAGGAGGTAAGCCTATATTTGGGGACCAATGTGCGGGTATGTATCAGTTACAAAACCCCAGATATTTAATGTGTCAATTTAGTTTGTTTGAAATACGGCCGGCGTTTGATGTAATAAATTAATTGTGGTTGTATAAAAGTTTATTTTCGCGGTTTTTGGGTACGAATTTCTTGCCCGATCGATCAATCACGATTCAAGATCTACTAAGGATGATAGTCTAAGACAATTAACGGTTAATCCTCAATCGTACGCACTTCTACATGAAATTCAATTGTTGAAGTCAAAGAATAATCACGGGGGTTTGAAGAGCATGATTTGAGAATGTTTTGAAGGAGAGATTATTGTACATAAGTTTCAACGGGTTATGATGGAATTGTGCAGCAATTTGCAGGTTTCTTGATAGTTTTGGTTAATAGGGGGTAAGCAGGCTTCTAGACTCGATCATAACTGTATTGCAAAACCATACTTTAGTTCTTTAACTATGTTAATATTAAATCAAAGATGATGGGTAATATATGCTTATAATATTCTTAGTTGAAAGCCTACCGAAAGTCACTTAAATAATCAGAGGAAGTTCAAGGTATTTTCAATTTCTCTTACTATAAAAATTAAAGCTTTACCCTGAATTCTTACTATTATCTTGCTCTACTTATTTTGTACTATGACATGATCAAGTCTTAGCAACACATTCCTGTGATCTCTGGGTCTCTACAGAATGCTTTGATACGTGTACCTGCAGTACCGATACTCATACATATAGCATCTATATACCAGATCGATGTAGAATTTAAGTTTTCATGTTAATACGAGTATGTGGGATCAAATGGCTTGATATAGTTCAGCATATGTAGCATATGTAGGTATAAGGCAAAGTCCTCATTCAGTAATATAAAAAATATAGATTCCATTACCGCGGCTTATTACACGCCGCACAGCCCAAATGAAAAAGAAAAGCTAGATCGATTTGCAATCAGTCGGGCTGTGCAGCCAGTTAGTTGTTCGTGTGTAAAAAGCAAAAATTAATTGAAAAAACGATATGTTTCATGCAACTAATATTCACAACTGGTTTTTCTCGTCTTTTTACCATTCCTCTCGATTCCTAAATTAACAGCTATATCATCAACCGTATTAATACCTCATTTTCGGCCCTCTGATTTTCTAGCCTTTCACTGTCCAGTTTGCATTCTGATCCATTGAATAACGTCGAAAACTCACTCCATTTTACTACATAGCCCATCTTTCACTGGAATCGATTCAAATTTATATCCCGAATTCACCGTTCACTGTTCAGCTTTTAACTTCGTTCAATCGCACCACTATTTCTTTCACAAACAACAACAGCTCGTATTAGATGACTTCTACAGCAACCATAATGTACAACAAACAGAAACCAGTCATCAGAGGTCATCAAAAGAAGAAGTCTTATGGCCGTGTAGTTTCAGAAGATTTCAATTATAATGATCATGATGGAAGATTCAGACCAAAAAGAGTATCATCTGCTGCTCAACTTGATAGAAAGGTGAAACACTTAAGAAAATCAAAGTTAGCTAAATATGGTATTCCAATGCTATACTTGATCGTGTTGGTCATTGTCTTATCTTCAACTTCTTCAAACGGCAAAAATGACAACTCTCTTTGGGGTTATTTCACAAATCGAGATTTACCTGATGCTAAAAATGAATTATTAGAAGATCATGCAGAAGAATCTAAAACCGAAAAGGAATTTCCCTACACTGCTGATGTTTGTGTTTTACCTAACTCTCCATACAAGCACGTAATTGAAACAACAGATATTAGATCAACTGTCACCATATATTATGATGCATTAGCTGATTACCTAAGAACTTTAAAAGAACAGCCTAAGACTGAATTGCCTGTTTTCCAATTTAATTGGAAAGATTGGGTTGATATGAAGGATTTACAGCCTTTGATCGAAGAGAAACCAGACTGTTTCATTGCTGGTGTCTTGGGTTCCAACATTAGAACTGAATGGCCAGATTGTGTTGATGCTAATACTGCAAAGGAAGATTCTTTGAACTTTTATTTCACTCATGCTGCTTCGCAACATGAATCTCAATTCAGATTGAATTTAAGAGCTAAGACTTATTTATATGCTGCTGCTCCAAATCCTTCATCTTTGGTTTTCTTGTTGAAAGATTTGGCTTTAATCGTTAAGGTTAATGGTAAGAAAGATTTAATTAAATCTGGTATGTTGGAAAAATTCATTAAAAATAAAATGGCAAGAGAAAGTAAATCATATCAGGAAGTTTTAGTTGAGCCAATTAGTGTTTATCAAACAGCCGGTGCAGTTGAGCATATTTTGGGTGATAAATTGGTTGAAACAGGTGATCAAATTCCTAATGAAGTTCAAATTGATGATAAGAAGTTCAAATACACATCAGATAAAAAGAAATCAAAATTGGCAGCTGCTGCTTTTAATAGTGATGATAAATATTTTTATGATATTTTAATTAAAGAAGGTGCTGATAAATATAGAGAAGCTTATGATTGGAGATTTTTCAAGAAAGCGATCGACGATGAAAATCAAAGACACGAAGTTTTACATCAATTAATAAGAGGTTGGTTACAAATGACCAACAATTTAGGTATAAATACTTGGCTATCTCAAGAATCACTGTTAGGTTGGGATAAAAATGGCTTGTTATCGCCATGGGAAAGAACCGCTCATTTTGATGTTCCTGCCGAAGATATGAAAAGATTAGCTACTTCTTTTAATCAATCATTAGTTATTCAAGATCCAAGAGATGGTACTGGTTTATTTTTGATTGATGTTCAACCTTATTACATGGAAAGAGCCATAGAAAACAATGGTAATGCATCACCAGATTCAACAGATATGAGATTCATTGATACTAGAACAGGTATGTACATAGAAATCAATGGACTAGTTAAAAGTAAAGATATGCTTACGGTGAATGAACAAATATTAGGTTCATTATCAGCAGATGCAGCTTATTTAAGTCAAATTGGTTTAACTGTGGAAAATCAAGTTGTTGGATCCATGGGTAAGATTGTTAATTCTGGTTCGGGTCAATTTTATCATATTGATCAAATCAGTCCGTTAAAGAAAACATTGTTTGAAGGTAGGCTAGCAAATGTTCCAAATAGACATTCTCAAATCTTGAAAGGTTTCTACGGATATTTACCAACTTTAGATGCTTTTAATCAGCACAAGTTCGTTAATCATTTAAGATTGTGGGTTGATGATGATAAATGTAAATATGTTCCATCCGAAGATATTGAACTATTTAATAATGGTGGATCAAGTTTCATTGGTGCTTGTCATGATAATAAAATCTGGCAAAAATATGTTTCAAGTGCTGAATCTACATTATTCAGAAAACAAGAAAAGAATAATGAAATTGAAGGAACTTTATCAAATGATGATCAATTCAGTTCATACTATGATGATATTTATTTAAGTATTAGAATGGAGATGCTTAACAAAGTTTATAGAATTGAATATCCTCAAAGACCTGAGCTTGTTTCTGAAACTGTTGGTGAATTTATTACAGATGATCTTGAGGATGATGAAGCCCATAAATATGTTAAAGTCTGATAAACTAGTACACCAGCTCACAAAACAAAAACTCCACTTATCTATCGAACTCTTTTCAACAACAACAAGCTACTATACAACTTTTTGTTTCGTGTTACACCTGTATACACTTTTTTAGAAAAAACACAATTTAAAAGGCTATTAGACTCTTTTCATTAATTTTTTTTTACTTTCTAGACATCTTTTTTATTTTATTCTGTTTTTCTTTTTTGTCCTATTTGTACATTTACATCCACTCTCTTTGCATTACTTGTCTTTTTTTCTTCCCTTTTTTTGCTTATATAAATACTCGTCATTTCATTTCTCATTGTTTCCGTTGATAGAATACAGTCCAATTGAATTATTATTAATTTTAATTTCTCTATCTTATCAATAGAGCTTTCCCTTATACAAAAGTCTTAAACCCGTTTACATAAGCCCGTCGTAGCATAATAGCGCACGTTGCAGCCGCACGGTGACTCCTAACTCTTTATGTTTCTGGTATTCCCAGTTATCAAATTTATTGGCCACTCGACATTAAATATTCCTCTAGGTAGATCATAATCAACTCAGACATTTGCCACCCTCTTTTCAGCAAAAAATTCATGTGTTGATTGTTCTGATCACTCCATTTTTTTATTGTTTTTTCGACTTACTTACCCACCACCCACAAATTACCACAATTTTATCTCAATTTTCACAATGGTTTACCAAAATACCGTCATTGCCGGTCATAGAGGGTGTGTACACTGTTTATCAATATTGGCACTGGGAGAGTTCAGATTTTTGCCACTCACTCTTATCTTAAATGGTTTCATGATTATAAAGTATACTAACTGTTATTTGTTTACGGATCTAATAAAGATACAAAGAAGCGTACCCAGAAAACACAATTTTATCATATGACGCTGCCGTTGATGCTGGTGCTGATATAATCGAGTTAGATTTACATATCACTACTGATGATAAGATTATTATCGCTCATGATGTTAACACTCTTAGAGTTTTCGGTGAAGACTATGAAGTCAATAAAGAAGCTTATGAGCCAACTTTGTCTAAATTAAGAACTTTGAGAGAACCTCATTTGCCTCCACCTTTATTTAGTGAAGTTTTAACTTGGTTACAGAAAAAATCAGCTGATCTAAGCAAAGAGGGAGAGACTAGAAATATCAAGTTAATGTTGGATATTAAAAGAGATAATGATCCTGAGAAATTGTTAAAGTTGATTTTACAAGATTTGGAAAATATTGAGCCGGATTTGAAGTACTGGAAAAATAAATTGGTTTTTGGTATTTGGGCATCTAACTTTTATCTTGATGATTTGAAAAAACATGGTTTTTCTACTGGTATTATTGCCTTTGATTTTACTATTGCTCATAAAGTTTATCAAGAGGTAATTTCCAAAGGTGGAGTTATTGATTTTATTTCAATGAATTATTTATTGAATTACCATAACCATATGGTTAAGGACTTTGCCAAATTTACTAAAGAAAAAAAAATGGATGTTTGGTTATGGACAGTTAATAAACGTCAAGAATTGGCTAAGGCTCAAACATTATTTGGTAAAAATTTAGTTGGTATAGTAACTGATGATCCATCTGTCTTCACTAAAGCTAATGAAACCAAACCTGAAAATATCACTGTTGGTTATAGAATGAATTTATTTGTTAAGAAACATTTTTACTCCTGGTTGATGCATTTCATGCATAAAGGTTATAATGTTTCTCCTGCCTTTATGCTTTTAAAGAAAGTTGGTTTTATTTAATTAAACTGTTTTAGCGATTTTGTGTTTTTTCTAAACAAGGACCCTTCTTTTAGTGCTATTCGTTAGTACTTTTTTTTTTTAATTCTTTAGGTTGTTTGTGCTTTCTCTTCTATATGGTTTTTTTTTATACATGTTGTGAAGTTTTCAGTCTTTCCAAGACTCTCGAATTCTCGGAGTCGGAGTTAGTCTTAAGCTCCTCGAGACGGAATATCCTGCGGCAGTTTGCTCGCCTGTATCTCGAAGCTGCTTTTGTTAGGCCCGATCTTGGTATAGCCTGAACTGTCTGAACTAAACTGAGTTCTTTCAGCAAAATTAAGTCAAAGGGTAATTTAGAACTGTACTGACAACAACGAAACACAGATGTTGATTGGACTGTTAACCTTGTTACTGTTTGTCAATAGCATTATTGCGGAAGGCAACCCTGATCCTGGCCTTGATGTGCCTTTTATTATGCCAAAATGGATCCCAGAAATTGAATTTTCTAGGAATAATACTTTTTATTTCTCCCATAACGAAACCGAAATTGATCTAAATGATCTGGAAATAGGTGAGATTAAAGCCAGTGACTTCAAAAGGGAAGAATGCAGAGTCACTAGGTTTTCAATGGATCCAAAATACCTAAATTATTTCTTTTTTAATTTAGGTCAAGTTAATTCAACATGGAATCTAGATATGAAGGAAGATTTTACAAGAAAGATAGATATAAGCTTGAAATGTCCAGGTTTGATTGGCTATATCATTGAAAGCCCTACTGATCCAATACATTTTGGAACTTTGCCAATATTAAAGATTGCTTATAAAGATTTAAGAAGACATATGAGACTGAATCAAGGGAATATAAAACCGATTGGACTAAAGTTGAAAGATACTCATATAGACCCTGAAGAAGAACATTGGCTGAAATTCTATTTTGGGGAAAATTCGACTGTTCCGGTGCAGTTTTATCAGTTTGGTGAAGATTACCAGAAGCATATCGATGTTCCATTTTATGATTGTTTTAGAAAGCAGCCTCCATTACTTCGTAATATGACTAAACCTTTCCCAATTGAGGTTAGTAATAAAGCCATACTAGGTGGCATTGATTTGAGCCTATTTCCTCATAGTCCAAGAGAAGAAAGATGTGATTGTGTTATGAATGGTCTAGTATGTTATGCTGGTTGTGAATCCACTCCGCTTGGAGAGAAAAATGAAAAGATTTTGCAACAAGTTTGTGACTATGTTCATTGTAAAACCATTATGAATGATGTTGATCGTGGTATTTATGGGTTGTTTGCTGGTTGTCATGATTATCAACGATTGAGTATTGCTTTAAATCTATATTGCTCACTTCAAAGATCTACACATCAAGATATTCATAAGTTTAATGGTTTATTAAAGTCTCGGGAGTCACCCGTGAATTTCAAATCCGCTAAAGAAGTTATTGCCCCTCCGGAATATTATGCTTTCAGGCCAAAATGTGGTGATTTTATACCTGGTGACTGGGAAGATTATCTTGTTGGTAAGCGCACATCGAATTTAAGTGCTGCTGATTTTCAATCTGATTATTCAGATGATGATGTTTTAGATGAAGAATATTCAAGTCTAGCGAAAAAAAACCTTGCTTTGAAAAAACAGCCTATTCCCAATACACTTTTGGTTATCTTCGAAATAATAATTATACTTTATGTCTTGTTTTGACTTTTGTTTTCTGTTTTTTGAATTATCTTTTTGATTTAAAACTTGATTTGAAATTTGTTTAAATCTTTCAAATATATACCTTTTTGCGTCACCCTATTAATTTTTAATTTTTGATTCAGATCTGTTTAAATTTTTATACCATCCCCCTTTTTGAGATTTCTTTGCTTTAATAATATACTTATCTTTAATTTATTATATGTACAAAATAAAAGGAGGAAAAGAAAGACAGCAGAGACGAGCAAAAACTTTTTTTAATTAAAACAATATTTTAAAAAGCCAAAAATACAGGATAGTAAAGTCATAAATTCATAAGAATAAAAGAGATAAAAAAAAAGGCAAAATCATTTCCTATCTAATCTTTCTTTGGACCCCATTTGATGTTCATTAAATTATGAGTGCCTAATGGATTAACTTTGGTAGTTGAAGTTTTTGGCTTACCGACCAAATAATGTCTTGCTTCACCTTTAACTTCCAAAGTAATATAAACAAACGATTGCTCGATGAAATTTTGCTCTAAAGCTTCCAATTGAACAGTACCAACTTTACCATTCTGGGTCTCCACGTAGAATTTCATTAATAAGTGTTCCAGACCATCCTCTTGACCAATGAATTTAGCTGCTTGAAATGGTCTATTTCTTGACCATTTGTCGCCCGCTTCTTCACCATAAGCCTTCAATCTGATTTTCTTGCCTGATTTAATTTGTTCCTCTGAATATCCCAATAGTCTCAAACATTCTTCGTTTTTCTCAATCATGCTGACAACTCTGTTGAATGTGGATGTTTCACCTGATGGGGCAAATAACTCAGTAAATAGGAAATACATCGAGGCACCAGACAATGCAATTGCTGCTAGCACCAAAGAGGATGAAAATGTAAATCTTGTGATTCTTCTTAGTTTATCTAAGAATAAGGAAAATTTGCCGGGTTTTTTGAAATTGTTTTTCGATTTTGAGGAGGTGGAAAGTTGGAGTGGAGAAGACGTAAATGTTCTTGTTAGTTGCTGTCTTCGTTGAAAGGTGTACGGTGGATATGGTTTGACTGTTGATTGTTTGAACAAGGTTCTAAAACTCGGTCTTAGATATTGGATTGAAGACATGTTGTTGGCGGTAGTTTGTTGAATGGAATTGGGGTATGAAGGTTTAGCAACAAATTTATGCCGATTTCCAAACTTGTCTAGAATGAGTTTGTGATCGTGTGAAGGATTGATCAGGAGATGACTTTTTGTCGAAGTTCGATTCTTCTCCAGATTTGTTGAACGTTAGTCAAAATTTTTTTAGCGATCGTTGAGACTCTGAGACTTCGGATTAGCGTTGAGGGATAAAAGATAAGAATAAAGGATCGATAGGTTTTGCTATGGGGTTCACTCACAGTAATTGGGTAAATAACATCCTTATATTAATTCAGACAGGATTGGTTTTATTGAAAACTGTTTTATAAATTCTATCTAAAGGTTTAGGGTTGGAGTTCGGTAAGTTCTAGAAGTTCGGAGATTCTGGGGTTCTTTCTAATCAGAGCTTGACTAAATTTCTACTTGGTTGTTGCTTATACTACAACGAAATAATTCTAGAGGCATTAAATTATATAATAAAAGGACATATGTTGAACTCAGGTGGGGTAAACTGGTGATCGGTAATACTAATTTCTAATTAGTTCAAGATCAGGCTTCACGGTTAATTGTATGTGGTAGCCTCATCTCCGGGTTTGAATGTTATATACCAATTGTAGGTAACTATAGGTGATTAAATCTTCTTAACTGAATTACATACCATACTCTAGAGAAAAAAATAGTACTATTACACCTAAGTTATTAAATCTCAATAACTAGGGTACATTCTATAATAGAAAGCTTTTGCAAGCAAATAAAAATAATTTGAAAACCAAATTCCGATAATATAATCTGCCTACAAATGACTCTGTGATGGCTGAATAGTATTAGATAAATTCATAAATACATTTGTATTGAACAGTAAAATAACTATCGGGGTGTGGATATCATTCCGATATAATATAGGAATTGATATCCAGTTAACAGTATCATCATTGGTTGCAATGAATCAATAAACTCATGAGTAAGAGGGGTTTAATTGGATC